>CM063503.1:63263175-63291143 GCA_032207245.1 Pardosa pseudoannulata
AATCTTTACTTGTAAAAGCGGATCCTCGGTCTGAGACAATGCGAGCTGGGTTTCCAAAAATATTTTGCTGAAATTGTAGTTTTGAAATAGCTTCTTGTGTCGAAGTAGTTTTTACAGGATATATCCAAGTAAATTTTGTGAATGCGTCAATGATAGTAAATAAATGTTGGTACTTTTTATTGGTTGATGGTAAGGGTCCTAAAAAATCAATATGGTAGGTGGAAAGAGGTATCGATTCTTTGGGAATTGGATTTAGAAATCCTTCTCCTTTTCCTCGTTTTCTATTACAAAGTATGCAGTCAATGCAATTATTAATTACTTTCTCAATTTTCTGTCTGGTTTTAGGGATGAAATAATTTAAATTTAAGACTTCTTCGGTTTTTGAAACAGCAAAATGTCCTTTCTTGTGTATCTCTTTAATGATATCGAATTGCATTGCTTCTGGGATAACTAGAAGTTCTCGACCGTCTTTAAATTTGTACAGTACACCTTGTTTAACTAAATAATCACTATCTTGATTTTTGTCAATCATGTCTTTAATTGCTTGAAGGTGTTCATCATCGTTTTGTGCAACAACAATTTTTTGTGTGATCGAATCGTCTGATCGTGTTGTAACTAATGCTACGTTTCTACTAAGCGCGTCTACGTGTTTCATTTTCGTTCCTGATCTATGTTCTATTGTGTAATCAAAGTCTTCGAGGAACATGGCCCATCTAGCAATCTTTGGAGTTAGGTCTTTTTTATCTAAAGTTTTTTGGAATGCACTACAATCGGTTACAATTTTGAATTTAGAGCCTAACAGATAGTGCCTGAATTTTTTAACTGCTTCTATAACAGCAAGAGCCTCTAATTCGTAACTGCACAGTTTTTCCTGCTGCAACGTTGTTTTTTTGCTCATGTACTCGACAGGATAATATTTACCGTCGTGTGACAACTGAAGTAATACAGCCCCGAATCCTTTACTGCTTGCATCAGTGTGCAACTCTAAAGGAGATCCTTGTTTAAATGTACGTAAAAGTGGGTTGTTAGAGAGAATTTCTTTTAATCTACAAAATGCTTCTCGTTGTTCTAATCCAAATTTAAATTCTGTATCGTTCCGGAGTAAGTCACTAAGGGGTTTAGCAATTTCGGCATATCCAGGGATAAACTTTCGAAAATATCCCATGAGTCCTAGAAAGCTCTGTACTTGTTTGCAATTATTTGGCTGGGGAAAATTTCGAACTGCTTTGGTCTTAGAAGGAGATGGTTGAATTGTTCCGTTTTCTAAAACATGTCCTAAAAATTCAATCTTACGTTTTAAGAACTGGCACTTTTTAAAATTAATCTGTAATCCATACTCCGAAGCTCTAGTAAATACTTTATGTAATTTTTCTAAACATTCGTTCTCATCTTTTGCGGGTATTATCAAATCGTCCATGTAAATAAGTAAAGTTCCATCTTTTAATAATTCTCGAAAGACGGTGTATATGTATCTTTGGAACATACTTGGACTGTTGCATAAGCCAAAAGGTACTTTCAGAAATTCATAAATACCATTATGCGTCACGAACGCTGTGTACTTAGTGCTATTCTCATCTATGTCTACGTGGAAAAACCCATTTTTGAGATCTAATGTACTGAACACTTTAGCGTGTTCCAAACGGTCTAGAATATCAGATATCAGTGGCAGAGGGAATTTATCTTTTACAATTTTCTTATTTAATTTTCTATAATCAATACAAAGCCTGTAGGAGTTATCTTTCTTTTTACACAACACTACCGGAGCAGCATAATCCGAACTACTCTCTTTAATTATACCATCGTTGAGCTATTGTTCAATCTGAGCGTCAATGATTTTCTGTTCCTTAAAAGCGAATCTACGCGGATTTTGAGAGATTGGTATATCGTCATTCAACACTATTTTCATTTTTAAATCAAGTGTTTTGGTTTTAACTGCCTTATATCCCTTAATCAAATCGAATAATTTATTCTTTATCATAGTGTCAGCAACATGTGATAAATCTAACTCATCTATATTTATTGCATTCGCTAAACAAAACAAGAATTCATTTCCTCCTCTTGCTGACGCCAGCACAAGCTCAGAATCCAGACATAGCGGAGCAGGTGTTTCCGTTATTTTTTCGTTAGTTGAAACTCTGTGGTTAATCTTAGTGTAACTGACAAAAAATGAATTCCTTTTTCCCAGGACTTCAACGCCCTTTTCATTAATTGAAATATTTAGTTTATTAATCACATCCGTCCCAATAATTACTTCATGACATAATTTTCTGAGAACATAAATATCAGTTTCAATTACACATTTATCAAAGGATATTTCGGAATGAAAGAACCCAATAGGTGAAACTTCTTCACTTCCGATTCCCGTCAAAAATATAGTACTGAAAGTTAACTTAGGTGACCCAATTTTAACATAGAAATCGTAACTCATTAATGAAAGTTCTGATCCTGAATCACACAGTACACTTACATTTACACCTTGAACTTCAGCTTTCATTTCGATTCTGTTACAGCCATTTATTGTTTTTGAAATTAAAGATTCTTTCTTTTCGTCACACATATTAGAGGTATGTCCAAATTTTGAACATTTAAAACATTTGGGACCCTCTTTTTTATTTACACAATCTGAAGATTTATGACCAAATAAATTACAATTATAACAGCGCATCTTTGGCTTATCATTTCTTGAACCATTACTATAATTAAATTTCATTCTTGACTTAAAATCATTATTCCGAGCACGGATAATTGATGCTGATTTCCCGGAATCTTTATTCAGTAATTCCTTATTAATATTTTCAGCTGTATGTACGTTTACATTGGTTCCCTTTCTGAAATTATGTCTCGCGGTTTCGTATTCATCCAGTTTATTAACTAATTCATCGATATTTTTAATCTTGGACAAGTCATCTAAAAAATGTTCACGAGCATCAGGAGGTATTCTTTGTTTTATTTGATCTGTGACCAAAAGTTCCTTTAAATTTTCAAAAGTTTCGACTTCTAAACCAATAATCCATTCTTCGAAGTAATTTTTGAGCTCAAAAGCGAAATCGCGCCATGAGGCGGACGATTGTTTCTTGTGATGAACAAATTTTTGTCTAAATTGTTCAGGGGTCAACTTAAAGCGTTTCAAAAGCAACTTTTTAATGTGATCATACTCATTAGCCGACGGATCGGGTTCTCGAGCAATAATGCTTACAATTTCTAATGGAAGCAACGGGAGTAAATGCGTAACCCAATCTTCTTTAGGAATTTCGATTCGACTGATTTGCCTTTCAAATAATTTCAAATAAACACTTATGTCACCGGACATATCATAACGTGTCATTAGTTTCAACAAATTCTGTTTTTTTAAACCGGATGGCGAAACCGAAACATCGCTAATTTTTTTAGTATTTAATTACAATTCACGTTTTTTGAGTTCAAATTCACGATTTGCTGCTGCTTCCTCTTTTCTTAATTTTTCTTTTTCTTGTCTTTCAACAGTAATAATATCTAATCGATCTTTACAAAAGTTCTCATCATAAGTTTTGGAACCGGTAATGATTTTAATTAAATCAGCGACTTTAGCATCATCTGCAGCATCTAGTCCTAGCTCATCAATTAAAGTTAGCAAATCAATTTTACGTGCTCTCGACAAAAATGCCATCTCTATTTACTTATTCAAAAACGAAAGCAAAATGTTTTGTACTCACAGAATTGCCGGTCTTCTTTCAAGACGCAAAATCCACTTCATGGAACATCCATATCAAGCAAAATTCCACATCACATAACATCCATATCAAGCAAGATCCACATCCAGGACGAACCCCCAAAATTGTGGGAGATTTATTCCCACGGTGAAAAGATGCTCCAAAGCTTAACAAACACTAACTTATTTAATTAAAACTATTTACAACTTATGTACAAATTATATGGTGTCTAGGGAATGAGAGTTGACATCGGTGCCCGTCTGGCATAACATAAGCGCCCGTCTTGGCGATCAGTCAGTAGTGCCGTCTGCACTCGGTACTGTCCAGCTTAAGTCTGTCAATCTCGGCGTTCCACTCGGGAGGGTTGTTGCCATACTGTAGAATGAAAAGTTCGTTTGCTCTAAGCGCGCATCAAATCTGGTGTTTGATGTCATCCAGGCTCCCACATATATGTGTATATATATATATATATATATATATATATATATATATATATATTTCATTGAAGCACATATTGAAAATATTTTATCCCATTCACTACTTGGGTCACCTTTCAAAATAATGCTAAAATAATATTACAGATACAATTATATACTACTGAAAAGAGAAAAATGATTTCTGGTATTTTTCTTTTATAAATTAATATATTTCTCAGAATCATTTTCACACAAATTATCTTCACCATTTTCTAATCTTTGAAAGTTATACACCCAGAAGGTTATAGGTAGTGTATAAAACTAGAATTTTTACAAAGCTCTAAATTTTAATTTTTTAATGATATAGGGCACGGGCACTCAGCTGATCGCTGAGATCGCCGAGCCCTAACAACCATTCTGGTAGGCACGCTAACTCGTTGCTATGGACGTTTACATGTAAACAGTCTTATTTTAATGTCGTGGTATTTCTTTCAGTTACAAATTTTGAGAATTATTTTTTTGTAATTATAATCATCACATATTGAAAAAAAAACTGAATAGGAGGAATTCATCGAAAGATTATTTATAACTGTAAACCGAAGGTTTTTTTCCGACCGGCACGTTAACATGTTTCTTTGCTTATTGATAGTAAGTAACATAAAAAGATTGTGCTTTTTTTATGTCGCCATAGGAAATTGCTGGTAATTTGTCAATATCCGTTTCCCAGTCTTTTATAATATATGGATCTATATTACTTATTACAGATATTTTATCCAAATACCGCTTCTTTGACAGTTGATCTAAATTCTTCAAGTAATCATTCATTTTCAGTTATAAACACTAAGTTATACTAAACACTAAGTTACTCAGTTATAACTCTTCAGCACACAAGTGAACAACGTGCGAACCACAACGTACCACCAACGTGCGAAGTTCAAGCTGTGATCCACGTGTTTTTCAATCAGTGCAGTTTTTCAATTAGCTTGACCCCCAGCATTGTTGCTATGATGGTTGCCAAGTGACGTAGGTACCCGTGACGTCAGGAGCCCGTGCCCTATACTTGAGAAGATAAATTAGAAAAGTTCATAATTTATAATGACAATTTTAGAATAAGTTACTGTTGGTTTGTTAAACTACATTTCAGCTATTTTGAATACATTATATAAACAAAATGTATCAGGTTTGCAAGATTAAACTTTTTACTTTCATAATTACATTGAACTTACAAATTAGTAAATAATATTAAAATTTTACTTTTAAGAGGTAAAACTAAATGGTATTCAAGATTTAGATTTATATTATATTAAGTACTTCTGACATTAAGTTGTAAAACTTTACAGAAATCTAAGGAAATACAGCTGAGAACCTTGGAATAAATTACATCAAAACAACTGTGTACATTATTAATAAAGAGATTATTATTATATAGATATCTCATAACTAAATTATTATTATTATATAGTTATACAATATATTATACAGTTATTATATAATTATACCATAGAGATAACATTCACAACCTCAAATAACAGGAAATTAAATAAAAACACCATACATACAATTACACATGAAATATATGCAATAATGCTATTATTATGTAGAATATCTTGCTTACTTTTATACAACTCACAATACTATTATTAATTCTACTACTTATCTGAAATTCTTGGAACCTGAAGTAGCATTCAGTCAGTTTCTCAAATCTCTAAGACAAATAACGGGAAACAGCACATTTATTCCGCCTTTTTAGCATGCATTTATAAAAAACTGACCGTTGTTAAAAGATTTTACCATATTCTGCCTTTTAATCTGATCTATAAATAAAGTAATTAATAAAACTTTAGATAAATCTGCTGATCTCATCGACAAAACTTAGAAATCCGGCATTTAATCATCAGCTATATAAACACACAATTCATGGCGACAGTTTGGCTACTAATTTGACGTTGCCAATATGGTTACTATTATGATTAAATTTGGCATTTGCTATGCCAAGCGTATCAAGGGTTGCCACAGCATCTTTCGGTGAAACGGTACCGAAATAGATTTTCAAGTCCATGCGCATGCGCATTAGAGCAAAACAGGAAGAAAACGACATAAAAATACGGGTAAGTCCGCGAGCATGCGCACATAGCTGGGTACCGATTCACTGTGCAGAGGAGAGTCTGTGTCCAGCAAACCTCCAACTCCGACGCATGCGCATTTGATGTCTACCCCCAAAAGAGAAAGAAACAGTCAATCTCCCATCTCAGTACAGGTGTCAATATTTGGCGCAGTATCGAAAGTTTGGCAAATCAATTTTGAAATATTTTTTACGCATACCTTAATGCTTTACTCTTTATATTAATTTCGGAATTAGGACATCCAATGTATGACTTCTTACAACACTTATATATTCATATTTTATTCTTAAATAGAAGACAAAAAAAAACTGCATTTTTAATATCAATTATACAGTAGTTATCATTTTTGGATGGATTTATTCTGTTGTTTACAATCCTCAAAGTGCTAATGACAAATTAAGAAGATTAGAAATTTAGAATATGTTGCAAATAAAAATTATCTTGACATGCATTTAACATTATAACAGATTTCATTCCTTTCAGTCAGTTATTTAAGTGTACAAGTGATACAAAAATATTAATTTGATGAGACCCTAGCTGTCAAATTATGTACAAATAACTATATATTCATATCTTAACTATTTAAAAATTAATCTAGAATTTCTCAATTTTATTCAGCAATTTTTAAATTTTTTCTACAGAGTTCAAACTATGTTTTACACTATGTATATACAACCAGAATAAATAGACTAATTACTTTATAGCAAAATTTACTTTTACTGCTCAGTAGAATTAAACATAGTGTTAAAATATTTTTTTCCCAAAGGATGTTTATTCTTTAAAACTTTGATAAATTTTTCCATATCCATTATTTTACCCTTTTAGAGTTATTAAACTTTTAGTAAATAACAAAAAATCATTAACTTTAATGAGGTTAAGTTAATGGATAAATAAATATAACCTCATAAAAGTTAATGAATTTTTTAGTGGAAAATGCTCTAACAGCTATTTGTAAATTTATGGATATCTATATCCACTGCTCTATAGTCTATGTGGCAAATAGACATGATATCATTTATGTAATATTTTTACTACTCTAATTAGCTGTGTGAATAGGCCTTTCAAAAATTATGCACTTCGAATTTAAATTGTCATATGTTGATAAACTGCCCCCTATGCCAGGAATTTCCTAACAACATTTCTAGGATATGTGTAATTGACAAATTATGTTACAAAAAACATCCAATTTTTAGTTAATTTGATGCATATTTTATTTATCAAAGTATAATTTTATCTTTATATGATAATATAACAAATTATAACAAAACATTATTAAACAATGTTATACAAAAATTTATGACCCATGGGTTTTTATTGATATAAATTAATGGTATTAAATAATTATCTCTTTAATAAGGATATGTTATGAAGAAAATGTTAGTTTGTATATTTGTTGGTGCTAATTAAAACATTGTTATAGATATAAATTTCCTGAAATTACAACATCATTTATAAAATTTCTCTTCATTTTGTGTGAAAATGCATTTATTTACAGAGATATAACTTATTTAAAGAATCAAACCAACATAGTTATTTAAATAAAATTTTGATTAACTCTTTCATATTGAAACATTTAAAAAAAGATGAAACTTAAAATCTCTGTGCAGATAACAAATCTGAACAAACTTGAATAATTGAATTTTTATTCAAAATGTTTATTTCTTTTGCATTGCTTTTTTACATTACAACTTTTTATTATCTATTAGTTTATGTATTTTTTATCTCACTTATAAATGAAACCTAAATCATTCAGAAGAATAAAATAAATAAATTTATATACACACACATATTTGAACATTTGTGTGTTCATATATATATATATATATATATATATATATATATATATATATATATATATATATATAAGCAAAATATAGGAAGTAACCAGCAAATTTTATTTAATGCAAAAATACAAATTTCATGTTGCAATATAAAATTTAAACATAATGAAAACAGAATTTTCTCAATATTATTAATGTTTATAATCAGTCATAGAATGTAAATACAGCACTTCTTTATTTAAATGTGTGAAACTTTCACCAATATTTTCTTTTCATTATCTAAGGGTTTTAATAATGCTAAATTGGGATTCAATTTTTTCCTTCTTGTGGAGTTTGTTTGGAGTTTTAATTTTCTTACTAGGTAGTTCATTTTTAAAATGTTCATGAATCTTAAAATTTACATGTTTAATTTTGTTGCTTAATTTTAGCACATTATGTATAGTATTTTCTTTTCTTTTTTTTTTAGTTCTTTATTAATTTTAGGGTTTATTTCACAGCCTTTCAGAACATTTTCAAGAATGTTAATTTCTGGTTTTTAGATACTATTCAAACTATACATTTGCAAAATATTAGAAATTTCTTTTTCACCATCGCTGTGTTCAATATATGTATTTTTTTCTTTTGGTATTTCTCATATACCTGTATACTTGCATGAATATGTTTACATATGTTGCTTTAAATTATTCGCACATGTATACTGAAACAGATGAAAGCACCCTTTGCAAATTGTGCACTTCAATTTATATTGCATGATACAAGTTGGATGTTCAACAATGTAATGATGCTTATGATCTAATTTTTAGTTAATTTCATTCACACTCATAATTATTTACTTTGGTTATCGTATTAAGTGTAACTGTATGACTTTTAACATAGCTCTAACTTATTTTAGTTATTCTATATGTATCAACATTTTTCATAAGTTTAATTAATCTTTGAACCTTCCCCTTATTTTACTAGAGCGAGAATAGTTTTATCTAATCTTTTTAACTTTTTTCTTTCTAGATAAAAATGCTTAAAAGTAAATGCATATTAGTATTATTAGAAGCAAATTTAAAATATTCCCCAAACTCTTTGGTATCAACTGAACTGAATATTTTTGTTTACAGTATGTAAATAGATAAAATAGATGTTATCAATAATCAATAAAGCTTATCTTCATGAATGACATACATTCTTTGTCATTTTTCATATTTTTGAAAATTATGCATGTATTTTAACGTTCAAAAACTTGCCTCATGTAAGGGTGTGATATGACATATTTATTACCAATGTAATTGTTATTTTAAAACAACACTTCTATAATTACTCTCATCTTAATTTTTTTTTTTAATGGTAAAATATTTTAGTTTGTCAGCCTGAAACTTACAATGTTGTATTAGTAGAAAATAATTTGTAAAACATACTTTTGTTAACTATCCCATTCATGTCTATTTTACCCCAATATGATATAAATTACTATCAAAATCGGTAAATTCAAAATTTTCAACTTCAATTTGGGTATGATGATCATCTATACGCTCCCTTAAATGCTATGAATCCAAATTTTGTGTCACTGGATGGACTTTCTAATCTCCGATTCAAAATCATGTTCACATAATTTTATGTTTTGTTAAAGAATCTTTCTTAATAAAAGGTTTTTTACAAATATTGCATCCATTTGATGATTCCATTTTTCATGAAATGAAATATAAACTTAGCGAATAAGTCAACCACAAAAAAAGCACGTGGTGGCGAATTACTATGTAAATACAGCAGTTAAGTGATCTTTTATAATAAAAAGTTTTTCATAAATGTTGCATCCATAGGATGGGCTTATTTTTCATGACATAAAATATAAACTTAGCGAATAAGTCAACCACAAAAATGCACGTGGCGGCGTGCTATAAAAATGCGTGTTATTCCCTGGGCGACGGCACACTATATAAATTCAGCACTACAGTTGGCGAAATCTCTAGAAAGTGTGAACGGAGGGAAGCTGGTTTTGAAGTATAACCCTTCAAAACCAGCTTCCCTCCGTTCACAGTGCGCATGCGTTGGAGTTTGGAGGCTTGCTGGACACAGACGCTTTTCTGTGCAGAAGCTCCTAAAAATTTAACTTGCAAATCAACAAATTTGAACTTACATCATCCATGTAATGAAACTTGCAGTTGCAGTTAAACATAATAGCAGTTAAGAAAAAATACATAATTCAACTAAAATTGGAATAATTTTGTGAATACACTGAAAAACAGATGCAGCAATTTAGTTAGTACTTAAGAACACTGTAACTCACACACTTACAATATTGTGCTTAAAATGATGTATATAAAGAATTATACATGCAATATATTTTGGAGTACTTTCTCCATGGTATCTACACTCAAAAACTTTACACAATCAATAGTTATTAGAATAAAGTATAATGAAATTTATACAGATTTAAAAGTTACAGACACAGTAATTATATATAGACATTTAATTATAGTTCATACACTTTGTTTTATTATTTTTGAGTACACTAGACCTTTCACCTTATAGCATGCTAAACCTTTGGCAAATCCTGCCAAATGTTGCGGTTTATCTCAACTTATTGTGCTTACATAAAAATCTATCTATAATAAGTATCTGTATAAAATATGTATAAAATAACATAAATTTTTAATATTTTTCTGTGTGTCTATTCAGAGTGCCAATAAATAAAAAGGATCTTCAATCCAAAATACTTTTAAAAATTTTAAATAATCCGAAATTCATTTTAAATTTGTAATAAAATATTTTTGGTAATGCAAAATTTTATGTTCATCCTCAAAAGCAATTTTGTTGGTAATTGACTGAGAAAAATTTCATCGGGCCTACAAGGCCTGGTGTGCATTCTCATGTAACTGCAGTGGCACTTTTCTTCGTGGGTTAAACAGAATCATAACATATGCCAACAAATGTTTCCTGAATTTTAAACATATTTATGCACTAATTTTAAAACATTAAATGCTTTTAAAGTAAATGTAATGGAATATTTTAATGACATAATGTTTTCAGTATTTGAAGGCTCAGAAAAAATATTATAGGAGTTCCTGTGTTTAAATTTTATTAAAAATTTTATTGACAAATCGAAGTTTAATTAATATGCATGTTCTCAATAATAGTTGCCTGGTATTGTTTCTAACAACCTTTTCATTTTCTGTTTACTTTTATGCATGTTTTAGAAGATTTGACAGACCTTATTTGATAATGATTAGTTAATCTAACCGATAACACTCTGGGAGAATTTAATTTCAAATAATCGTTGCTTGTGTTATTTATATACATTGAATGATGTATATAAATAACACATCCGATTTCATATAATTCTTTTGGTAACATTTCCCTTACATTTTGTTAGCAGCTCTCATAAAGAACAAAGAGATAATACAATTTTGACACAGTTTTTTCCATTTCAAAAACCAACACACCCTAAATCATGCATACTTCTAGTACCTTTAGATCTTGAATTCAGAAAAAAGGTCATAAAGTTAGACATGACAGAAGTCCAGTAAGGCTTCATTGCAGTTTAGGGTGACCCCGATTTCAAGTCTTTATCTATATTTATCATTTCCTAGTATGCAATTTTTCTCACATATGGCAACCCAAAGTTTTTCAAACTGCAATTGCGAATAAAATTTTTGTATACAGTTTGAAGTATTTGAATACTCATAGTTTATGCGTTTTCTTTCATTTTCCTTGCTTTTATAACGTATATACCCATATTTTTTCGTAAATTTCAGTAGGATTTATAAAATTTTTAAAAATGTTCACGCATTTAAAAATTATAAAATTTGGTACAATCTGTATATAAATTTAATCTGCGCTGTATTTTTCACTATTTTAATGCTTATAGTTTATGCTTTTTATTGCACTTGTATTGCTCTTATGTTTATCACTGCCATTTTACATGACATGTTGATATTATTAGTGCCAAAAAATATCACCAATAAAAGAGGGGGGCACCTTGAACTGCATTTTCACCATAAAGTAGAAAAGGGAAAATGATTAGTTGAAAGCTGATTGAGAAATTGAAGTGCAAAATTGAATTTCAAAGTTCATTTCTTTCAACATACAGCAGTAGTATAAGGCATTTAAAATATGCAAAGATAATTTAAAACCTGACCAGGCAGCTATGCACACATATATTTCTCAAAATTAATTTAGCAAATTTTTTAAAGTAGTTCAGTCATTTCAATTTGGAAACTCTCGAATTCAGTTGACACTGCATACTGGATTAATATGTGGAGCTGATACAACTTAGCTTATATTCTCCTTTATATCACCTCTTAATGACCATAGTTCACCTGTTAATAAGTTGTTAAAGTCTTAGGGATTTGTCTAATTTGACAAGTCAAAATCTGTACCAAAATGTATACGAAATATACGAAAAAGGCAATGAATGGGGGTTAGATGTAAAACTACAAATTTTAAAAGCTTACAGTTGTTTTACAGCTAATATAAATACTGAGGAAGTACGATTTTTTTTAAGTTAAGAAACGGGAATAGGCTTTTCAATTTTATTTTAATGTTTAATACATTAAGCGTTTTATACTTTCTGTAACGGGGTATTTGTTATTTTCATCTTGAAGTGAATCGAGATGTGGTAGAGTTAAAAACAAATTAATACTCAGATAAAGTGAAATATGTATTTAATCATGATAGATCTTATATTATTTCTATATTATAAATTGGTGTCTACACTTACGCCAAGTGTTATCATTTCGAAGCATGAGATAATGGTCACCAATAATATTCAGAGAAGGTTCTTTTTTAATCTCTGTCGGTTCACCCTGACTGGTTTGACATTCATTACCATCTGACATATTGTTCAAATGAGAATTGTCTTCATTTTCTTTCAATTTCACAAACTTCCATGATTATGATATTTATAATGAATTAGCACATCTACGACTAAAAATTTTACTCGCAAATCAACAAATTTGAATTTACATCATCCATGTAATGAAACTTGCAGTTGCAGTTAAACTTAATAGCAGTTAAGAAAAAATACATAATTCAACTAAAATTGGAAAAATTTTGTGAATACTGTGAAAAACAGATTTGTAGTTAGTACTTAAGAACATTGTAACTCACACACTTATAATATTGAGCTTAAAGTGATGTATATTAGTAAAGAATTATACATGCAATATATTTTGGAGTACTTTCTCCATGGTATCTACACTCAAAAACTTTACACAATCAATAGTTATTAGAATAAAGTATAATGAAATCTATACAGAGTTAAACGTTACAGACATAGGAATTATATATAGACATTTATATTTCATACACTTTGTATTGTAAAATATTCTTTATTTTCCCTCCAAAAGCTATCCCCCTCTCCGGGAATACTGGTGCGTCTTTTGGAGCATATTCTTCTCCTCTCTGAAATGCGGGGAAATCCTTACCCTCCCCCTATTTGGAGTGGAGGCGAAGTTACTCTCCTAACTGGAGAGAGGCTAGGGGGCCTGGGATTGGCTAGAAAGGCTTTGTCCGAGGAGGTTATTCTCGGACTGTTGGAAGTTCGTGACCCGGTGTTCGGGGAGATCGACGCTTGCTTTTCTCGAAGTATGTTTGCGCCTAGCGTAACGGAGTTTTTTAAATGCTTATAATGCTCCTTGTATATAATTGTAGAAATAATGAGGTAATGTACATAGCTGTGAGTGTTGGAATAAAACCCAGAAAATCCAAGAAGCTTGTCTCGGCTCGCTTACTACGTCACAGTATCTATTTTTGAGTACGCTAGACCTTTCGCCTTTTAGCATGCTAAACCTTTGGCAAATCCTGCCACCTGTTGCGGTTTATCTCAACTAATTGTGCTTACATAAAAATCTATCTATAATAAGTATCTGTATAAAATATGTATAAAATAACATAAATTTTTAATATTTTTCTATGTGTCTTTTCGGAGTGCCAATAAATAAAAAGGATCTTCAATCCAAAATACTTTAAAAAACGTCAACTAGAAGAGTTAAAACGTCAACTAGAAGAATTAAAAGCGGCCGACTTGATTGAACCATCGGATAGTCCTGTTAAGTTTTCCTCTTTTAATGATAAAGAAAAAACAAAATAATACACAAAACCTTGTAGATCAAAAATACAGATTGGTTGTTGATTATCGTCGCTTAAACACTCATTTGAAATACCTGCGACACAATCTTCCTTTAGTTAATCACTTATTAGAGAATTTGCGTGGATGAAATTTTTTTACATCTTTGGATTTGTCTTCCTCCTTTTGGCAAATTTCGTTAAAACCCGAAGACCGAGATATAACAACTTTTAGTTCACCATTTGGATGTTTTAGATTTAAAGTCCTCCCTCAAGGATTAAACCTATCCCCCGAATTATCTTGTAAATTGATACATTAATATCGGGTAGTACGAATTTGAAAATTCGGGATGCTAATTCCTCATCCTCCTTTAAATAATGTCATTACAAATCGCTCTGCTGAATTGAGCTCGAAAATGAAACTGTCACCTTTTGAAACTCGATCAGTGTTCCTCACACTAGACATGCCTTTAAAGGAAGGAGATGAAATATTTTCCCCTACCATGAGAAATTCCAATATTGAATTGCCTCTTACCCTGTGCAAAGTAGATTCTCGTAAGCAAAGTGCAGTTCAAATTGCGAATTTAACAGCGAGAAAAATTTTCCTGAACAAAAATATCGATTTGGTATAGCCTCTACAGATCTTAAAGTCAGAGATATAGAAATTATAAAACAAATCAGACAACAGGAATTAAAAGAATCGGATTTTCAATTGGACCACCTTGATCCGGTTACACGAAAAGAGTTTTTAAAATTATTTTTCGAATTTTCAGTCATTTTTAGCAAACGACTATATACGATTGGTAAAACGAATGCTATATCACCCATTTTTCATGTTGACACATCTCAACTTCCTTCTACTCGTCCTTATAATATACCCCAGGCCTTACAGGCTGAGTTAAAACGTCAAATAGAAGAATTAAAAGCGGCCGACTTGATTGAACCATCGGATAGTCCTGTTAGTTTTCCTCTTTTAATGATAAAGAAAAAACAAAATAATACACAAAACCCTGTAGATCAAAAATACAGATTGGTTGTTGATTATCGTCGCTTAAACACTCATTTGAAATTCCCGCGACACAATCTTCCTCTAGTTAATCACTTATTAGAGAATTTGCGTGGATCAAATTTTTTTACATCTTTGGATTTGTCTTCCTCCTTTTGGCAAATTCCGTTAAAACCCGAAGACCGAGATATAACAACTTTTAGTTCACCATTCGGATGTTTTAGATTTAAAGTCCTCCCTCAAGGATTAAACCTATCCCCCGAATTATTTTGTAAATTATCTGATAAACTTTTATCTCCTATTACAGAGCTTAATATCTCTAATTATATCGATGATTTCTGCCTCGGAGCTACAAACGCTTCTCAAATGATCTTTAAATTACGAAAACTCTTTGAGCGTTTCAGGTTATTCGGACTCACATTAAATCCAGAAAAATGTTCTTTTATGCGTTCGGAAATTAACTTTTTGGGTCACAAATTAAATAATTCAGGTATTACACCGCTACATGACAATATTAAGAAAATCATGAATTTCCCAGCACCTAATACAGTTCGAAAAGTCCGTAGATTTTGCGGCTTAGTAGGATATTACCGTCGTTTCATACAAAATTTTTCAGAATTAACTGCTCCATTGACAAATTTCATTAGAAAAAGACAAAAATTTATTTGGACACCCGAAGCGCAAAACTCTTTCGAGGTACTTAAAGTTAAACTCTCCCAGTATCCTATCTTAATTCATCCAGACTACGACAAAGAATTTATTTTGTCAACGGATAGCAATGACACCGCTTTAGGTGCAATGTTAGGGCAGAGAGATAATTTTGGCATTATACATCCTATAGCCTATTAAAAAAAAAAAAAAAAAAAAAAAAAAAAAAAAAAAAAAAAAAAAAAAAACTGCTCAATTACGATATACTATTATGGAAAAGGAATTACTGGCAATTGTAGAAGCTATTAAAAGTTTCAAATACTATATTTACGGTCGCGAATTTACTATTCGCTGCGATAATGCTGCAATTACAAAACTGTCAAAACTTGAAAGCCCTTGTAACAGAATAACTCGTTTGCATATCTAGCAGAATTTAATTATCATTTCGAGCTAGTTAAATCTGAAGACAATCAAGTGGCAGATATACTCTCTAGAGACTCTTTTGTTAACAGCATACAAATTGATTTACCCACCATCTTTGACATTAAAGACGCTCAACGCGTTGACCCGAAATTATCATGTCTAATTTTAGAACTTGAGAATGCTCCGCACTATTCGAAAAATTCTTATTTCCTGAAAAACGGACTTCTGATGCACACAGCCTCAGTTCCGCGCTTAGGAAGATCGCATACAGTTCGTCAAATTGTTATCCCTGAAAAATACAAACCGCATATCCTAGCAGCAAAACATCTTCCGCATTTCGGACACTTAAAAACTTATGATGCTATCCGAGAAAAATATTTTTGGGAAGGCTTATATTCGGATACAAAAAATTATGTTGATTCATGCAAGCATTGTATGGCATATAAATCTCCAAATAAATTTCCTCCTGTACCACTACAACGACATTACATGCCTTCTAGACCTATGGAATATGTATCATGCGATTACATTGGTAAACTCCCGACAACAAACAGAGGAAACTCTTATATATTAACATTTATAGACCACTTTACAAAATTTGTAAAACTCTACCCCGTTCCTGACCAAACAGCGAAGACTACCGCAGACAAATTTTTAGATTTCGCTTGCACTTTCAGATTTCCCGAATACCTTTTAAGTGATAAAGCTACTTGCTTCATGAGTGAAGTTTTCAAAAACCTTTGTTCACGTCTAGGTGTAGTTAAATTAAACATTTCGACGCTGAATCCACGCTCTAATGGTCAGTCGGAACAAATTAACAAATCTATCAAAAAATCTTTATTTTTGCACAACAAACACAACAATGGGACGACCACATCAATTATTACGAATTATTATATAACTCCAGTTTACATTCTACAACAAACGAAAAACCTGCTTATTTACATTTATCTTACGACCCTATATTGCCCACTGACGTTTTAAATGAGAAAAAGCCACATACAAAACCATCATACCCTGATTATGTTTCAACAAAAACCTCTCAATTACAATATACTTTCGAAAAACTCCGTGATAATCTAGTTAAAGCAGCTGAGACACAAGAAGAATATCAACATAAATCTGCAAAATATAGAGATTTCTATCCTGGCCAATTCGTGTATATGTTCTCTCCTGATAGTGACAGACAATCCCACCTTCCTAAACGAAAAAATTATATCGGCCCCATGCGTATTCTAACAAAAATGAAAAATAAAAGTACAGTTTTATGAACTGGTACTAAAAAAATAAGAAAAAGAAAGAAAATTTTTCGTGGATCATCACAATTTTTAAGATTTTAAAAATTTTTATTTTAATATTTTATAATTTTTATTTAATTTTCTTTTTTTAGAATGGATGAATAAAGGAAGATTAGGGATAGAGGGAAAAGGAAGACTTAAGAAGGAAATTTACGGATAGATGATGATGAAATTTGAGGGGAAGCAAGAGTCATTGTGGCGCCATCTTGTATCGGCGCGAAGGAAATATAATTAAGTAAATTTGGAAGAAAATTAAAATGAAAATGATTTACGGGAGCATTGCAGCACGAGGCCGCTATCATAATCAGGAAGTTCAGCAATAATTTCGTTATTAATGTTATTAATTTTATTATAAAAGTTAATGGAATGTTTAATACAAATTTCTTTAAAGGTTAAAATATTTAAATCTCTTCTAATGACATCATTACGGAGGTAACGCGGAGCTCTTGCTATTCCTCGTAGAATTTGATTATGAGCACGATTAAGCAAATTTAAATTAGCTGGGAACGCAAAAGACCAGACTGGTGCTGCATAAATGGTAGCAGGAAGTATTACTGTTTTATACAGTAATACTTTATTATGGATAGATAAATGTGGGCCAAATAATAGTGAATTAAGTTCGACTTTCCTGGCAATCATTACATTTCTAACATTGGTGATATGCTTATTCCAAGTGAGGCGCCTATCGATGGTGACACCCAAGTACTTCACTGAGTTCTCCCATTCGATTACCTCGCCGTATAATTGCAACCGAGGAGGAAGTTTAAAGGAGCGACTACAATAAATTGCCTGACATTTGCCAGGATTTATTTTAATCTTCCATTTAGTGAACCATGTTTCCAGAGCAGATAAACGGTGTTGGATATAAGAAGTTACACTATTGATGTGATGTGCAGAAGTATAAATTGCCGTATCATCAGCATAAAGAGCAATTGAAGTTAAGTCAGATTTAGGTATATCGTTAGTAAAAATGTTAAATAAAGTTGGTCCTAAAATAGAGCCTTGCTGGACTCCGGCAGTGATGGGTTTACAATTAGAATAAGTGTTGTTGATACGAAAGACTAAAAGATGACGATAAGTGATAGACAGTTTTTAGCAAGGTCAAGGTAATTGGTTTTTACGGAGTACCTAGCAGTGATTAAAAGCACTACTTCAAACTCCGAACGAAAAAAGATCAAAAACATAATTTGGTGCAGAAATAAAAACAGAAAAGCCAAACAGAAATTTAATACGCTTACAGCGGCTTCCGAAAAGACGAAAGAAAAATGCTGTAAGGTGTAAAAATCGTTCACATACAATGCATATGTGAAAAACAACAAGTTGAATGATTAAAAATAATCATTCTCTACCTTGAACAATGACAAAACAACGAAAAACACAGTAAGTTTGATAAATTTCACTTGGCCAGAGCACAAAAAGGTAAAAATGGGAATATAACTCAGTAGCGCCATCTATGAGTCGCGATGCGAGTTAAAAGACACTGATAGGTTTACAGTTGAAAAATAATTGAAAATAAATGATAAAAATAACACAAAATACTCCAGGTACTAGAAAATACAACATAAAAAGACAAAAAGATATTTTATATTTGTTTTTATAAAATTTTAACATTTTTTTGTAGTTTTTAAAAGTTTAAAAACAGTTTTTTGGTTTTTTAAATTTTTTCAAGACAGCACAGGACAAAACACAATTAAATCAAGATAAAATTGTGAGTCAAGATAGCAGAATGATACGAAACCCCCTAATTAATGGGAGCATGAGTAAGTTAAGAAAAAACAAGATAAATGATAAATTTAGAATTTGGAAAAAATTTTCCGTCAACGGGGACAGAACGCGAGACCTCGATCCAAAAGCTAAACGAGGCCGGCACGCTACCAGATGGGCAACAATCACCAACAATAAAAATCAGTGCCAAAAGAAAGCAAATTTAAAAGAAGATCCTGAAAACTGTGCTTCAATCACCTCTCTTCCGTTTGGAAGGGGGTAATAACATGTCATTACGGTAAATAAGAGATCGCGGCCTCTTAGCAGAGGTAGGAAGAGCCTGATCGTAAGCTGGAATATTATGAAGCACATGATTCGGAATAAACTCAATGCTACAACGAAACCGAAAGGCTAAACGTTTAAATTCTGGAAGAACAGGCCGAATTCTAAGATCATAATGAATCGCATCGTACCAAGGAGCAGAAATACATAATTTTAGGGCATAATTTTGCACAACTTGAAGATTCTTAAGGAATTTTAAGGAAGCAGTTCCCCAAACAGGACAACCATAGGTTTATGATGGGTGTTATGAATCGGGGTATTAGGCTATAAGTTTGGAATAATCCAGTGCGAGCCACGTTTTCGTTTTCTAAGTTTTTTATTCAACGTAACAGTTCAACAACGTAACAAAGGACTGACAACAGAACAATTACATGTACATTCTTTTCAACTTCTAAAACGCGCATACAGCGCCATCTGTTAGATGAAATTATTAAATTACTTGGTTGGAAGTCACAACATCCTCCAACCGCAAAGATATTAAAGTTTAAATTTTATTAAAATTTAGAGTTAAAGTTAAATGCTAGAACATAAAAGGTTGGACGTTCTCAAAGTTTTACTTAGAGAACCAGATGTCTCTAGTCGAAATAAGCGTTGAAATGGTCGAACTATTTCGCCATTCTGAGTTTTAACCCTTGCAACTCGGGAAACACCATCACGTCCTTTATAAATTTCAATAATTTTAGCTAAAGGCCAGTCAACACGTTTTTTGTTATCTGAACTTATTAAAACCATATCTCCCACTTCAAGTGGGGTTTGATGAACGTTTCTGGATTGTTTAAGGAGCGAAATATATTCCTTGTGGAAACGCGTTTTAAGTTTTTGTTTAATGGAGTGAAGGTGTTTCGCACGTTTGCGGAGGTTCTGCATATCATTCTGATCAAGATCGGCAACACAGTATTCAGTCTGATCCTGTAAGAAAAGAGATGGAGTTAGTGGAACTAGATCTGTTGGTTCTTCGGAGAGGTAAGTAAGCGGTCTGCTATTAAGAATAGCTTCACATTCACACACAATAGTGCACAGTTCATGATTAAGACACGCTTTTCCTAAATTGCGTCTCAGCAATTCCTTCAACATTCTTACTATCCTCTCCCACCAACCACCCTACCACGCAGCAGTGAGTGGATTGAAATGCCAGGAGATTTTTTTTCAAATCTGAGTGAGCAATGATGATATACCAGTCTACATTTTTGAGCTCATTGTTTGCACCGATGAAGTTTGTGCCATTGTCAGAGTAAATTGTTTTTACTCGACCTCGACGAGAAATGAATCGCCTCAGTGCGAGAAGAAAACTTTGTGTGGAGATATCGGAGACAAGTTCGAAATGCACAGCACGGTACACAGCACACGTGAAGATTGCAATCCACACTTTGTCACGGTTCCGCAGTACCAAAGGACCAGCTAGGTCTACACCTGATGTCTCGAAGACTGCCGACATTCGCACACGTTCTTCAGGAAGAGGAGCGAACATGGTCGTGGCAGATTTAGACCTAAATCTTTGGCAAGTTACACACTTGGAAACAACTGATCGGACGGTTTTCCGTGATCTCAAAATCCAGTATTTTTCACGAAGGGTTGTGACAAGTGTCTGGACACCTACATGACTATAAGTCCGATGAGTCTCTTCGATGAGCTTGAAAACAAGTTCATGTTTGTCTGGCAGTAGGATGGGACGTCTGAAAAAATCCCCGTCATCTGTCAAGACTAGTTTTGTCTCAACTCTAAGAAGACCATTGGAGTCCTGGTACACAATAAAGTTCGGTGGTATGAGTCGACGATTTTTTCCAAAGGTCTCTCTCTGTATGTAAAGGATTATTTCGAGCTCAGATTTGTTGAGCTCTTCTTCACTTAAGTTTCCTTTTAAGAAGGATTTATTCTTATCTTGCACAATTGATTTAACATTTGAAATGAATCTCTTCACATATGCCAAAATTCGAACAATTGTAGAAAACTTCGAAACTCGTTGAGTCCACTGGAAAAAATTAGGTTCCGAATTATCTAATGAAAGATTCGTGGTAACTGTAGGTTTTTTCTCTACCTCAGCAAGTTCTATTGCGTCGGAGAAATCAGAGTTCTGAGTGTTCGGCCAAGAGTCTCGATTTTTCAACCATGTGGGACCCTCCCACCAACGAAGAAGAAAGAGAGTTTGGGCGTTACACCCGCGCGATGCAACGTCCGCTGCATTCATTTGAGATGGCACATAACACCACTTTTCTTTGGAAGAGTGTAAGTGGATTTCTTGAATCCTATTATTCACGAAAGTCTTCCAAGTTAATGGATTTTTGATACAACAAAGAACCACTTTAGAATCTGTCCAGTAGAATGTTTCGATGGAAGAAATGTTTAATGAAGTTTTGACAGTCTGGACTAGACGAGTACCAATCAAAGCAGCTAAAAGTTCTAATTTGGGAATAGATATTTCAGTTTTGGTTTTGGTGATGGGATCCTTCTTTAGAGGAGCGACACGTGATTTTGCTTGTACTAATCTAACTTTAACTTCGTTCCCGCACTCAATTCGCAAAAATACGCACGCAGCAAAAGCTTTCCCACTAGCATCACTAAACATGTGAATAGTAGTAGTGGATTCATTAATAAGTTCTCCAATTTGGAATTTGAATTAATTTCAAAAATCCTAAGCTAGATAGCCAATTTTTAAATTCTTCCACTATTTCAGATGGCAGTTTATGATCCCAACCTAACCTATCATTTTTCCACGTCCTTTGCATTAGAAGCTTCGGAATGAGCGTCACGGGTGCGGTAAAACCAATTGGGTCAAATATTTTTTGAGCGATTGACAAAAGTTGCCGTTTTGTACATGAGTTATGGTTGATTTCAGTTGTGATACTGCTAACATCACACGCAATTGTATCTGAATCGGGATTCCATAACATACCAAGAACAGGAGAATATCTACATTCATTTAAATCTAGATGTTGTTTTTAATCCTGTGAAGAAGAAACCCAACCCGTAAGCTCAAACCCCTGCTTGAGACATAATTTGACAGGCTGTTTTTGAAAATTTCCCAAATTCTAATTCGCTTTCGACGTTTGTTACTACATTGTCAACGTAAAAAACATCCTTTAATTTCACAGCTATATCATTTTCGCTTCCCTTTAATTTTATCCAGATGATGATAAATTGTTGCCATAAACAAAAGGGACTTGAGACCGAACACAACTCTACAATGCCTAAAGGTTTTTATTTTGTGTTTTTCAAAAATCTTCCCACCATAAAAAGCGAAGAAAATCTCTGTCAGACTCAGATACACTTATTTGGAGGAATGCTTTACGTATATCAGAGATTACGCCAATTTTGTCTTTACGGAATTTATTTAGAACTGAAGGAATCAATTCACTATAAATTGGACCTGTAGCTGAACACTGATTTAGGGAAACATAATTTTCATCTTTCGACGAGGCATCAAACACAGGTCGTATTTTAGTTGTTAAACTAGATTCTTTAAAGACAGCTCTGTGAGGGAGATACCTGCATTTTACATCCGAGAAATTTTCTCCATTTGTTTGAGTAGGCACTTGTTCTATTATCCCCACTTGTTCCCATTCCATAAAAATTCCGTCATATGAATCAAATTTTCCCGAAGCGATAAGTTTAGAAGTCATGCAATTTAAACGGTTCTCTGATTGATATCGGAAATCACATAATTCCGGATGGCCTTCAACCCATGGAAGATTTACTTCGTATCTACCATCACGAAATTTAACAGTTTTGTCAAAAAAAGATAAAGTTTCCTTATCAATTTCTGTTTTTGTTTTGTTTTCGACAGGATCTTTTACACCAAGAATATCCAATGACCAAAGGTCACAAATCCTGCTAGCACTATGTAATGATATAATGGGCATAACATGAGTGGAATTAGTGTTGCAGGATATTGGTTTCCCCATTACTACCCACCCCAGGTATGTTTGTACAACAGTTAAACCATTTGGTTGTTGACACATAGAACCGGTCAAAAATTTTCCTAAATAATCAGCGCCAATAAGGACTGATATGTTCGAAACATCGTTTTCACTATCGGACAAATAAATCCCGTTGTTGGAAAAGTATTCTACATCCGATTTACTAATTTTAGGAATTGCACCGCAAATAGTTTCTTTATCTAATAATACAACTTCACTTGAAAAATTCCCTCGAATTTCCTGAAGTTCGCATTTTAAGGCGGAATGATTTATTTTTTCCGTTTCAATACCGCCAAATAAACTGTGCGTTAAAGATTCACAGTGATCAGTTTGTAAGTTCAAATACTTAGCAACATCCCGTGTTATGTACGACCTTTGCGAAGCTGAGTCACATAAACAACGAACAACTTTTGTTTTCGATGGGCCTGACACTCGAATTTGAAGTGTTTGGAGCAAAACATCCGTCGACCCAGATGAACTATTGCTGACAACACTATTAGTTTCGGTTTTGCTCAAAGCAGGTTTTTCCTCATCCTTGCATAAATTTGGACAAAGAATTGGAAAATGTTTTTTAGAACAAACTACGCACCGGACGCTCATTCCACATTTATCAGCACGACAATTAATTCGAAGACATGTCAAACACGCTTTCATTTTGATTATTTTATCTTTCCTGTCTTTTAAACTCATTTTTTGAGCAGTAAAACAATCGCTACTTCTATGTGTGCCCTTTTTGCAAAATAAGCAAAACACATTAAATTTACGATTATCACTTCTTGTTTGGGCTACTAAAGCGGAAGCCGTCGCGACAGGTGGCGGGATAGACTCTCGCACATTTTCTGTTTTAACTTTTGATGTTTTATTTTTATCTGGTGTACTAAATTCCTTAGCAATGCGAATTCGATCACAAGCTATAACTTCGTTTCGAAGAAACTGCATTAATAATTCCAGATCGTGTGTGTTTTCATTCGTTGAACGAGATATGGAATTTCTTTCTCTTTCCCATGCAATTAAAGTATTTTCAGGAATAGAAGCTTCTACTAGGGGATAGAGCATGCATGCGTATTTTTCTTTAGTCTAAATTTTTTAAACAACGCAATTGAGTATCTAATTGATCTACTAAATTAATGAAAGGAATATTTTGCGATTGATTTAAAATTAGTTTTAACATTTCTCGTACATATAACTCAATAAGCATTTTATCATCTGCGAAACGTTTTTTTAGATTTTTAATGACAGATTTATAATCACTTTTAGAAACTTGATAAGATTTAACGAAATCAAAAGCCTTACCTTTTGTGGTTTGCATTAGATATGCAAATTTCACGTCGTCCTCTATTTTAGGATCCTCATCGAGTTTCTGAAACATCGACCAAAATGAAAACCAATTTTTTGGATTACCATCAAATTCAACCAATTCGAGTTTTGGTAAATTTATGCTAAGTCGATCTGTAGGTACTGGTGAATTATTTTCACAAGATTTCACAAACTCTTGAAAACGTAATTTTGCAGAAATAAAGTTATCACGATACCTTTCGCATTCTTCAAGTTCATGTTCCAAAATTTGTTCAAGATTTGATGACTTACTTTTCGTTTCATCTCCATCAGCTTTGGTTTCATCCGGATTTGAAGCGAGATATTTCACAACAATTTCATCGTTGTCAAACAATCTTGTTGATTTTTCCTCTAACTTGGCAAATGCCAGCGATGCTGTTTGGATATTTTTACTTGCGATCGAAGTATCCAACTCGGTAATAGTTTTTGTTACAGCCGAACGGAGAACTTTCCGCTGAATAATACAGTTTTTATCCATGTTTTCTTTACGTTGGAGCGCCACAATGTTATGAATCGGGGTATTAGGCTATAAGTTTGGAATAATCCAGTGCGAGCCACGTTTTCGTTTTCTAAGTTTTTTATTCAACGTAACAGTTCAACAACGTAACAAAGGACTGACAACAGAACAATTACATGTACATTCTTTCAACTTCTAAAACGCGCATACAGCGCCATCTTTTAGATGAAATTATTAAATTGCTTGGTTGGAAGTCACAACAATGGGTCTGATGTAACTTTTATATAATAATAACTTCGTTTTCGTATTCAGGCGACTTCGAGAGTTGAGATAAGGGCGAAGAGTAGCAATTGCAGCCTTCACTTTTTTGACAGTATTGTCAACGTGAAGCTTCCAAGTTAATTTGGAATCTAGGGTAACACCTAGGTACTTATACGAATTTTCCCAGGGAATGTTTTCGTTGAAAAGTTGTAAATTATATTTATCGATGAAATGGGAGACGTTTCTATGGTTGAAAATAAGGGCAGCACATTTCGCTGGATTTACCTTAATGCGCCAAGAAACAAGCCAAATTTCATAAATTTTGAGGTAGTTTCGAATTGCAGCAAAGGCACGACGTGTTTGTATGTTACGGGCCAGGATGGCGGTGTCATCTGCGTAGAGGCAAAGCTCAATAGAAGGATCAGATGGCATGTCATTAATATAAATATTGAACAGTTTCGGGCCAAGTAAACTGCCTTGAGGAACCCCAGAAAGAATAGGTCGAGGTGTCGAGTCGTTGTTAACTCTGACAACGAACTCACGATTTTGAAGATAACAATTAAAAATTTTAATGAGCTGGGCAGGAAAATTTAGAATAATGAGCTTGTAAATAAGCCCTTCCAACCAGATCTTGTCAAATGCTTTCGCAATGTCCACGAACACAGCAGCAGTAACTTGGTTTTTTGCATTGGCGGCATGGACAGTTTTTAGCATCAAAGGCTTCAAAGGTTGTGTTGCAACTGGACCATATGGGTCGAGCCCGTCAATCCAGAGGTTTCTATCAGTAAGCACAAAAATGACAAAGAGCGAAAAATAAACACATAAAAGAGCAAAGAGATAGAAGGGTTGATTCGTGAGTTCATAACACAAGACTAGAGAGTAGAAAGTTTAGGGATAGTAAAACAAATTATTTTTGTGGCCAGTGACATCCGTACAAAATAAGCCGAAAAATTTGAATAATAATGAGTAAAATCAAAAAATTAAAAAAAATTTGGAAAAAATATAAATATAAGTTTTAAAAATAAATAAGCTGTATTAAAAATCAGAAAAGGGCCTAAATAATAATGTTTATTTATAGTAATAATTTTTATTGATTTGGTTTAGGTGTTATAAATTTTTGTTTGTTGAGTAGTAATGATCAGATACGATAAATTTGAAAAATTTGGAAAAATAAAAATAGATGTTTTAAAAATAAATAGATTAGTCTAAAAATCCAAAAAGAGCCTAAATAATGTTAAATAAACGCAAAAAACAATTTTTATTAATTTTAATTTAGAGTTTAAAATTTTGTCTTCGCCGCGGGTAGAACCTAACTCCCGGCGAAATCCCGAAGTAGATGAAGCAGTGGGGAAGGCGTAATCTAACCAAGCCACACCTATGTATAGGATGAAGAGCAAAATAATGTATTAATACGACATACTTGGCGATGTGCAGATTTAAATATTAGGCTCTGCCTTCGACATGCGCAGAAGGGCAGAGATGGGAGAAATTACGTGAAATAAAAATAATTTAGTGTACGAAAAGTGATGTATGGCCAGTTTTAAGTATTTTTAATCTTTTTTCTTACATTTTTTAAGGTTTTTTTGGTTTATTTTTTATTTTTTTTATATTTTTTATATAAGACGACACAAATTATTAAGGATCTTTGGCTAGAATGGCCAAAGGCCTTCTTCTATTGCTAGCATCAGCGGGGTCGTAGTTGACAAGATTATTTATTAATTCATTGCTTAAATTCTTATGAAATTTAGTGGAAAGATTATAAATAAATTTTGGAATATTAGGAATCTTAAGTTCCTCATGGATTTCGTCGTTGCGAAAGTACCATGGCGAGTTAGTAATTTCTCTTAAGATTAGATTTTGAATAACTGTTAATATTTTAATATTAAAATCTGTTGCATACGACCACGCTGGTGCGGGGACGAAGGAAGGAAGTGTAAACGAGCAGTTTATTTTGAATAGTCATTTTGCTTCGGCGAGAAATTAAAGGATATAGAGCTCGCTTTGCATTTCTGAATTTATCTCTAACAGCTTTAAAATGTTGCTTCCAAGTTAAGTTTTTATCTAACGTTACTCCTAAATATTTAACAGTATCCGACCAAGGAATACGAGTGTTATTGATATATATGTTGTAGTTAACGTAAGTCGTTCTCTGTTTGGCTGTAAACATTGCGGCTTCGCATTTCTTAGTGTTGATCCTAATTTTCCATCTGTCTAGCCACTCAGAAATTTTGACTAGGTGTTTGTTGACGGCAGTCACGGTAAATTTATAATTTTTATTCGATGAGAATATAGCTGTGTCATCTGCGTATATTGCTAGTTCAGTAGTAGGATGAACAGGGATGTCATTTATGTAAATATTAAATAAAGTAGGGCCGAGAAGTCATCCCTGTGGTACGCCGGATAGGATAGAAAATTTTGAAGAGTAGGTAGTATAAATTTTTACTTGAAAGGTGCGATCCGTTAACTTTTTTTAGCCATCTCACCGTCTCCTTTTATACATTCCCGCGGAGGAATACC
>CM063503.1:63291243-63363743 GCA_032207245.1 Pardosa pseudoannulata
AATAACCGAGGTAGAGCGAAAGCTGCTCTAACCAGAATTTCAAATTTCATTAATGATGATAAACAATTATTCGAAAAACACGATTTGATGAATAAACTTCAAAAGGTTGAAAGCATTTATTTTGATTTTGACAAGGCAGACGCAGAACTTCCGCCGGAAAGTTCCGAAATGGAAGAATTTGAGAAAAAATATTATGAAACCAAAGCCAAACTACAACAAGAACTTGAAAAAGTAAATGTTACTGTTATGAAGCAAACTACTACTCAGGTTAATGAACATTCAACACCAGTTTCTAGTAGTACTAGTACTACTAATAATTTTAAGTTACCGAGAATACATATGCAGTCTTTTAATGGTAATTACAGAAACTGGATGTCGTTCAAGGATTTATATGTATCATTAGTACATAACAATGAAAACTTAAGCAATATTCAAAAATTTCAGTATCTAAAAGGTTTATTAACGGATGATTCAGCTTTTATTATTAAACATATTCCCATTTCAGAAAATAGTTATATAGAAGCCTGGGAAAAATTATTATCTAGGTATGATAAGAAAAAACAAATTGTCACATCACTAATCAAAACTTTCATGGATCAGTCTTGTGTAATTAATACAAACGGAATTAATTTGCGAAAAATTGCCGATACATCTGATGAGATCATCAGGAGCTTAAAATCCATTGATCCAAAGGCTAATCAAAGGGATGTTTGGTTAATTTATATTTTATTACAAAAAGTTGACAACGAAACACGTAGACAATGGTCTGAGTTTTCAGCAAAAGAGGAATTTCCAACTTTTGAAATGTTTATTCAATTTTTAAATGATAAATGTTCCTCTTTAGAAATTTTCAACGAGAAAGAAAAGGAAAAACCTCAATCTAGTGTTAAAAGATTTTCTACTAACAAAAGTATCAAATGTATTATGTGTAAATTAGATCATTTTCTTTTCAAATGCCCCAAATTTAAAACATTATCTGTCAAAGATAGAAATCAATTTGTTAGGAAAAATAATCTTTGTTTAAATTGTTTTTCTAGTCAGCACAAAAAATCTGAATGTTTGTCTCCATATCGTTGTCATTATTGCCAGTCATTGCATCATAGTATTCTTTGTGAAAATCAATTAAAAAGTTACTCCACATCTGCTTCTCAGTCCAAGAGCAGTTTTCATTTAGAACAACAAAGAAAAAATCTTACAGCTAGTGAGGTACCAGACATTGCGTCTACGGATGAAAACAAAAGTGGAAATACTACTGTAATTCAAAATAATAATGTTCAAACAACTTTTGGCTTATTGCCAACTGCATATGTCAATGTAATTGATTCGATGGGTCAAAAACGTAACATTAGAATATTGTGTGACAGTGGTTCGGAATCAACATTAATATCTGAATCTTGCATTAATTTATTGGGATTTAAAAGAAAAAATGCACGTTTTCCTGTCAAGGGTTTAGCTGAGTCAGAAGTCGCAGTTACAAAAGGTTCCGTGGAAATTGAGTTATTGTCAATCCATGAAACATCAGTGAGAATGTCAATTAAAGCATTTGTATTAGATAAACTAACTGCCGCGCTTCCGAACAAAAAAATAAATGAGAAAGATTTTTCGCATTTGCAAAACGCAAAGTTGGCTGACCCACATTTTCACATTCCGGATAAGATAGATATTATTCTAGGATCTGACTACTTTTTTTCTATTTTACTTCCCGGACAAATAACTTGTTCTCAAAGTGATTTAATTGCTCAAAACTCGATTTTTGGTTTCCTCATATCCGGAAAACTACCAGAATCTCAAAAGAAATCAAATTCATTTTCAAACTTGCATATTTATGAAATAAATATTGATAGCGAATTAAAACGGTTTTGGGAGTTAGAAGAAGTGCCAAATTCAACTGACACGTTATTCTCACCTGAAGAGCTATTTGTTGAAACTCATTTTCAGGAAAATTACTCAATTAATTCAGATGGCCGTTTTGTTGTAAAGTTGCCATTTTTAAAATCTAAATCTGAATTAGGTAATTCCAAACCATCTGCACTTTCTCGATTATATGCTATGGAGCGTAAATTTAAAGAAAATTTAGAGTTTGAAACCCAGTACAAAGATTTCATGCACGAGTATGAAAATTTAGGTCATATGGAATTAGTCCCACAAAACTGTTTGAATAGTTTTCAAAATGAGCAATATTTCCTTCCCCATCATGCAGTGATCAAGCCGTCAAGTACCACTACCAAATTAAGAGTCGTTTTCGATGCTTCATGTAAAACTTCCAGTGGTAAATCATTGAATTCAATATTGGGTGTTGGTCCTAAATTGCAACGAGACATTTTCGAAATTTTACTTAATTTTCGATTTCCAGAAATAGTCTTTTCAGCAGACATAGAGAAAATGTACCGTCAAGTTTTAGTGTCCGATGAGGATCGGAAATACCAACAAATTTTTTGGAGATTTAATCCTAATGAAGAAATTCGCACATACAAGTTAAACACCGTAACATATGGTTTAGCTCCAGCTTCCTTCCTAGCCACTAGGTGCATTAAGCAAATTGCACTAGATCATTCACAAAATATTCCTGTTTCTAATACTTTACTACACGATGTATACATGGATGATTTGCTATCGGGCTCAAAAAGCGATAGTGAGGCAATTTCACTTTGTAAGGAAATCGCCAATATTTTACAAACACACGGTTTCCACCTTCGAAAGTGGAATTCTAATTCGAATGCATTTCTTAGAGAATTTCAAGAAAATTGTTCAACAGACACTAGTTTAGAAATAATTCCGAACGATCGGGAAAGCACGAAAGTCTTAGGATTATTTTGGAACTCCTCAACTGACACATTCATTTTCAAAACCGCACTTGCACTCGCATCGCCACTGACAAAAAGACACATTCTGTCCCAATCTGCACGCATTTTCGATCCATTAGGATTAATTTCACCATGTACTGTTGTATTGAAAATTTTTTATCAAAAACTCTGGCTTACAAAAGGAGACTGGGACTCCCTTATACCACAAAATCTTGCTGAGGATTTATTTAAATTTCAAAAATCTTTCAATGAAGTTGAACATTTTTCCGTTCCTAGAGGTGTCGTGCTTATTTCCTCTAACACATTTGAATTGCACGGCTTCTGCGACGCTTCCACACTTGCTTACGCCGCTGCAATTTATTGCAAGCAAACACACGAAAATAAAACAAAAGTTTCTCTCTTAGTTTCTAAAACTAAAGTCGCACCTATCAAACAAGTATCCGTTCCTAGATTGGAATTGTGCAGTGCTCATTTACTTTCAAAGTTATATCGTACAGTAATGAACACACTCAAGAATTACAATTTTGATGTTTACGCTTGGACGGATTCCAAAGTTGTACTTTCCTGGCTAGCGGCGCATCCCCGCAAGTGGAAAACTTTTGTAGCAAACCGAACTTCTCAAATAATTGAAGTACTTCCAACAAAATACTGGAGGCATGTCCCTTCCAAAGAGAACCCTGCAGATATCGCATCGCGTGGGATTGATCCCAAATGTCTTCCTGATTGTAACTTGTGGTGGAATGGCCCAAGTTGGCTTCTTTTGGATTCGTCTCACTGGCCGAAAGATGAATCGTCTTTCAAAGAAATCAAGGATCTCATTAAAGATGAACAAAGATCTGATCCTATATTTTCATTTCATAGTACTAAGTCGAATGAATTATATAGTAATTTATTTGAAAAATATTCATCATTTTCTAAGATTATACGCATTTTAGCATATTGCCTAAGATTCATCAATAAGTGCAAGACTAATAACAGAAGTCAGACACTTATGACTGATTCCTTTTCTCCACTCACTTACACCGAAACTAAAAATGCAGAAGTAATCATAATTCGGTGGGTTCAGAAAGATTACTTTGGTGAGGATCTAACATGCATTAAAAATCAGAGATTTTTGCCTAAGAAAAGTCAGCTATACTCGCTCCATCCATTTATAGATGAAAATGGTCTTTTACGGGTGGGAGGACGTTTACAAAATTCAGAATTGTCTTTTAATCAAAAACACCCAGTGATTCTACCTGCTAAACACAAGATGAGTGAGCTCATCGTGAAAGAAAAGCATGTGACTTATTTACATGCTGGTCCTTCATTACTGTCCCACATTATCAAACAATCTTATTGGATCATTGGTGGAAAAAATCTTATTAATAAGTGTGTTCACAAATGCATCAAATGCTTCAAATTTAAAGCTTCCACTGCATCCCAGCTTATGGGTAATCTGCCTAAGCATCGAGTAACACTCGAGAGGCCTTTCTTCAACTGCGGAGTAGATTATGCCGGTCCTATTTCAATCAAATTCTATAATGGTCGTAGAGCAAAATCAACCAAGGGCTACATTGCTCTATTTATTTGTCTCGCTACTAAAGCGCTACACATCGAGGCGGTCAGTGATTTAACCGCTGATGCATTCTTAGCGGCATTGCGCCGTTTCAGTGCTAGACGAGGAGCTCCACGTCACATTTACAGCGACAATGCAACGAACTTTGTTGGGGCTAACCGAAAGCTCAGCGAGATACAACAATTGTGGGCTTCCCTTCCTAAGAACGAAGCCGTTGCTCATCATTTGACTCATGCATCAATAGAATGGCACTTTATACCTCCAGCATCTCCTCACTTTGGAGGGATTTGGGAGGCCGCAATTAAATCCACCAAATATCACTGTAAAAGAGTCATCGGTGAAACTATACTTACTTTCGAAGAATTGACAACTCTATTGACTCAGATTGAAGCCATTTTAAATTCTCGTCCATTATGTAGTGTAAACAATACCGACATTGATTGTATTAATATTCTCACTCCTTCACATTTTCTTACAGGAGACGTGATCCTCTCACCTCCTGAACTACCTCTTACTAGTCCTGCCAATTTACGGAATAGGTGGGATCTCCTTCAAAAGATGCGGAAAGACTTCTACAAATCATGGACCAAAGCCTATCTATCCTCTCTGCAATCCAGGAAGAAATGGAAGGACACTCAGCCCAATTTGAAAATTGGAGACATCGTCCTGCTGTTAGATGATGGTTATCTTCCAGGTTCTTGGCCAATAGGACAAGTGATCGAACTTCATCGTGGTAGTGACGGACTGGTTCGCGTAGCCACGATTAAAACAAAAAACTCTGTTTTCAAAAGAAACATTCATAAATTAGCTCCTTTGCCATATATCAGGACTAATGCCTGATAGGGTGGGAGTATGTTCCGGTGCACCGGAACATAACAACTCAACTTTTCTGTTTTCGTTTTCGGCGTTTTTTCAGAACTTTCTCCAGTAGCAGTTCACATCACGTTCGCATCCGCACGGCAGCTGGCATGCTGTCCGTTTATCATTTTGTCGCACATCGCAACAATAGGATATTTGAAATTTTCAAAATCTTTTCTCATTAAAAGTTGTGTCTTTATTCTAATGAGACCTTTTGGATCAACGAATGGTCGAAGGTTTCGAAATTTCTCTTCACTACTTATTCCAAATGAGATCTTTTGTATAATTTTCCAAATCATGGTTTCAGCTTCTGTCAGTTCTTCGCTTTCCAAACTTTGTGAGGTGCACAAAATCAACTTTTTGCATTTTCTGACAAATCTAAGTATCCAGGCAGTAATTCTCACGATCTTCTCGAAAGATGAAACATTAGTCAAGTAATCAAATTCGTCGTTCTTTGTAACTGTCAAAGTAACTATAGTACTTTTCTTCTCCGAATTTATAATTTCTTTATCGACCATAGCTTCACTAACTGGCCAATGTTTCTGATCTTGCTTCAGCCAAGACGGGCCATCATGCCACTTTTGAGTTAGAAGTGTGACTACAGAACCTCCTCTAGAAGGTAAGTCGGCTGGGTTGAATGCTCCAGGATTATGATTCCACTCCTCCTTTGAACTGTGGTTTCTTATCTCTCTTACACGGTTCATGACAAAAACTCCCCATTCTTCTTCATTTTTGATCCAATGCAAAGCATTCAGGGAGTCCGTCCAGTAAAATCTAGTTATATCTTCCATGTGTAAATCCTGTTTGATTGTTGTCATGAGGCGTGTTCCTATAATGAACGCTAGCAATTCCAGTCTGGAAACTGTTACCGGTTTCAATGGAGCTACTCGGGACCATGACTACCAGTTGACAGGAAACACCTTCTTAATTTCCACTTCTCAAATATATGCAAGTTGCATAAGCTAATTGAGAGGCGTCACAGAAAACATGGATTGATAGATTGTTCCTGTCTTTAAGATTGATTGCCAGTCTTCTAGGTATCGTTAAATTATTGGCATGAGTTAAATCTGCTTTCAATTTCAAAAACTTTTTAGCAAGTTCATCAGATAATTCTGCATCCCAAGCCAATTTAGCTCTCCAACAGTCTTGCATCAAAAGTTTAAATCTTAAAGTCACAGGACTCAATATTTCAAGGGGGTCAAACAGATGATTTGCTGATGACAATATAGATCTTTTAGTTAATGGAATTGCATCAAGAATATCTTGTTTATCGGCACATCTTAAGGTGTCATCTTCTGTGTTCCATTCAAGCCCCAACACAGAGACATTTTCTTCATGCACAGAGGATTCTTTGTCAGTTAGATGGAAGGTGGATTTGTCCCCATTAAATCTCCATCCTCTCAAATCAAATTTAGCACTCATCATTATTTCTTTTGAGAGTTCGATAAAGGTTTCGACTTCTTCCATGGTATCTAGACTTGTGACACAATTGTCAACGTACATAGCAGTCTACAGTTTTTTCGCTACCTCTTGAAGAGTTTCAGGGCCATGATTTAGATTGTACGAAATTGTCGCGACCAGGAGGAAATGACTTGCATTTATCCCAAATACCACATGTTTATGGCGATAAATCTTCAACTTATTAGGATCTCCGTTTTCAAACCATAAAAATCTTAGATAGTCCCGGTCTTTGTCGTTGACACTTATCTGGAGGAAGGCTTTCTTGATATCAGCGATTACGCCAAACGCTCCAGATCGGAATCTATTCAAGATGCTCGAAATCAGTTCCACTAAATTAGGTAATTTTTCAAGACAGTTGTTCAGAAATAATTCATTCTTTTGTTTTGCTGAAGCATCATAGACCGGGCGAATCTTTGTCGTCGTCGAATTCTCTTTGATCACGACCCGATGGGGTAAATACGTGCAAAAAAGATCATCTAATTTTGCAATATCCACAGGTTCTATTATTTCTTCTTTCAGCCATTCATGAAAGACATCTTCATAATTCTCTAGCAAATTCTTTGCTTGAAGGTTCTTAATTGTTCCCTTGAGTCTTCTTTTCGCAATCATCCTATTATTGGCAGGTGGTTGCATACCTTCCAACCAGGGCAGAGAAACTTCATACCGGCCATCCGGAAGTCTCTTCAGTGCTTTCGAGAAATGCTGCATGGAAGCTTCTTCCTTTTCAGTCTTTGATTGTTTCTCGGCTTGATGTTTGATTCCTATTATATCAAGACTCCATAAATCTGTTTCAGAAATTCCTCCTGCAAACATTGAAGTAACAATCAGATCTGTGTTTTCATCTCCCTTTACTCTTCTTATACGACCCATAACCATCCACCCTAACTTTGTCTGGATGGCAACTAAACCAGAAGGTAAAAGCTTGTAACCCCCGGTCAGAAGCTTTCCAGCAACATCTGCTCCAATCAACAATTCTATGGGTCCATGCTGTTGATCACTCAAATGGATATTGTTTTCTGAAAGTTCTTTCATCCACATCCCATCCGCAACAGGTGGAATTGTTGTACAGATTGTTTCTTGACCGAGGACTTCAAAGTTACAGTTGTAGGTCAGATCAAAGTCAGTGAGGAATGCTCTATAAACATCGTGATGGCAGACCTCTGTACTCGCTCCTCCAAACAAGGAATGTCGTAGACTTTCTCTTCGGTGGGGTTGGTAATTCAATTTCTGGGCAGTACTGTTCAAAATGTACGATCTTTGAGAAGCTGAGTCGATTATTGCCCTTATCTTCACTTTACCCCTATCTCCTCTTAAGTGAATCACAAGAGTCTGCAACAGAACATGTGGTGATGTCGAAACATTTGCCAGAATCTGATCTTGTACGGGATTATCATTGTCAGATTTGGGCTTTGTCAGTTCTTTGGGAGACTGGGTTTGATTATTATTGCATTAAAGATAATGGTGTAATCTTCCACAATTTTGACATTTGATTCTGGATTTACAAGAACTAGAAATATGATTAATTTTCAAGCACCTAAAGCAACCTCCCTTTTTCATCAAAATATCTTTCCTTTTATCACCTGGTAAACTCTGAGCATATCTACAGTCAGCACTTAAATGGTTCTTATCAAAAAATATACATTGAGGGTTCTTCGAGGCTGTGTTGTTTTGTACTGAGTTATAGAGTTCCATGCCCGTGGTAATATTTCTATTACGATTAAAGGATCTAATTGGCTGATTCTTCTTGTTCTTATGTTCTATTCCAAACCCACTTTTGGCCAAGTTAATCTTTTCTTCACCCTCAATTTCATTTCCAAGGAATTTCATTAGCGTTTCTAACTTGTTAATTTTTTCATCTTTTTTAAACGTTATCGTAGACAAATGTCGTTCCCAAATCCGTAAAAGATCAATAGGCAAACACGACTCGACCAAAGGGTACAGCATGGACGCATACTTGTCACTTGTTACACCCAGCATCTGCAAAGATCTTAGCTGGGTTTCGATTTTGTCGTACAATTTAACTAATGGAAGTTTATGCTCATTATTCAAGGCATTATTTAATACCAAGTTCAAAAGTTCTCTTACATAGATCTCCACTAATACATCCTCACGTCCAAAACGAGCCTTTAAACAATCGATGGCTTGAACATAGTTTTCAGCCGTGGGTGGAAAAGACTCGACTACCTCCCTAGCTCTTGAACCTTTAAGGATTGTTTGTATCAAGTACTGATATTTATCTTCATTTGAAATATCCGGATCACTATTTTTTTAAATAATCCCGAGAAAGATAACCAATCTTTCAGTGTCCCATCAAATTTCTGTAACTCGATCTTAGGCAACTTAAAATTTCTTTTTTCGTTAATTGAATGTGTATCAATTTCGCTGTCAGATCTATTTATGCAGCGTTCTAGTTTCATTTTAAAATATATGAATTTATCTTCATAAGATTCGGCACTTTCGATTTCATCACGAATAATTTTCTCGGTATGCGTAGCATCCTTCGTGATTAAATCAAATATATCTTTATCTAAATTTTGAATTTTCAAATACTGTTAACTGATTCAGGTTACTAGCATACAAATCAGAATCATCTACTTTCGATTTCAAAAATAATTCCAAATTTCCAGTAAATTTAGTAAAACAGCCTCGATAAGAACCTCTAAATTTAGTTAATGTTTCCATTTTAAATATTAATAAAATTGTCTGAATATATCAACATAAATCCTAATATAAATATGAACAGATACTCAATACAACATACACTTCTGTTTTCAATAATAAAATGCAATATTCAATTCAATAAATACTAATCATAAAGAACTGCATAATTCAAAATATATAAACATACAGAAGTATTCTAATTCTTAAATTAAAAGTTTTCCAATAAAAATCTTTTCAAAAAGAATAATAAACTTTCAAGTAAAGTACAAGCAATTCTAAAAATAATGTTCAGTTAATTCAGCATCAAATAACTTTTGTAACATATGCTCATGGTTATCAGAATAGAAAATAAATTTAACATTCTAGATATTTATTAAATCCTGTATTCTCAAAATTGCATCAAATTACTCTAATCCAAATTATATCAAATGTATTCAATCCAACTTTATCAATAGAACAATTTCTTAAACACTCTCTTCTATTTTATCAATGTTCGCTTACTACTTAAATTCCAAAAAGATATTCTCATTAATTATTCAAAATACTCCACTTTCATTTAATATATTTCAAATATAATTGATGAGCCAGTTAAATATTTAAGCAGCAAGAGTTCTAAATAAATTCTTTTCTAGTTGTCAAAACATATATTATGACTCAATTCCAGCGTCCCTGTTCGGGCGCCAAATTATGTAGCAATCGGAAACAAAAAGAGAATGAGACATAACATGCATAACTCACCTCTCTTATCGCTATTTTTTCGCGCCGAAATGAAGTCACATCGAAGTTATGGATCGACAATAGTGTTAATCACCTGCATTGAAGAGAGCCAGCCAATCTAGTAACCTAAACACATTTAATTATTCAAAATTATTTACAAGAATATACAGACATATTAGTATTAACATGAGCGATGTTGCTGTCACACCACTCATCGTTCAAGTCTTTTCATCGCACTGGACATCGCACTGGAGCTCTCGGGTCTGACTTTCCTGGGCCAAGCCCTCTAAGCCAGATTACTGTATATGCATGGTAAGAGACATAGCTGATATATTGCAACGATGTCTTTTTATAGAACAGTTCCCACTTTTTTAGTCTCTTTTTTCTATCAGAGTTGAGTAGTCTCAGTAGTAGTGAAAGTGCTTTTCGTGACAACAACTTTCCATCCAGCATCCGGCTGTCCTTTGTTAAGTTTGACGAGAATACAATTTCATGGCTATTCCTAGAATTCCTATTATTCCTAGAATTATATCTTTCACTAAACAGAAAAACAGAAGATTTGCTATTTGAAAAACAATAATGTCAATAATAATTCATTGAAACATTTAAACTACTTATAATTACTATTATTGAAAAAAAAAAAACAGCTCTGTCCTCTTTGAAAAATGTTAGAAAATTCATGTAATTTTTTAATTATTAGTATAAATTTATAAACTGCTACTATTTTCATTTAATTTATGCAGATTTCCTAGAAAAGCTAAAAACTCATTCCATAATCTAATTCTATTATTGTTATTTCTTTTTTTTTATATTTTTCCCAAATGTTGGACATAGTTCCGACCTTATTCAGTAGTTGTTTAAAACTCAATTTAAATATTTATATCTTAGCCAAACAAAATAGAAATGAGTTCTTAACTTCATGGTAGTTACGGCATGAATGTTATGGTTTTGAAAGCGCATTAAACTTAAGTTAGTAACTGTCATTTTTTACATTGTTGAATGAAATCTACAATAACATATGTGATGTTTTTTTAATTATATGATACATACATTCACTTTCGTTTTCAGATCTGACTTGAAATGACAAATTGAAACACATTTAAGATTCATTTTTGTTTATAATTTCGTATTAGGTTTATACCTATTGAATGTCTGAAGCGTTGGTGTTTAAATTTTTTTCAATTGAAAGTTAATTGATAATACAATGCAGTTCAATATCATTCAAGAATTCAACTGAAAAATTAGGAAAATTAGAAAAAGTATTATTGGTGTGCGCGCATCAAATTCTTCCCTGTTCTTAGTATTGTCACTTAGGGATTTTCAAAACTATTAGCAATTTCTATGTGTAGTACCCCAATGAAACTCACAGTTGAAAAGAAATTGATAAATTATTTACGTAGTTCATCAATATATAATATATTTGTACAGCTTTCTTCGTGTGTTTAGATACATGGAGTCGTAATCTGTATAATATTACCTGCACAAAATGTATTGTTCACAATTTAGCAGACTAGCAAGTTAAGAAATGTAATCTGATTAATTCATTTATCAGGCATATGTAATTTTGAAAGAACGCTAGAAAAATATAACTCAATTCCACTCTATATCCGTTTGAGTAAATCTTGCGCAAACTGTAGTTCTGAATTATACAATTTTATAAGGTATAAAATAGTCGTAATAGAAGTAACCAGTAAATAAGTATTAAATAATGAATTAATTTTAAGATACTGTTAATCTTGAAGTAATCCTTCACTTTTTATGCTTGGAAAATTAAATCTATTGTATGTAAGCTTATAATGAGTTATTTTCTTTTCTATATTTATATTCCTATAATTAGTTTCGTAAGGTCTTTTGTACCTTATGCACTTGATATTTTTAAATATATGTTTTAGTACTAAGAATAGTTTCTCCTGTATAGAAAATGGGTAATAATAGTTCTAGTAAACGGGATCGTGCCTATTCATCTGATACAGACTGTCCATCTTCACCCTGTAAAGATGAAAAAGTATTTGAGTTTGGTTCTGGATCTCAACGAAGAAAACTTCAACATCAATCTTCTGTTGATGAATATTGTGATGGAATCAAAGTATTTTTTAACTTTTTATCTTGGCATTTTATTCTTTATTTTAAGCAAAACTATTCTAAAACTTTACTATGTAATACTTTGATAACTCTGCTTGAAATTTGCTTTTATTATTTTTACTGTATGAAATATATAAATTACATGTTTGGTAAGATTTTATTCTAAAAAGCACAATTTTAACAAGTTAAAAATGTATTAAAAATATTATTTTTTGATATATTTATTTATAAAGGTTGAGTTATATTACTTGATTTACATTTGGTACTTAGACTCTTTTCTTATTTTTAAGTAACAAATTTGACAGTTAACCCCTTGCCTGTTATGTTCGGGCATTGCAAATGCACCAAATCTGAAATGCCCGGCCTGAGTTTAGGCAAGAGAAAAATCAGAATTTCAATTCTGTGAAGCTTGAACTCAGTTTTTCTAATGCATAACATGTAATTTACCATTTTCTCAATAAAATGTGATACTTTCCCAAGAAAAGTTCAGCAGCTTCACACTACATGTTAGGTACTATAAGTGATTTGTGACATTTTAAATGAGTCTAAGAAACATGGAATTCATGACAGTTGATATACATAATAATGTTATATTAGTCTATTATGTTTATCTTGAAAATTGTCATTTGATTTATTTTGCTATAATTCCAGCAAAAATTACTGTAATCTATTAATATTTCTAATATATGTGAAAATATTGAATATAGTTATTTCATTTAAATTTTTGTATTTTTAAAAAATAATCTATTTCTAACACTTTGATAATAATAATAAACAAAATTTAAGAGAAAAAACTTTTTCTCAAATTTGTTCTACAGGCAATGGGTTAGCATTAGCAAGTGATCTGATATTAGTGGTATATATTCCTAATAGGTAGCTGTTACATTTACAATAGTTATATACCATCTGTAGAGCTCCTAAATACTTTATTAATTTGTTTTGTATATTCTCATTTGTATACTATTAAGTTCTATAAATTACAGATGCAGTTCTTCATAATAGAGTACTATTGTTTTGTGTTTAAAGTTGATATTGATTAGACACCTTAGCTACATAGTGATATCACTCAAAACATGAAGCAAAAGATAATTGCACTCTACTATTAAAAAATTTTTTGCTATTAGTATTCTCTGAAAAAGTTACCAGTTCAAATGAAACTGGCTTAAAATAATGGCTACGTAGGTTAAATACTAGTCATCGATATCAGAGTATGTGAGTTTGAATCCTACTGCTGGCATGAATGTTCATAGGCATTAAGAGTCAGTTTTAAGCAGTAGGTCCTGATCTCATTAAACAAGTAGCGCATAGTGCTTTAAAAGAGCTAAATGAAAACTGCTAGTAGGTTTTAAAGGTATCAGTAAACTCAATTGGCAAATAAGTTACTTTCTCTCACAATTTTTTTAGGTTAGTTTACTTGCTCTTGCATTTTAGCTTAAATATTCTGTATTTTCTACAGTTTTTGAAGCATATGCTTAAAGATATTACAATTGATTTTTTTATGAATATAATATTTTCTTTATATAGTTTGTATATATGATATGCATCTATCTTAGGGTATTTATGATAGGTAGATAACATGGCCTATAATGGTTAACTAACACATTGGTGGCGTGTAACACATTTTAAAGTCCATTTCTTACGTGAATTGTTTCATCAAATGTTGTGATTAAATTTTAAGGAGAATCTGAGATTTGTTTTTCATGTAACTGTGCTATGGCTGATTTTTTGTTGCATAATTTTATGTTGCACATATCACACAGTGTTATTGCTATGAACTAGAACAATATCGTGTGGTTGACTTGACTAGTATTGTTCAATTTTGACTCCTTAAATAAGATTTTTGTTTTAAAAGTCCCTGAAAAATAGTTTAATTTTTTCACTTTTGGTGTGCATGAACCCTGATACCAGCAAATAATGTAATTAATATTTCTTTATAAATCATTAAACTAGAATTTATGTTCAGTATAAGAACTGGTGATTTTTGTCATATAAATAGAATGTAATATATCTAATTTATTAAAGCTGGTAAAATTAATTTAACATTCTAAACTTATTTTAATTATCATTATTACCAATTTAAAAGATATTAAATTTTAAGTATTTTGACTTATATTTTTGAAGTTTGATATAAATTTGGTTTCCAAATTTCTAGTTTAAGTAACATGTTCTTTTTGTTAATAGGTTTTAAAAGCAAAAGTCAACATGATATACATAACATAAACATTATCTCAGGTGTATCTCTGCTGTTTGTATCAATTTGACATTATTATTTTAAAAGAGGTTAGATTCTGGGATTTCTACCCATCTATCTACCCCCCCTCCCACCCCCCCCCCAAAAAAAAAAAAATTTCAAACAGGTTTTATATATGTGTAAAAAAATCATTTAAAAGTGGATAATCTCTATTATGTGTGTCAAAGTTATAAAATTCCTTCTAATTATTATAATTCTATCCTATGCATTTTCTAACTATTGATAAAATAGAAAAATACTGATTTGTTAAACATTTTAAAGAGGAGATTTTAATATAGTGGTAAGCATGGGAATAGGCAATCCTAATAAATCTATTTTATATTTGAATCCTGTTAAGAGATTATTAATGATTTTACAATTAATATTCACTGATAAAAATCATTTTATTTTTATTGTTTTTTGTTGAATGATCAGAAACTGCCAATAATCATTGATTCTGGTCAAGAGAATCATTGCTGGATGATGTCCAAATAGGTAAGATGCTGTGTTTCAGAACCACAGTCTGCTACTGCCCGGGTTTGAATACTACTGCTGGCATAAATGTTCATAATCATTCAGAATTTGCCATACACTATAGGTTCTAGTCACACTTGTTCTGATGGAGCCAAAAATAAAGTAAGATTATATATTCATGCCTAGGTAGCCCAAAAGGCTCTGCAGGCTGCATTAGAAGTATATCTTATGTCAGTTGGTCACACTGTATGTGTGTATGTATGTATTAAATAAGGCAAATTCAATAAATAATGACCCATGCGTACCTGCAACAACAGCAGTTCATTAAAAATTAATTAAAATGCCTCAAAATTCAAAGTAAACCTCATGGCCTTTATACAGGGTTTAGATAAATGAGAATTGTGTATATAAATTACCTTATATTTTTTTTGCTTATGTTATTTTTCTATAGGATTGAGAGTGAAATAAATAATAGTAGAGGTATAACTCTCATTGTGTAATAGAAAATGAAGAAAACTTACTAGCTATTCATGTTCAGATGGAAATTATCTAAGCTTTAAAATTATTAAAGACCAAAAAGCCATATCATGACCACTTAAAAGTTAGATATTTAAATTTCTGAAAAAAATACTTGGTGATTTGTTTAACTTTTGTCATATAAAGAACATACTTAATCCCTTAACTGCCACAAAAGTATATATATACACTTTGCACTTAGATGGATTAACTGTTCTGTAATGCGTGTGTATATACTTTGTATATGTTAAATGTTGTATAAGTGAGTATATTTAATGACAATGAGGAAAATAGTAAGAAACATATTCTAAGAAGACTTATATAGCCAAAACATTTAAAGCATTGACTGTCCATGATGCATATATATGCTGGTGGCAGTTAAGGGGTTAAACTCATACTTTCTAGTGATGTTCAGAGACTTCTGCAGTTAGGAGACCACTGACGTATAAAAAAGAAAAAAATTCTATTGCTAGCCTTATATCATAAATAGTTGGAAATTATCTGTATCTATTAAATAAACATTTATTTGACCATCACAATCATTATTTGATGTTCTAAAAACATAACTCATATATTAAAAAAGTTTGCTTTGAAACATTGTAAATTTTTTATGAGTTTGTTGTTAATAAATTCCAAAATTTATATCAATAGCTTATGGAGTTTATAGAAAAGATGTTTTCCAAAAGGAATACAATGGTGCAAATTCAGTTGTAAAATATTGAATTTGCCAACTTGTATGAGTGTGTAAAGTGCATACTTTCTTGTTGTGTAAGTATGAAATATACTCATACTTCTATTATATAATTTTGTAACTGATAATATAGGGCAAATTAAAAAAGTTCTAATGTATATTATGTAAAATTAAAGGTATATCATTATTATATTGAGGTATATTTCAATTGAGTATTTCCATCTTGTGAGGAACATATCAATAACTTTTTTCTCTTGTTTTTATTGAATGTAAGTAAGGCATTGTTTTAAATACAGTTTTTTCAGAAATATCACTGTATTTAAAGCAGAAGAAGTTTGATACGGTATAATTGATCGAGATATAGGAGATATAAAAAGACATTTTAACTCCCAATAGTAATTATAGTGCTAAATTGTATCTGCTTGTTTATTATAGGATAAGCAGCAAGAAATGAGAGCTCGATCTGCTACTGTAAGTGCAACAGCCAGTAATGAAGCAAAATTTCCCACTGTATTTAAATGGGATGGTGGTGGAAAAGAAGTATATATTAGTGGAACATTTTCAGATTGGAAGCCAATACCAATGGTTCGCAGGTAGGAGGATTTTTCTCTTTATTTAGCAATGTAATGAATCGAAATTTTTAAATAAGAATCATACATTTTTAGATAAATAAATTACAAGTTTATGATCTATTATTACACTTATATTTTTCACATAACTGATAAACATATCAAGTAATGAAGTAAAATTATCTTCAAATTATATAAATTGTTGATTAATAAATACAAAATATATATTAAATTTTATGTCATTGTTATGCATTTCATATTGGATTGAGTTGTTTGAATTACTTAATATAATTTTTTCCAAACTCAATATATATATATATATATATATATATATATATATATTGTACAGTTTTTACTTATTAATGCTTCCATATTCAAGTAAAAATGATAATATTATAATAAAATTTTAATTACTAACATGACTTAGAAATAAACTGTTCACTACATGAAACACATATAAATTCAAACCCTTTTCAATAACATATATAATTTATGACTTTAACATTGATCATAATTAATGGTGACCCATATATAATTATTTAAACTGAAATATTTAATTACCATCTGCCAAGAGTAGCATAAAATCATTGGGAAATATATCTGCAGTTTAAAGCAGTGATGAGTTTTCAATAATTTTTTTTTTTTTGGAAGAGTTCTTCTTTGACTGATTTAAAATAGTAAAATGAATTTGACAAGTTAAGTCTCAGTGCATAATTTTATAGAGAATATAGCAGTGGTATATTAATTTTTTTGATTTCCAGTACTCTTTCTCAATCCAGATTTTTCAAAAACACTGCATGTAAAATTTAAAATACTTTTATAAAATAGTAAGCTGTGATGTAAATCAAATAGTTAACATCCTTAAATTAGATTAACCCTTTAAATTTTTTGCTGTGTTTTACACAGGCAAAATTCAAAATAAACATGTAATCAAATCATTTATTCTTTGTTTGTATAAAAATTTTTTTATATTTACCTCATTTGTCGCTCCCTAGTTGTCACCCCCCACTGCTGAAATTGCAAAAAATAACTTATACCTATACAGATATGCCAACTATTCTGGATTCTCCAGAGTTGCTCTGAAGAAATGAGAAAATTTCATAACTCCAGGAACTCCTCAGATTGCTCTGGAAAATAACAAAACTTTTGAACAGCTAAAAGATAACAATTCAGCCAATAAATACAAAGTTTTGTAAAAAATACTGCTGAATATTACGCTTTCCACACAGTGATGCTGCATGTTAAATAGTTCTCAGTACTGTGTGGAAGAACCAAAGCTGAATTTATGTCAAATTTTGGTAGACAAACTCTAGAACCCCTAATGATAGAAAAATGGAACTATTTTAATCAGTGTCAATGTTGCCATAAGAAACACTGTTCTGAAAAATAAATTGTTAAAGCTAAAAAAGCTACTCATAAATTTTAATTTACCTTTTACAATTTACTACTGTTTAAATATTTTAAATCTAATTTTAATTTACAAACCAATAAGATATGTGCTTATATATAATCTGTAATTAGCATGTTAAAATTTCAAACCATGCTGTTACTGTTGCGACACAAATGTCTGAATGTTAGCATGTCTACCTATATATTACTTCTCCATTAAAAAAACCTATAATTTTTTATCAGTATTTCTGAGAAATACTCATGCTTTAAGGGGTTAAAATAAGTGAAACACATTTTAGGTCACATAAAAATTTGTTGGAAAAATTTTAATAAATATAATAATAAGTGGTATTTTCTCTTTTCTAGTAGTTATTACTGTTTATCAAACAATAATTTTAATTTTTAAAGTAGGATAAAAAAGTACATCTAAAACTTCGTTTTATCCATACAATATTCAACTGATATAACCTTGTTATTGATAGTAATCTGAGTTTGACTGAGTTGAACAATACAGACCAACATCTATTTATATACAACTTCAAATACAAAACATCTAATGTAATTTGTTTAAACCAATGATACTAAGGATTATTAGTAAGTAATGTATGTAATTTTGAATGCAATTATTAAGAATGTAGCTAATAAGAATATAAAATGAGAATGAAAGCATAAATTTATTACTTTAAAAAAATTCCCATTCATATTGATTAATTTATCTCAGTGCTATAGCAGTTTAAAAATACCAATCTTATAGAATTCCATCAGCTACTAGTAGTCACTGTCCTATGTTTTTTAAAATTTTTATTTATTTTTTATTTCTTTTATTTTTTAACGGTACTAATCATAGGCTACACACAATTAAATTAAAATTTCCCACCTTTTTTTCAAACCTTAGACTTGGTTACATGTTCATTAATAATTACTTTGATGTTAAAATTGGTCACCTTTGTGCTCTGCACCATATATCCCCTCCCTTGCTAAGATCGGCCTTGCCTTTTTATAGTCTACCCACTTATAGTTTATACCATTGGTACAATCAACACTTCTGTTATGTCGTCTATTTCATAATTTTCTCCAGCTTTCTTTCCTTATGCTAATAGATATCTTATCACTGCTCATTGCTTCTTAAAAGTTGACACAGTAATCACAAACATCATTTTAATAGTGACTAACAGACAATACCAGTATGTAAATTCACTGAGGTTTCTGTAGCATTGGGGACAGCCATTCACACGTCTACAAATTAAATTTGTGCTGCAGGAAATGCTACATCCATGCTACTTAATGATAGTTGCTTGTATAATAGTTAACAGTAGCAAAGTTTAAGGTTGCAACATATGAAATTCCTAAGATTGGACAACTTTAAATTATTCAAAGTGTAATGTTTAACTTCAAAATGTAGAAAATAAATATATCTTGAAACTAGTAAAATAAAAATGTGAATGGTTAGATATTTAATGGAGATCATTTAGATTATTTTTATCCCAATACTGTTTTGGATGATATATTTATAAAATTATCGCTGCGTCAAATTTAATAATTTTTCTTGTTAAGTAAATTTTGTATTTTCACTACTTGTGTATACAAGAAAGATAAAATTAAAACCTAAAATCTTTTGATACATATGTTTAAATTTCAGTTTGAAGTCTATATATTAAGATTCATGTAAGTGTGCAACACTTTTTGTCTTGATATGTATTTTTGTTCCCAAGCACAAAATTATAAGTTTTTTCAAAATGGACAAATTACATGACAAAATAAGATTTGAATGACATGTCGTAAATATATCATATTCAGGATTTTGGCAAAAATTTGAGTTATTGGAAAACTCATATTATTGAGAATTGACTATGCATATACAAACCGATATTATCTACATCACAGGAAAGTCAGGAAAATGAGAAATGTGTTAGGAACATTGGTTGCAAACAATGGTTTTTCTTCCTATTTTCTCTGAGACATTTCTGTAAAGTGATTTTTTTTAAAAGCTGAAACAAGTTAAAACTCTGTTTAATCATTATAATGAAAAAAAAAATACCAAGAAGGATGCATAAATAAAAGTGTGAATTTACATAATGATAATTTACTGGTCTAATTAACTTTGCCTGTCATATTATCACTAGTATTTTCAACAAAAAAAGAGGACATAAGAATATATTTTATTATAATTTATCTATTTTGGAATATAGCAAAAAAACTTTGTTTTATATGGAAATATCTATGTAATAAAATATCTCAATATAATCAGCATTGATGCTGTGGGTCTCTGCCAGATAGCTGTACTTGAGCTCAACTCAGACAACACTTTTATTTTGAGAAATGAAACCAACTTTGAATCTTTAAGAAAATGTGCAAATGATAATTGATGATGCATCATATAAAACAAAAAAATGTATGACAATTATTTTGTAATTATCTTTGATTATATTAGATGTAATTATTTTTACATTTTAGGGACACAAGGAAATCACGTAATGTCTACATCAGATTCTTAAAAGTGTGAATCCATTATTTAATGAAATATTTAAGCAATACTCTAAGTTAAAGTTTTCTATTTTTTTTATCATCTTATAAATAATAAGTTTTTTTTCATCTTAGTATATGTTTAACTATGCTTTCTTTTATATTTTTTTAGTCATGGTGATTTTGCTTTAATTTTGGACGTACCAGAAGGTGAACATCAATATAAATTTCAAGTTGATGGACAATGGATTCATTCTACAAATCAGGTAAATATGTCTACAAAATTTTTCGCATTTATGATAGGAAGATTATGCTGTTTTCTCCGATTTGACTGTTTAAACTTTCTCCACTCAGTATTTCAACAGAATCTAGAATGTCTGATAATGCCATTTTCAGTATTAGCCAATGTTTAGTCTTGCAACCACTATTAAAAACAAAGCCTCATGAATACAGTTTCTCATTACAGTTACCTGGATTCAGGTGCAGTTCTTTTATGTAAATGGTTTTGTATCAGGAGTGTATAGAGGTTGAATAATCAATTTTATTTTTTTAATTGTATTTTTCATTGGTGAGATGTAATGTTGCTACTGTTATTTTTCAGCTGTAATGTTTAACAGTAATATTTGTATCATGCTACCAAGTTTTGCTCACTTTAAAAATTTTAAGCTTTCCTTATATTTATTTTTAGGATTTAAATATTTTTAAAATAAAAGATATGATAATTTTTTATAATTTATGCTCAAATTCAAAAATTTATTTTGCACTAAAAGTCATAAGTGGTAGAAAGAATTTTAATGGTGTGCAGTACAAATCTTCATACTCTTTGATAAGAATGTTCTAAAATTGAATTAAGGTTTCATTTGAAACAATAGTTTTATTGGGCTATCACATGAGAGTTTAATTAATTCTATCTTTTCAATGGTTGTCTGTTCAAATTTGTCACTTTCTTTTCATAAGCTATAAAACAAGATAGTACTTGTTAGATGAAAATTTGCTTCCTGTATATCTTTTTCAAACATTAAACTAACCAAACTCACTGCTAATTAAGAAAATATCTTAATCATTTCTCAAATTGGAAGCATAATTATACTCAAGTTGACTTGGACAATGACTAGAACAGACTGAGGGTGAACTAAATGCCTTCAAATGTGGAGCATGACAAGAATAAGTAATTATTTGTACCCACATGACTTTCATTTATACTGCTATATGTAGCATGTGGTATGTTCTTAACCTTAAACAAATTAGGTCTATAATTGTTTCTTGAAATAAGAGGAAAAATAGTGTAGAGTATGTAAATTGGTAGCAAGACATTTAAAAATAAGGGCCACCATAATATATATATATATATATATATATATATATATATATATATATATATATATATATATATATATATATATATATATATATGTAATCCAATGATTATAATTGTTAAACTGCTGGGCACATGGTGGCCCCTATTATTTTTACTTGCCTGGTCTAATAGGCAAGGAAGGAGAAGCTTAATCAGCTAACAGTAATTAAAATGCAGTCAGGCCATTGAAGGAGAACGGCACAAGTCTAAATAAAACTTTATTTTAGATCTGCTAAAACAGATATCTTTACTAGTCAACAACAAAGGAAAGACACAAAAAAACCCTCTGCTTGAATAGAGATGCACCCAAGAGCAAACACAGAATTTTCCCTCTTACTCAGCGAATTTAAGTGTAAGATCAGGAAAAATGCAGAGCCATTTGTCAGCGATGGCTGGGAAATGTGTTGAAAACACAGAAAATTTACATCTATAGGATAGAAAGCTTTAGGAAATGGATCGAAAGACTTTTAAGTTGAGAACGCTCCTTTGATTAAGACATTTAGGGCTGGAAAAAAAGATTTTAAGAATTAGAATGGGAGAGAGGAGGTTTTTAAGGAAATATTAAAATTAAATAATAAGTGTATGTGTGTATATATATATATATATATATATATATATATATATATATATATATATATATATATATATATATATATATATATATATATATACATATATATATATATATATATATATATATATATTATATATATATATATATATATATATATATATATATATATATATATATATATATTTATATATATATATATATATATATATATATATATATATATATATATATATATATACATATATATATATATACATATATATATATATATATATATATATACATATATATATATACATATATATAAATATATATATATTATATATATATATATATATATATATACATATATATATATACATATATATATACATATATATATACATATATATATACATATATATATATACATATATATATATATATATATACATATATATATATATATATATATATATATATATTATATATATATATATATATACATATATATATATATATATATATACATATATATATATATATATATATATAATATATATATATATATATATATATATATATATATATATATATATATATATATATACATATATATACATATATATATATATATATATGTATATATATATATATATACACACACATATATACATACACACAGACACACACACAGTTATCTCAAAGTCATCAGGACTAAAGACAATGTTCAAGTTAACCAAAGTTCAAGATATAAAAGAAGCACATATATCAGAGATATCTGATTTTTATTGTAATAAATATTCCATAATAACTTTTTTTATGTGGCCCTCATGTATGAAATAACAGAGAATTAAATACATCTTTCTGCACATTTTGTGGGCTTCTAATCAAACAATAAATAACTGGTACTGCATTAATAATTGCCAAAATAGTTTGTTTAGCCATTATCTATAGAACTTGAATAATCCTTCTCGTTGTTGAATACTGTTATAGATGTGTTTGCTAGTTGTTTCATATTTTAGTCATTTTTTTTAAAATATTGGTATTTGCTTCTGCAATCTCAGTTTGAAACTTTTTTTTTTCAATGGTCTTGAAAATTTTAAATTCAAAGAAAGACTATGTGGAAAAATTATTGTTTAATATGGACCCCTGAATCATTAGCTTAAGGGAAGGGCATTTTGAGGTAACTAGAAATTTTTTTATTCAATTACATTTATCTGTATTTGGGACTTTGTGATAAGCAGAAAATTGAGGTAAAAAATTCAGATATAGAGATTTGACTGTAAATATATTAGGGCAATTTGATTAAAAAAGATTCTGATTTTCAGTGGGCAGTATAAAAATGGTGCCTCTGATGGACCTATGCTTATACAAAAATTTGGGATATTTAGGAAAATTGTTTAATATGCTAAAAATAATTAAAGTTTCTAAAAAAAATGCTGATTTTTAACATTTTTAGCAAAATTTATCAAGATGTTAATTTTTTTTTGTTTTATCACATTTACTTGTGATAGTTATATAATGAATCAATTGTTCTGTAGTTTTATGTTTCAAGATGCATTAAGAGTTTTGAGTTAGTCTTTAATTTTTATTTCATTTTTAAAATATGCTATAATCTGTGTGAAAAGTGTGTAAAATTATATTTTTTATTGCAAGGTTTGGTTTGAAGTGCTATGGTAAATTTTTTACTATGTGAGAACAAACTGTACTAAAACCTGTTTTGTGTAAGCCAATTAAATTTGGTCCGTAAAGCCAATTCTGAATGGTTTAGAATATACATGCCAACTGTAGTATTCTAACCCAAATTTCAGAAAATAATGTTTTGTCTTTTTAAAGCTACAAAGTTGTTTGTAGAATTCAAATTTGATTAATTTATGCATATTACAGCTTTGCTCTGATTAAGGCATATATTCCTTCATGTCTGCTTATTCTTTATTCAGCTACTGTGATTATTTGAATTGTTTTTATCATAGCTAGTAAGTGAATTTGGAAGCATACTGTAGAATATTCATTGATTGATTGTAATATTATGGCCTCTTTAATTTCTTCTAATGAAAAAGTTTTAGTGACTGGAGACTTGCTAATATTGATTGATAATCAGTTGATGCAATCACAGCATTTTATAGATTTAACGTTCCACTTTGCATCCTTTAACTTTCAGATTTTACTTATCTTATTTCTTTAAATTATGATAATTTTCTGATATTTTGGTTCTAGTCACAGGCTATTTCTAATTATAAATTCTCTGGTTAGTCATAATATTTGTTAGTTTGAATCATTGAAAACACAGTATTTGTTATTAGGAAGGAAAGCTGGCAATTGAGCTATATTCCCAAAATGTCTAAGCCAATTTGTACACTTCCTGGTGACTTTCTCATGATCTACCATACTAGCTCATAAACTCACTCTGTGTACTGTGTGAGATTTCTTAAGGCTGTAGGTAATGTATAAACATTAAATTCTGCTGGCAATTTTGTGAGTCCAAAGATTTGAATCTACCTGTAGGTATGGATTTTTGTAATTGCTAAATATCAACTTTAAGTTCTGAGATCCAGTTTAATTAGTTCTTAAGTAACAAAGTTTTCATAGAGCCCCAAACTAAACCTTTTGTTGCAAAACATGCTGATAGTTATATAGTATTTTCTCATAGAATATCTTATATTTAAAAAACTTAAATAAAATAAATTACACCATGTATCTAAGAAAGTTAAAATACAAAGCATTTAACTTATTACAGGTAAGTATGGTAAAATAAAATAATTTTGATATCCTGACAAGTTTTTCTATAAATGTAAAAAGAATCAGCATTTTTCAGCAAATTAAAGAGTTGCACTTAAAAGCTTTAAAGTTTTGTGTAAACTTTAAAACTGAGGCATCATTTCTGCACTACTCATCATTTAAATAAAAAAAAAAGTTTTCTTTGAACCATCCTAATATGTACATATATGTGTGTGTGTGTGTGTATATATATATATATATATATATATATATGCAATAATATCAATATCTAAGAGCCTAAAGTCTATCCTAAATTATCCCTTTTCCCCATTTATTATTCTAAATATTAATTTCTCTTTATATTAATCATATTTTCCCAGCCATCAAATTTGAATGAGGAAGTTTTCATTCCTTCTGCCGAACTCAAAATTCTTTCTTTGATTCTGAAAGTAAAAAATGATATAGCTGGTATTTTAATTAGGAAGTAATAACTCTCCCAGGAAAATCTCCCAGGCAATAAAAATCATCTGGAAAGCCACACTTTGGCAGATGTCTAATTAAAATTTAGTTTCTTTAAGCAATAAACTATTGGTTCAGCATTTTTCCACGACACTTAAATCCCACATGGTATTTGGTCCTCTCTCGCTAAAGGTTGGCATTACAGAGCATTCTGACACCATCCTGTTCAGATGCCTCTGGATTTTGTCCTATTTTGAGAAGAAATAAAGATTACATTCAGCCACGATGACTGAAGTGTTTCTTCAGCACAGAAGTTTAGTAGGACCCTTGGCAGCCCAGTATGCCCTGGCTAAGAAAAATAATAAGGGCAGTTTAAGAGAATTTTACAGACATATATATATATATATATATATATATATATATATATATATATATAATATATATATATATATATATATATATATATATATATATATATATATATATATATATATATATATATATATATATATATATATATATATATATATTCATTCGGGCAGTGCCAGATGCTTCACTTAGTAAAACTATGAAACTGTGTTCAGATTAGTAAATAAAGCTGGAATATAGTACATGTAATATGCAATATTCTTATATATTAATCATCTTCTATACTAAGGGGTAGGTTATTTCACTCCGGATGTAAATATGCAATTAGTAGTAAAATATAATTAACTTTCATTAAGGTTATAAATTAAAAATATTATTGTAAAAAGTATCATATTCTAGTTAGTTAAGGCTAAAATAAGGCTTATCTAAGCATTTTAGGAATATTTAGAGTAATGTTATATGTAAAGCATAATTTCTTGTATTATATTTTGCAGCCTGCTGTTGACAATGACATGGGTACAAAAAATAATGTGGTATCTGTCAAGAAATCTGATTTCGAAGTTTTTGAAGCATTGGCTGTGGACAGCATTAGTTCAAACAGTGGTGCCTCAAGTAAGAAATAGTACATACATTCATAATATATATATATATATATATATATATATATATATATATAGTATGTTTTTAAATATAAGCCCTCCCATGTCTAAGCCATGTCTAATGTGTCCCATGTCTAATGTGGTTTTTCCTTAAAAATTTACTCAAAATTCAAAACTTCTATATAAGCTGAAATGAGAAAAGCAATTTCTAACATGTTCAAATATGGCACCATGAAGCCTAAAATGTCACCAAGTACGTTAAATAGGAGAAATATTTTCCAATCAAATTGCTGTAAAGTAAAATGCTGGTTCTATACTCCTCAAACATATTTTCGCTGTGGCACATAATTTAAGTACTATGGAGATAGCAGATTGGTCATACTTCATGTTAAATGTATCTCATAGTGCATTGGTGAGGAATAACTAATTTTAATATTTAAGTAATTTCATGCCGTCTTTATTAAGCGTACAATTTTATACTAACTTATCTAGATTACTGCCATGGCGCTCAAATTTTTGAATAGATGATTTTTGCCAAGAAAATGTTATCATTAATTTTTTTTCAACAAGTACTTGGACGGGTAGGAATCAAACTCATTTTGATGTGCAGAATATTATCTAATTGTATTTGCACTATGTGCTTTTATTTTGATTGTGTGTGGACATATGATATTATTGAAGTTTCTGGCAAGATGGGATTCAGCCAAAATTTGTTTGTACTTTTTAAGAACATATATAAACTTGTAAATATGCTCCCTATTTAAGTTATACATTTACAACTTTTAGACAGAATTTACATATTTTCAAAAATGACTTTCTGGTAGGCATACACTAACCAGTTTTTGCTTTTGCAAATTTCAGGGACTGTATTTTAATGCATTTACTAATTTGCCCATAAACTGTATAATAACATTTCTCTGTTTCTTTCAGTGTTTCACATACTTGTTTTTTTCAAACATGAAATTAGCCATGTAGATCTTTGAAAAAGAAATAAGAGCAAGTAAAATTATTTGCAGTCTAATTTATAAATCAGTGATGTAATTATAATATGTTATATATAGAACTGTACCAAAATATAAATGAATTAATATATATATATATATATATATATGACATTCTTTTCCAGATAAATCTGTAAAAATAAACTTAGAAAATGTTTACATCACTTTACTTGTAAATTTTCTAACTTTAATATCAAATAAGTTCTATAAAGTTAGAAAAGAAAGGTAAGTAAAAACTATTGAAGCAAACTTGTAGATTATTGCAAAGTACTTGTCATTTTGTGTTAATGACAAGTACTTTGCAATATCAAAACTATACAAAAAAAAAAAAAAAAATAAAAAAAGACAATTTATGATTGAATTTGTGAAAAACAGAATAATTTCCTTTTCATATCCACCCTTATATATATATATATATATATATATATATATATATATATATATATATATATATATATATATATATATATATATATATATATAAATTAAAGTCAAATGATCTCTGATAGATCTTAAAAAATTGAATCATAACTAAGATTAATTGCAGCAACTGTGGTTGTAAATAATTGCAAAATTTTTTGTTTTGTTAATGTAGAACCATACAAAAAAGGTAAACACTTTTTTAGATAATATAATGAAATTGTTGGTTATAAATATTTGTAAATTTATTTTGTTGATTTAAAAAAAAAACTATAGAAGTAAGAGAAAAAAAATTAGGTCAAATTTGCCAAAAAATACAAAACAGTAATAATAGAACTTTTCACATAAATAGCATTGTATTATTAAGGAATAAATGTACTTTAATTAAGTCTGTTCTAAACTTGCTGTAAGTTTTAAATTCTGCTTTTTCATGTATTTTTTGTAAATTTTATTTTTATGAAGCTCATGATAGTAATTTTTTATTGTGCAGATAGTTCAGGATCACCTCCAGGATCCTTTTCTCAGGAAGTTCCTCCACGGCGCCCATATGATAAATCTGCTGGTCCACCTATTTTACCTCCACACTTATTGGAAGTCATCTTGAACAAAGATGTATCCTTAACTGTAAGTTACTTAATCTCTAGACAGGATATAGTTACAAGTAAATTACTTCTTCAATATAAAGATAACTAAAGCTAAGTGACCAAAGCAGAACAAATATAATTGATTGTGACTATTTTTACATTAAGGCACAAAATTTATTGAAAATTAATAATAAACAACTGTTTTATAGTTTGAACCTGTCATTTTTGCATTTTAAAAGTAGTATCTGCCTTAGTCATGTTAGCTTTTCTTATATACAGAAGGTCATTCATGCCTTATGGAAATGGTTTTGATAGTTAAGTTTTATATATAAATTTTATATTTTTTGTGGCAATTTGCTTCTATCTGATAGCATAGTTCTTGACAACAGCTCTGTCTTGAATTTTCTATGAAAATAAACTTTTTCTAAGTACTGGCATGTCAATTTTATTCTATTTCTCTTTTCCAAATTCTGATCAGTATTCTTGGATACCGTTTTCCTAAGGTGTGTTTTAATTAACCGAAAATGCAAAAGTCTATTGAAGAAGCATCAGATGAATTTATAGGTTCTTCATTAAATGGGATATACTTTATTCCTGTTTCTAATTCTTTCTTTGCTAAATAAGTGGCAGTTAATTTATACATGTAACTGGAGGCTTTTTCCATATGAAGCTCATCTTTATCTGTGTCTTTTCCATATAAGGCTGGAATTTATTTTTCAAAAATTGGTTCTAAAATATTCTGCTTATAGTAAAGTGAATTGAATTTGGGCTTTACTTAAAACTCTTTTGATATTTAATTTTCCATTGTAAGAAAATCCTGCAACTATCATGAATCTCCCTTTGGGAACTTTTCTGTACACTGACAAAGCCATTTCATGCATTTCCATCAGTTCAGCAATAGAAAATTGATCTTTTTCAATTACAGCCACTTGTATATACCCATGCCTCATGGAGTCTTACCACATATTTTCTTTTTACACATTTTCATTTTTCAGCAGCTAGGTATTTTCATAATTTTCTACAATTTGTTTTACTTTTTAGCAATATGCTTTGGCAAAAGCTGATGAACTTTAGGTTTAAACATGTTTTTTAACTTCAGATCTTTTTAAATTATTTTATTTACAGTACAAGAAGATATTCCTAGCTTCAGTGTAATGGATCTTTGAGTCAGTTAATTTTATCTCAAAATGCAAATTAGAGAAAGTTGTTTCAATAAAATGTGAACGACCTGCTGTATATGTTAAAAGCAGTCATAAGTTAAAAAAAAAATCTTTTTGTTTTATGTTCAGAATTGTTAAAATGTAAAACTTAAAATGGTAAGAGTTTAGGTTAATCAAAAGATAACAGGAAACAATTCTTCTAAAGTTATCAAATTTTTATCTCAAGATACAAGCGAGAAAATAAATTACAAAATTGTTTCAATAAAGTATGAACATCTTTCTGTATTTTCACTGTATTTTTGGATACTTTAAGGCAGCTAAGTGTTAGATATTTGCTTTTTACTTATGTAAACTTAATCTTATATTACTAGAATGATTTTGAGGGCATGTAAACATACTTTGTGTATACAAGTAAAACTATCAATTTTATCAAACAGTGTGTAAAAGATATAAATTTGGTTACATGTAATAAAATAATTTATATTTCTTTCAACATTAAATAGATGTGCATTCTTAGACTTGTTTGGTTTGGTTAAATAAATGATAAAAAACATTTCCTCCTGTGATAAGAGTATAATCTAGTGTTAGAATCTGAATTATTTTCCATGCTTTCATAATTTACTTTTGTAATTAGGATATTTATCACAGTGTATATAATTCTCCCTTTATATATAATTTTCTGGCTTATATGTTTATTATCAAAATATTAATGGAAATTTTGGTAAAGGCTTTGGTGTATATCAGTGATTCTCAAACTGTATACCTTGTCATCCTGGAAGACCTCAGCTTCATCTAAAAGGGTTCTGTGGGATGTTATATAAATTTTTGATAATTTATTAAAATGCTTTATATTTTATGAAAAACCTGAAGTTAAATAAAAGGAAATTGAATAATGATGGGGTTAAGGAATATTTTACTTTATTACAACAATATTTAATTTACAATGAAATTCATTTTTCTTGAGGTACTAGGTAGCACAAATATATCGGTCAATGTTGGCCAATATTTTAAATTTTGCTAAATGTGAAACATCAAACTTGGGAAATCTGTTGATATTGACCAAAATAATGTAAAATTAAAATTTGAAATTGCTCAAAAGAAACCCTTTAAAAGAGCTGCTTGTATTTCTTATTAGCAAAATATTATGCTAAAAAAGAAAATAAATTTGCCAGTTTTTATAAAACATTTTTTGGATGTTTTTCTCAATGTTAACAATGTTATAAAAGTATTATTTTAATAACATTTAGTAATATCAGTTAACATCCATGATTATAAAAATAAATATTTTCTGACATTGAAGGATATTGCACAACATTTATAACATATATTACATTGGCTGAGTATGAATGGAAGTGGACCAATAATGTCCTATCTCCACTCTGTACAAAGCAGCACAATGAGATCTACAATTAATTGTAATTACTGCAATTCTTAGGAGACAAGCAAACTAGAACTGAACTGCCATAGATTTTTGTTCTGAGAGAAAATGCCAGATAATACACATTTTAGATGTAAAGGTTTTAAACAAGTAGAAAAAGCCTTGCTCTAAAAAAGTGAATGAATTAATATGTATTAATACATGTGCCAAAATTATAAGGTAGACATTGTGTTATCAAGGTGAACATTGATAAATATAAAAAAAATGCTATTCAGAAATGTGTGTGGGGGGAAGGGGGGAATATGACCTAACACTGCTAAATATCAAAATATGATATTCAGGGATTTCAATTGGGGAGTAGATTTATTTAATTCAGGCCAATATTATAATTTCAATATTAGCTGATATTTTTGTACTACCTGGGCTAAATAATTTTTTAGAGTACAATTATCATAACTTATGACCTTGTTTTGAAAAATGCCTCGAAATTGATATTAATAAATTTGTGTTACTTCATAATCTATTTAACACTATTGCTCTCATATGTATTTACTGCTGCAAAAGAGAAATTTATTGAATTATTTTGTGGCAGTTTATTAAAACAAAATTTAGCAGAGCACAGTAGTAAAATATGAATATCTACTTTTAGTGCCAATGCTCATAAATTCAAAACACTGCACTAAAATCAATGTAGAAAAAGAAATAGGATTTAATTTTATGAATTGAGAAAATGTATAATCATCAACGGGTTCTTCCATACCAATAATTATTATAATTATTAAAATTTGATTGCAAAATTTTTATATGGTTTAAAATTTATTTTATTTTTCTAAAAATAATTTACGATTTTGTAAAAAGTACTTGTTTTACTTATAGCATCTTGAAAAATTCAACAAGGGGCCAATAATTGAAAAAGTTTGCAAAACACTGGTGTATATAATTATTACTTGTAACATATTATCTTTTCCTAAATTTTCAATGCTATTAAACTCTATATTGATCCATTATGACAATTATTACATTTTAATTGTTGAAATTTGTTCTCAGAGTGAACCTATTTTGTTGCCTGAGCCGAATCATGTGATGCTGAATCACTTGTATGCTCTTTCAATCAAGGTGAGTATTAGTAATTTTAAAAAAACATGCCAATTATTATCCAATTTGGTTATTTTATTCTTTTGATATTACTTCATATGTATGCATATAGGTAATAATATTTATCCTCTTAGGATGGAGTGATGGTGCTGAGTGCAACATTACGTTACAAAAAGAAATATGTTACAACTCTTTTGTACAAGCCCATATAATATACAAGTGTTCATTGTTGAATATTAGTATAAGGGTTTAGGTATTTGGAATATCCCGTGAAACATGTGTATTTTTAAATCAAAATATTTGGTTTTGAGTGACAAATTACTGTTATTCAGTTTAAGTAAGTAAGCTTTCATTTGATAATTTTATTATCATGTTCTGGTTTCACAAAAGATATTTTGATACTAATTTACTCTTGCTTGTTTGAGGGAAGTAAACTTTTGACATATGTATAACATCATAACTATTGTAAAATTTGGAAGCTTAATGAAATTAAAATGCTAATTTTTAACTGAAAATTTTTAAAAGTTTGTAATTTTTCATATGACTATTTCTTAAAAAGTACTGTACTTTTCGAATGTAAGGTTATTTATCCAAGTCAAGACCTTCGCCTGTAAGTTTTAGTTCATACTGAAATGTGATAATTATATTTTTCATTACCTTGTACAAAAGTTGGCTATATCACTCTCAAAACACTTTTCTTGTATAATAAACTCTTTTGAAGAGTATAAAGTGGACCAGAATAATATCTATTTCTCTCTCTCCCTCTTTCTTTAATCTGCTGAGAGTATAAAACAAAATTTTGTAAAAATTTTTGCAGATGAGATTGGACTGGGTTCTCTCAACATAAGACAATAATACCCAAAACTTGAAATTTTTATGAATGTACTTTTTTAATAGTTATTAAAATTAAATGGCCATAACATAAATTTTTTTCCCATTTTTAAGCTGAACTCCAGTGATTTCTGTTCCAATTTAATGACTTGTAACTATGTCTAAAATAGAAGAGTATTTGAATGACTTTTTAGTATATGACTTATTTAATAAGTTAGTTATATCATTAATTTTTTATTTACTGTTATTTGTTAAATATTTGATTATTAGAAAGCTTATTGTAGCACTAGTCTTTACATTTTGCAAATATTTTGATTCTTGGAATTTTCTATTTTTCTATTGTGTATAAATTCCTTTTTCATTTAACCATTTAACCATGCCTCATTTTAATTATAGTCAAAGAGTTAAGCAACTCTTGATCATCTCTTTTTTTTTTTTTTTTTTTTTTTTTTTTTTTTTTTTTTTTTAAATTTAAACTGTACTATGTATTATGAAGTTTTCTCATAGCCATATTTAACTTGATTAACATTGAAATGTTTATTAGTGTATCATGAAGTTCCTCCCTATTTTTTATGTAAATAAAGTGGAATACTTTTATAATTTTGGATAGATATTTGTGATATATTTACAACATTCTAATGCAGTAACATCTTTATTTTATCTTCATTGATATCCCTGTTTGAGACAGTTCCTCCAATGTATACCAATGTTATTTTGCTAACATTGTTTTAAAGTATTTGAAGGAAATTATATGCTTATTTTTATGGCTGAAAAATGAATTCAAAAGTTCATTTTAGAGAAAATGATCTAGGGTTTTTTCTATACAAAATCTTAATACTTTTTATTGACTATTCCATACTAGTTTAAAATACCAATCCTTTTGAGATTGTTTAAAAATTGTTCTTGTTTTTTAGTAAACTCAAAATTTTTGTCAGTGTAGATTTACAATTATAGAGTAAACTATATGATCCTCTTGTACGAGATTGTTTAAATTTGAAACTATTAATTTTATGTTATTCAGACAATATGAAGTACTTCTTATTTTGCATATGTGTATATTTGCGTTTATTCCCTCCATTTTCACAACTTCCCAAATCATTCTAAAAAAAATTAGTAAAGCACTTGGTCATTATCCATTTTTAAAAATGACAGTTTTTAACTAAATAGTTTTAAAATAATTTATGTAGCTAAAAGTAATAAAAGTCATTCAATTCCATTTGCCTTGATGGGTGATATTTTATAAAATTAAAGATTTTATGCTGAATCACCCTTTTATAAAATTTAAAAAAATAACTATTTGAAAATTTAAAAAATTGTCTACTACAAATTTTCATATGAAAATTTTTTTAGTATAAGTTTTATCTGTCAATTTTTTGGTATGTACTTATTTATGCTTAATATTTTCTGAAATGAAAAATATTTTAATGTTTAATATTGCTATAACTTATTGAATCTGCAAACAAATTTTTATTATTTATATACATAAAATTTATTATAGTGTACTTACTTTTGTTGATGTCCTCATGCTCTATAGAGTGTATTAAATCTTAGTACTCTTAGCAGAGTTCATACTTATGACTAAAGTTGTACCATGAAAGTTAGGTGAGATTATCTTAGTTCATTAAATATGTGGAAAAAATTCATTACACTTATACTGAGGATCTGAACTTGCTATAAATTTTTTCCTAGTGCCTATATTTTAACAACTATGTTATCAGAAAAATTAGCCTTTTCCTAATTATAAGTAAGCACTTAATGTTGAAAAAATGCATTGATGATAGTAATTTTTAGTCTAAATAGATAGTAATCTTACATCTATTTCTTTCATTTTATTTCATATAGTTAGATAGTGGGTAACTTAAGCAAAAGTATAAATATAAAAGTTTGTTCCATGACATTGCCTTTATTAGAATAGGCACTTTGTATGATGTCTGTGTATTAATATATTGATCTATATAATTGACTTTAGATTCAGTTGTAGAACTTAAAATTGTACTTGTGAAGTTGAGAATGCCTTTAAATTTGCAGAAAGATAATGTGTTAGCAAACATATACTTATATTAACAGCAATAATTTTTAGTTGAGATAAGGTATGTAAAGATTTTCATGTTTTTATAAGGTATTATTTATTCCAAATGGGCAATTTTCTTGCAGAATTATTAAATGTATAGCTAACATATTACTAAAATTCTCAAGGTACTTAAATAGTGTTAAACTATTTAAAAATTATTAAGTTCTTAAAAAATAATTATTTTTTGTTTCATTTAAAAAAAATTATTTCAATTTAACTAATCATGGTTATGTTTAAATTATCTTGTTTGATTGTTGCTACTGCCTTAAATTTTGCACAAACTAACTTTAAAATTGGACAAGTGTAATTTAGAAAATTAATTCATAATTATCTATGTATAAAAATGGAAAATTAATGATTCTCACTTTATAAAGATTTTGATATACAGAAATATATGATTTTTTTGTCTTAGTTGTTATTAGTCACTTGAAGTAAGGTCACTAGGTAAAATAAGCTTCTTATTAATGCCTGAAATAACTATTTCAAATACTTAGTCTTTCTGGGTGTGTTATACAATTACCTGCTCCCTTTCCCAGAAGTAATCTATTCTGGTAAAATTGTATTTAAATTATTTTTGCATCTAGAGATTAGTCAAATGTACAGCTTATATATTACAGTACAAAGAAATATATTACTAGCAATTGCCAGTTGTCTCCTTAAACTGGCAGCTGTGTGCCATATAAGTGCTTTACTTTACTGCGCCTTGATTAATATAATTTTTTAGTTAAGATTGTTGTTATTGTCTTATTTTATTATATACTTTCTGAGTAAAAGTAATTATCCCACTTTACTGTATCTTGTTTGATCTGTATCATTCTTCATTACATGTTAGAAAAATGTTTTGTTTCATAGTTGTTAATGAATACTAGTTTATCTGTAGTATAATGGCAATATTTGTTAATGTAAATCTAAAGATTGTTATTCTGTAATGTAGAATTTTATATGATAGAAATATGTTATCTTATGTTCCTAGTTCTTTGTTTTGTAAAGTATTTTTTTTCTCTTTTGATTTTCGACTGTTTAGTAGAACCAAAAAGTTCTTCAGTAAGTTATGACTGGGGAATTAATGTCTGTACATGAAGTAGAAATGTCTTTTTTTATAATTTATATTTGTATCCCCATAAAAAAAGTTAAATTTCAATTGGTTAAGTTTTATTCATTGTTTACTGATCTCTCTTTATAAAATGTTGCAATTAGCTTGTTGAAATTCTATGTGTGTGTGTATGTATGTATGTATGTATGTATGTATGTATATATATATATATATATATATATATATATATATATATATATATATATACATACATACATACATACATACATATATACAAACACATACACAATGTGTGACCAATAAATCAGGTGAATTGGGGAATAAGCCTTTCACTGAGTAAACTTTACATGGACACTTCATATTCAAAAAAGGCTTGTCATATACTCTGCTTTTCTGACAACGTGTGTAAAAATTGACAACAGTTTTAAAAAACTAAAGTGGTACAGTGCTTAGTTCTTTTGTCACAACAGAATATTGTATAATGAATGTGTATAATGTCTTGATGTGTATAATGTCTGTAAATCTTCACCCCTTTAGAGACACTTTAACTGTAGAAAAAAAGGAAAAAGACTAGTTATAACAATTCTGGGGTGACATTGAGGGCATCAGTTCTTTAAACTTATATTGAACTAGTAATAGTATAAACATTTTAAATCAAATTAACTACTTGAGGACATGCCACAGAACTACTGCACAGACCAAAATTAATAAATTTATCAAGACTCACGGGTATGCAAAATCATGCATTGTTGTTAACTGAACATTTCAAAATATGATGGAGGTGTCACTCAAAATCAGGATGTTTTCATTTTCAATTTGAATAGTGATTCATCTTATATATTGATTACATCTTGAATATTCAGAACCAGCAATTACATTTTTGGTTGGTTTTGCTGCCTGCCTTATATATTGCTGCCTGCCTTATATATTATGCCTATGTTTTTGCTTTTAATTAGGGTATTTCTGATTAAAGCTTATCACAGTACCCTAACTATTTTGCAATTATGGTTTTGTATTGTATATTTTTCAAACTTAGATGTTTCCTTTTGAGTGGTTGTTTACTCATTAGAACTGCTTATTATTGTTATTACTTTTGTAGCAAACGTTCCAAAGATAGTGTATCCTGTGCCTTAGCACACCAGTGTTTGAAGTTTATAAACTGTATCATTCACTTTTATTAATGATTTACTTTCTAATATTTATTCCTATGTGAAATTTTTGTAAAGTTTTCTTTTCAATATTTAATTTTCAAAGTAGTGTTTATCTTCATACTGATTTAAGGTACAGACTTTTTTCTTTGATTAGAATTTTCCTTATAAAAACATCATTATTTTATATGTAGTATTGTAGTATTCAAAGGTATAATATTGCTATTATTCATAATTAATTAAATATTAGTTATGAATAAATGTAATAAACAATAAGTAACTTTTTTACACAATTTTATTATCTTAGTAATTTTATTCTTTTATATAAATCTCTATTATACTTTTTACTCCTCAGTGAAAAAATATAGAAATGAAAATTCAGACTAAAGTAATTTTTATGCTACAGCTATTCAAACAAGAATAACTTAAGTAAGCTTTTACCTTTGACTGTCTCATAAACAGTGGTCCTGTTTGATCAAAATGCAATATTCAGTACAAAGGAAAAGTAAAAGTACTTTTGAATAGACAAAGATGTTAATGTCAATTTGTTATAATGTTTTGTCTGACCCTCCCTTCTACATGTTATAGATAAGCACTTTATAAAATACTCTCCAAAATAGTTATTTTCATCATATGTAAAAGTTTAATGCTGTGAGAATTTAATAAGATACATTATTGATTATATTAACTATTTTTATGAAAAGATATTTTAACTTTTACAGAATGTATTTTCTTGAAGTCAGGTATTACTAATTACCATGATAATCCAAAGTTATAGGATTATAACTGATTCTTATCACAGAAATTAGTAAGATAATCTGTTACCGGTAGGTTATCAGCAATAACTCTTAGTTATTTGTATTAGATAAGTGTTATGTCTTTATTAACATTTAAACTGGTTAAATTTCTGTGGAGTAGAGGGATTCTATTGTGTATAATTTTGTCTGTAGGAAGATAGAAAATAGTTACTTATATTTTTATAGAGATAGTTAAAGGCTACTAATTTTATGCATGTTTTACTGACTATCTATCAGTTATTATAAATATTCCAGATAAGTGTCAAGTTTTCATGATTACAATTTTCAAAATAAAATTTTTGTTTTAATAATAATTTTATTAATTCCTATTGATGTACATAGAAGAATTAAGAAAAAATTTTCGTGCACAAAATATTTTTTAGAATGTGTATTTGACTTACATCATCTTGAATTTTTATATAAACATACATGTATTGAATTAATATTATAAATGACAATCTGGATATTTTAAAGCTAGGTTTGTTTACACTGCAGCAAAAATATGATATTAAGAATCTTAAAATTGATGCTCATTTTTTTAAATTTGTAATTTGACTGGAGTTTTGTAAGTTTTAAAAATATGTTTCAGATGTACTGGCATGATTATTAAACAAATTTAAAGCTAACAAGCAAAACATTAAGTCCTAATGAATTATATGATTCATAGTTGCTATTTATTTTTTCTTTGCTTTATCAGGAAAACTTCAGGTTTAACTTCAAAATTACATATATAAAACTATTAGCTATGACAGAGGAAATACTTTATGCTTAAAACTGTTTTATCTTTTAAGTTATATAAAATTTAATATAAAATGTTTTACTTCCTTAAACTTAAAAAAATTATAAGGTAAAACAATATTTAAAAAAAAAAGTCTCGAATACAAATATGCATCATTCGTATCTATAATTGATAGAAAATTAATCTATAAATTATAAATGAAAACAGGGCAAAAAGATTCAGATGTAAAGACATATAAATTTTGAAAATTACATGTAATTTAACTTCTTTCCAAAGTGTCTACAATTTCATTAAAAATAAAATTTTTACTTTTAATTCCATGTTACTTCAAAATAATTTAGTACATGATCATTTGGTCTTCACTAAAGAGATCAAATGATCATGTATTAAATTATTTTTCATATCAAATTATAATAATAATAAAAAAAATTAAGTCACTTTATACTAAATGGGAATAAAATTGATTTTTTTATGCTTAAAGAATTCATTCATATTGTAATATGCATTTTTATCTGAAGAAATTTGATTTAATTTTCAATTAGTTTATATTAACTGCTTTCCTTATCTTGTTTGTTTTTGTTAATGTTCTTTAAGCTGCTCCTTTTGTTGCTGCAAACTCTTCATAAAGTAATTAGAACTGAATTACTAAGGAGTTTGTTTTCAAGGTGCAGAAATATCTTTCTTTTCCTCTTATTTGACTTTTTTCATAAAATCATCATTCATAATTTTAATTATTCATTGAGTGTCATACAGAGTGTTATACCTTTTCATTTTCATATGTGTTAATGTATAAACAATTTTCTCATATTTGAGCTTTCAATTTCTATTTATTTATTATATGATAATCTATTATTTCTTGTATTTTGCATTTTTATTGAAATATATTTAGTCCTTATTTCAGTTTAATGAAATTAAATATGGTTTTAAAAGACTTTTATCATATTTTAAAGTTGCACTGACAAGTAAAAATGTTTTTACTTCATTCTTGCATTGTTTTAGTTTCAAGTTAAGTTGTGGTTTGGGAAGATAATTTATGAACTACGCAAAATTTACTCAGCTACAGCCATACAATAAGTTTTGTGTAGTCAGGTCTAGCCCATATGATTTCATAAAAGGTCCTAAGTTTCCTTTGTTTTAACATGCTTGCCATATTTGGGTTTTGATTTAAATTGTGGTATGAAAAAGAAATTTAATCACCTGTGATCATACATTATGCTTTTCAAGCAAGGTCCTAGGTTCCTCTTTTTTTTTTCATACTAAGCCCTGGTAGAACTGTATGAGTAGTCCAGCAACTACTTGCAATAACTTTTAGCAGAACCATGGCCCATGATCATATCAGTCATCTCACAAAATTGTCCAGCTCTTTAGGTCAAGTTATTCATTGAAAGTGTAGTCAGACTTCAATAAAAATTCTCAGCTTTTCTTTTAAGCTACTTATCATGCCTGCCAGATTCATGTCACTCTCATTAAGTTTATTGTCACAGACTTGAGGCTCACTTGAGCATTCAGCTCTTTTCCAGAATTTCCAATCATATTATACTTTTACAGTTACCCACATGCTTCACTCAAACTTGTTATACAGTTTTTACTTGCTGGAGCTATTTGAAAAAATGGTTACTACATGGAGTGGTCTTAGTACTAACAATGTACCATTCTTCACTAGGAATTAATCTAGATATTTTTGGCAGCCATGCCAGGTCTTAAATTGGTGCATGAATAGATGTATATGGTTTGCTTTTTGCATATTTTTTCTATTTATTTATTTCATCTTGATTTAATATTACTGATATTAAAAATGTAGTAATTTGCTATTGAAATAAATTTAGTTCTTATTTCTTTAGTTTTAAGATACTGGGATTTTATCATGTAATTTTATTTAGACTGATAAGTGAAAATACTCTATACTTTCTTTTTGCCTTGTTTTAGATAAAATTGGGGTATAGACAGATACTATATTTGAATTTCTCAAAATTTGTTCATATATTGACATGATACATGTATGTACTTTGTTTTCTGCTTATTGAGTTATGTCCTTTTTTATGTACTTGAGAATTTGATTTATATTTGGAAAATTTCAGTCAAGTATTGAAGCAATAATTGATGCTTAAGCGATTCTCGCATCCTTCCCAAAAATTGTCTTAAAATAGTCTTGTGTTCTTCAAGTATTACATTTACAAGTATATAAAACCATCTGAGATCTTGAAAATATTAAATATTTTCTTCCATTTAGTACATGATGACCACCAAACTTTTATTTCAATATGTGATTTCTAAAATATGTCACCATTTTATGTACTCGTTATACTTATTTTATTTGAATTACCTTTGATTTGTAATAAAATATGAATTGTTATGAAGTATATGACAAGAAGATGTATGTCAGAACTTTGGATACAAGTTTATACTTTAAATAAAGTGATTATTTTACTATGTTTTGATGTCTTTGCTATAACACATACAAACAACCAAATTAAATTCCCTAAATTTCAAAATATAATTGATGAGATAGTCTGTGGATTATCATTAATTACCGTAGTATTTTGCAGTATATAAAAGCCAATGTTTATATTCTGGAAGGAACATTTATGATTGACTACAAATAACGTTTAGCATAGCTAAATCTTATTTTTAGATTTTTAGAGCCTTCATACAAAGTTTTCACCTTGTGTTCATTTATGTGGGAGGCTATTTTCTCCCTTTCAATTTTATTCTTATTGGCAGCTGTCTGCATTTTCCCAGTGCCCCTTGCTGTTATAATGCTTGTTGCTTATTATCCCTTGCTGCTATGTAAGATTAAAATTAATAAGTGGGCCCCCCTTGCAGGTCATATTTTAGCTCACCATTTGTAAACTATAATAAACTTGGATATAGAACATTTTTCATCAAGAGAGCCCTTCCCTTGATGTCCAAGTATGTTCTTGTTTTGTTTAACCCAGTGTTCTTACAATGTTTAAAAGTGCTTTAAAACTCCATTTTTCATTGTGGGAAAAAGTCCTTAAAATTGCTTTTTTATGCAAGAGTGTTTTTTTTTTTGTTGCCTTTTCCTCCTGTGTACATAATTATTATCGCTCATTTTTATAATAATATTAATCCCAAAGCCATTTAATATTAAATTACAATTTGCTTTCTATAATAGCTGTTTATTGCAATAATAAAGTATTTTTTATTTTATTGTTATTACAATATTTAATTTGATGTAATATTAATGGGTAACCAACTTCATAGTGTAAATCATTAATTATTTTTTTATATTGTTAGTTCCCATATAATATGCATAAACAGTAAACTTTGAAAATGCAATAAGTATATTCAGAAAGTTTGCTTTCGTAACACGGTATGAATTGATGCATTACTCAAAAGTTATTTAGAATAAAACCTATACAAAATTTTAATAACCCAATCTATATTACTATGATGTCCTGTCAGTAGGTGCTTTTTTTTTTTACCTGCGAATTGAGTCTAACCTCTGTTAATATTTTGAATAGTTTATTTTTTGTTGTTATATCATGTAGGTTTACACTATGATATACATAAGCATTAAAATTTAAAAATGCTATAAGTATATTACAAAAGCTTGTTTTAGTACATTGCACAAAAGTGATATAGAATTAAAAACAATATTGAAAGTTATAGTTAAATCTAAACTGCTATGATGTTGTATCAGAAGTTTTTTTTTATAACCTGTACTACTTATTTTTTCTCTTGCCAACTATGTATGAACCCTTTAACGCCCAGATCATTTTTATTGACTGTATATTAATGCATATCTAAAATCTAACTTATTATGGACTTCTAAACGTCATATTACACGTCAAAAAGTAACAGCTTTAGTTTGCGATGAAACTCTTAGAATAAAATAAATAAGAAATTCAAACATTTTTGAAAATTATAGCCATCTTCATTAGTAGATGGGCTGTAATCATCATGGGATGTTATTTATAAAAAAGAAAGATTTCATGATGAGTTTGCTATCTTATGCAAACATTTAATGATAGTTATGGCTGTGTGGTCTGATTTCATTTGATGCATTTTCTGGGTCATAAAAAAAAAAAAAAACTTGCGTAGGAATTCTACACGAGATTTTTTTTTTTTTTTTTTTTTTATGATTTTTCATTATAAAATATCGATCCAATCGGCAAAGTTATAAATAGCTGACACTGGAAAATTTGGGTGATTGTTTATAGTGTTGCCATCTATCTTATCTAAAAAAGAAAAATCTTTCCAATGAAGCAAAAGTTTTGCACACTTTGAAAACTTGCCTGCAGTACTTAACAAATTTGATGGATTATACATTTGGTTGTTTAGGTTACCATCTGATAAAACAACTGTGAGCCATTGTTGGACACACACGTTTGATGGGACATTGTTATAAATTAAGCATGGGGAGTACAGCGTTGTCAAATTGTTGTTGCATCACAGATGTAAAAGAAAGGGGGGGGGGGGTAGTCTGAAAGTCTCTTGCTTCTCAATAACGAGAAAAGATGCATGGCTTCAAAAGGGCCGGACATACGGGGAGGCGTACAGCACTGATGTGTGTCCCTAGCTCGATTTATTTTCTGTGAAACATCTTATAGCTGACCAAATTAAATGGGGTCTGGTTGATAAGACAACTCCTTTTTGCTCATCCGCCTTTTCATTTCCTGGGATCTCATAGTAAGATAGAATCCACTGCAAAATAACTACCCTGGATTTTCGTTCAATTTCTTTCAGGAGAGACCCACATTGATGAACAATCAAAGAGCTGGGAGCTTGACAACAATTGTCAATAACCAAAATCGCTGCCTGGGAATCTGAGAAAATAGTAGCACGTCCAAAAAGAGAAGAACCAGTGTTTAGATGTTCTAGAGCAACTTTAATGGCTCTACTTCCCCATCAAATGCTGAATGATATGTTCCCAGCGAAAGATAGTGTGAATAATATTTGCAGAAAATACCGGCTCCTGCTGTGACATGTATGTTGAGTTTTGAGCCATCGGTATAGATATGTAGCCAGATCTCTGAAGGAAAGCGGTTATAAATAGTTTCCATTCCTGCACTGAACAAGGCTGTAGTACATTCCTGAGACTTTTGAACAGGAATTACGAGGTCTAAATTATATAGAATTTTCCTTATCGGTAACAGATTTATGAGAGGCAATAGAGGCTCAGCCTGCGTTAGAAAATCAAATTTAGGCATCTCCCTCAAGACAGCTTGCAATAAACCGTTTTGTGTTTTTAGCCTGTTAGGATATGATTCAGTAATAATTCACTAAAAGTTATGTTGTTGCCGAATTTTGTTTTTTGATAGAGCCTTAAAGCAAATTTCTGGGGGGGGGGACATTAATAAGAAAAAGAATTTACCCTTTCTGAGAAAATATGTATAGAAAAAAAGGATCCCCTATTTATCTTTGATCATTACTCTTTAACAGAAATTCTAAAAAATTTTGGTTTTGGTAATTTACAAATTGGAAAGAGAGAATTGTGTTCATAGTTTGGGAAGTCCAGTGCTTTTTTTGCAACGATATTTCTTGCAGTATCTTCATCATTTCATTGTACCTATCGTTTATTCATGACCTGATAATAAAATATTTAGTCCAGAGTTTTTTGTGTCTGAACTGCTCACCACCACTTAGCTGAAGATGCTACAATGTAATATTATATATGTATATATATATATATATATATACATACATATATATATATATATATATACATACATACATATATATATATATATATATATATATATATATACATACATACATATATATAATATATATATATATATATATATATATATATACATATATATATATATATATATATATATATATATATATATATATATATATATATATATATATATATATATTAAAATTTAATATTATATAAAATTTAAAAGTTCATGTAAGAACTTGTGCAATATGCTTATTATTCAAATTATTAATATTAAATTAACACTAATTCTATTAAAATCATATAAAGTTAAGTATTATATATATATATATATATATATGTGTATATTTAAAATTTGATACTTGATCTTGTGCAATATATTTCATTAAATGTATAAATATGTTTTGGAGCAAAAATATTATAAAGTAGATAAAATTTTTTATTTAAAAATTAAATTTTTATTAAGTAAACAGTTTTAAAAAATTTATATGAAAATGTACTTTCTTTTCATTGTTGAAAAGCAGTACAGTAAAGTAATTTTAGTGGGGAGGGGGACCTTCTGAAGGATGTGTACACCAAAAAGATCCTAAACACCAGTCCAACTGGTACACGAAGAAGTGATGAACCAAATCTACCTTAGGTAGATAGTCTAGAGAAAGACCTTTTAGTTCTGAAAACAAAGGACTGGAGGATCCAGGCAAAGTGAAGATTGGTCTGGAGAAGACTTCTTGAGAAGGCCAATGCCTATTTGGGCTCTCAGGCTATTGAGAAAGGAAAAAGACTATTAGTTTCTAGATAGAGATATTAACCCAGTAATGCCTAAAACTCCCTTTTAGGGACAACTAAAGAATAGTTGTCCAATTTTTATCTTTTTTTCGAACTAGTTTTACTTTTTAGTCAAAGTAGATGGCAGTTATATAACGTCTTCCAAATTTTAAAATCTGCTATTATTTATAATGTTAGATTCATATTTTATGATTTTTTGAGCCTCGCCCATAAATTTATTTTTCGCCAGGTACATCGACTGAAATTATGATTAATATCTTCATCGGTCATAAAGCTTCTCTTTATAGTACTGTGTTTAGATGTGGTACCAAATAAATTTCTTGTCATTTTTTTTTCGTATGTTATTACATAATGTTTTAAATGACAGCTCATCACTCTTGAGAAATGGCTATAATATTCAAACTTGTTTAATTTTCGTATTTGTTTTATTCTGTGCAGTGCATAATAACTTATTAAAGATAGATATTCAATATATATTTGACTGGAATAGCTCAGGTATTAATGGACTAAAACAAAACTTTTAAATTTTGAAATGGTTATTTTGATTAAATGAACCAAACAGTTTTTTTTAAATATTTTGTAAATACAGTAGTGCTTGTCTCTAGAAAGATATTGCTATAGACAAGTTATAATTAGATACAGTTTGATCCTTTGCGCATCCAACGTTTATGCACGTAATGTGTACATAAGATCTTGGATTACATTTAGAGAACTAATTTAACGTTATTTAAGTATTTTAAAATGTAAATATTTATGACACATATCCTGCCAAATACTATCTAAACAAATATTATCATCTCTTCGTCATTCAAGGTTATATTTTACTGTTAAAACCTCATTATGTGGTTAGTGCTTTTAGTTGATTTCTTGGAGGAGTTGTGTCCGTATTTATTAATATATGACAGTTGCAATGAATAGCGTTTGACGAAGTACAAACTCGGAAGTTTATAGAACTTTAGGGAGCCGACTTAATAAAACTATTAAAATGTACAGAATGAACTTTGCTGCTCATGTCACAAGGATGGATAAAGGAAATCGGGTGAAGAAAGTATTCATTGCCAAACCGTTTTACGTTTACATTTACATTAAGGGCCGGATCCTGACTGGAACACTTGCGTCCACAAAGTTGCGTCCACAACTCCCGAAACTTGCGTGTGGATACTCAATTTGGATCCTGACTGGAACGCTTGCCGCGTCCACACACAACCGGTCCACAACTAGGAGTTGTGATGGGGAGGATTTTTAATATCGATAATCGTTTGCGTTAAACCAATCAGAGTACAGATAGATGAAAATAAACAGATCCACGTGAATGAAAAATATTAGCGTTGAAGCCTTGCATTGCTGAAACAGCTACTTATTTGAACAGCAATATCCATTAAAAAAAAAGAGAGGTTGAAATGATTATTACATTGAAAAAACTTTGCACATATTATCTGGTGAGTTGAATAAAAACTGCCCATCTGCAGAAAAAGAGTGGGGCAATCTTGCAAATTATGTAAATGCTTGCTGCATGGGATTGATAAGGAATAAAATACAAGTGGACTGACTTGAAATAAAGAAAAAAAAAGGCATTGGCTAGGTATGGGGTTAAATAATAGAGTAACCAGCTATATCCACTATCATTTGCAATTTAGAATTTTGAATACTTTGCATTTAGAATTTGAATTCTTGATTGTTTAAATACTTCAAATAAATATTTAAATCTCCACATTACTTATTATTGCAATTATTTATACTAAATCTTTTTTTTTCCAGTTAAATGGAAAGAATAATCTGAGTAAATAAGTTAAATTTATATCAAATACAATGCGATAAATATTGGCATTTTACTTAATTTTAATTTTAAATACTTTAAGACAAAATATTGATAGTAAATACAAGTTTAGTGTGAAAAGTCATACAAAGTTTACAATTTTTATTTATGGACAAATTTCATATGTACTTCACATTATGTTACAAGACTAATTGATATATTTCAGAAATTTATAATTGTATATTTTGGGAGTTTACTTATTAAATTATTGAGGATTCTTATTTTGATCATTACTTATTTTGGGGATTTTCTGCACTGTTCATTCAAATAAATATATCATGTACATTTCCTAGCAATTTTGTATTTGTTGCTAAAGTCAGAATCAACAATTTATGATAAAATGTGTATTTAAAGTTTATAATATTATTTACTTAACAAAGCTAACCATAAAACCTACATAATGTAAATTTATTAATTGTTTCAAAAACCAGTTATTAAGTATAAATACTTTTAAAAATAGGTTAAAAATCACAGTAAAGATATGGAGTATATTATCTATTGCACATTCAGTCTGGTGAATCCTTTTTATTTCATATAAGATTTTGGAGAATTATCTGATGATAGTGAAAAAACTATAAAAAAGTATGCAATCAATAGAAAAAATTACATCTGGAAACCTCAAAGCTTCATTTACTTTTGATTTTATGCAAAAATGTGATCATATTGTAAGAACCTAACATATTCTTGATACCGTACAAACATGTAATACAGAAATTGGTTAATTTTTTTTAAGCTAAAGAAGTTAAAGAATATATATATATATATATATATATATATATATATATATATATATATATATATGTACATAAACTTTACCCCCCCTCTCCCCCAAAAAAAAAAAATTATAAATAAAACAAGTGGCAAAGGGATTCAAACTTTAATTATTATATGATGATTTAATAGAGTAAAATGTGCTTCGAAGATTCATGTAAAACAAATATCTATTAGACTTTCAATAGAAAACTAAATATTATTTTGTGTGTAAACAAATATACACAAGTGTGTGTATATATATATATATACACACATACACATATGTGTATAAACATCTGATTTAGGCATTTGGCACTTACAGTGTTGTTTCTTATGATACATCTGATGGCTGACCACTGGCTCATTTGTGAAAATGCTTTTATTAATACTTATTTACTACTGATGATTGGTAATTACCAGTAGTAAAAATTCCTGCATTCAGTAAAATTTGTTAATGCTGCAATTAAACATTTCTGTGTTATAACTAAAATTTTTTCAAACAATATTTCTTTTTTCTTTTGTGTGTGAAGAAATATAATTTTGTATACATATATTTATATGAACAAAGAATTATAAATATATATACACACATACACACAATTTAATCTAATGTTATAGGACCCCTAAAAAGTGTGGAGCTCATTGGCAATTGCCTTATCTACCTAATGGGTTATCCAGCACTGATGATTATGTTATCAATTATTTAAAAGAAATTGCTTACAAGTTTCTTTTTTAAAGAGTTGTTTAGAATTTAAGTTATGGATGAAAACCCCTATTCTACATCAAGATTCTTTTAGAATCTGAAAATAAGTTTGTACTCTAATTTAGATTTAGAGTTAATAATTATAAATGATATTTACTGTATAACTATCCTATTTATTCCCAGAGATATTATAAATAGGGTGTTTTCTGTGAGAGAAAAGGGGAAATCTAATGAAATTAATATTGTAATTATGGGAAATTCTATCATAAAAATGTTATATATAATGCTATAGAAATGTTATTAAAGGAAATATGTTAATATATCTAAGCTGAGCATGGAACTGTCTAACATTGATTTTATAATTAATAGCTCAATCAAAATTCATATTTTAATATGTAGTCAATTAAACTGTTTTAGAAATTTTAGGAAGAAAAAAAAAACTACTAATGCAATATTTTAAAATTTGCTTTGTTTTTGCTGCTCAAAGTAGACCAAAACTAAATATTGGTATACTAGACAGATTTATTATTACTTATTTACTACTGATGATTGGTAATTAGCAGTTCAAAGCTATTAATATATGATATTGTAAAAACAAAGTAAAATGTTATTATGCTTCAAATGAAACAAATGCTTATTAAATTTTCATTAGAAAACTAAAATCAATTCAACTGCATATATATAAGCACACACTTATATGTGTATAAATATCTGATTTAAGCATGTGTGACAGTGTGCTGTTTCATATGATACATATGATGACTGACTATTGACTTGTTTATAAAAATACATCATTTTCTACAGCTGATTGGTAACTACCAGTAGTGTAAGAAATCAGAGTTTTTAATGTATGTAAAAATAAACAGAAATGTGCTTTGAAAATTCAAGCAAAGCAACTATCTATTACCTTTTCATTAGGAAATTAAATTCACATGCACACATACAGTATATATATATATGTAGGGCAGGACGGCGTCTAGGGGTAATGACAACAGTAACGACGATACCTTTCTGAAGACAATCACATTTAATACACAACACTTAACGTTACACACACACATATAATTAAAGGATTATCTCCGGTTAATCTATCTCGGTCTCATGGTCGACCTGCGCGTCGGACCTCCGGACCCTCTCCCTCTCTCTGACAGCCTCCTTCCCTAGCACTCAGCAGCGCCATCTATCATCTGTCTCCGAATGGTCTTCACCGGTCCTACATATATATATATATATATATATATATATATATATATATATATATATATATATACATATATATATACATATATATACATATATATATATACATATATATATATATATATATATATATGTAAATATGTAAATATGTGTGTGTGCACATCTATATTAATGCACACATATATCATATATATAAATATATGACTTAGACATTTGAAATTTACTCTGTTTCATATGATACATCTGACAACTGAGCAATGGCATTTATAAAAATGCATCATTTATTACTTTTGATTTGTAACTACCAGTAGATAAAGAACTCAAATCTTTTAATACATGATAATGTAAAAACAAACAGAAATGTGCTTTGAAGACCCAATTAAAGCTAACATCTATTCAACTTCCATTAGCAAATTAAATTCACATGCATACACTACATATGTATATGTATATATATATATATATATATATATATATATATATATATATATATATATATATATATATATATATACACGCACACATATATGTATATGTGAGTGTATGTGTGTGCACACAACACATAATACATAATATGTAAATAAATGTTAAGGATCTGTTATTTGGAATGTATTGTGTTGTTTCTAAGACACATTTGTTGACTGACCACTGGCACATTTATGAAAAGGTATCATTTACTGCTAATTTAGTAGTACAACTTATGATTGGTTTCTACCAGTAGTAAAAAAAAAATCCAAACTTTTTAATATACTAATTACAGTTATACACTTTTCATTATACTAATTACAGTGTAGAAACAAAGTAAAATGTGATTTGAAGATTCAGTGAAAGAAATATAAATATTAATCTTAAACTAAACTTAATTTACAAATATAATATAGCAAAAAATGAAAGTAACAATAAATCATACAATGAATTATAAAATAATAAATTTAATTACACATTTGATTCATTGTAGCTAATATTGATTAGATAGTTTGGAAATTATTTCATATATGAAACTAATTGTATGTTGTTTACAAAAAATTAACATGTATTCAACTGTTTAAAAGGGAATGTCTAAATTTGTAAACAAAATATTGTTTAACGTGATATGAACTTGAGGGAAAAATTTTCACATATTCGAGGACAAGCATTCTTCCACAAATTCTATACTAATCACTATATATACCACTATTCTAAAAAGCAAATTTTTAAACTGGATTTTTTGTTGTATTGTAAACATATGATACCCTACAGATATATATATTTTTTTCACAACAAGATAGAAATTTCAGTCACTACTGGTTTATTTATATCTTATACTTTGTTATTTAATGGTTAAATAGTAAAGTCTTTTGCATCATTTTAGCTTTTCAACTGGAAGTTTTATTTAAAATATAAAAACAAACAATACAATCAACATACACACTATATTATATATGTGTGTAGAAAAAGATATATGTATATGAAGAAGTATTTATATGTAATAGTTATCCTTTATTGAAGTTTTTTAACTGGAAGTTTTGTTTAAAAGAAAAAAGAAATAATTTAATGAACACACATATATGTGTGTGTGTGTATAGAAAAAGATATATGTATATGAAGAAGTATGTATATCTAATAGTTATTTTTATTTAAGTTTTTACACTGGAAGTTTTGTTTAAAAGAAAAAGCGAACAATTTAAACAACACACACACACATATATGTATATATGAAGAAGTATGTATATGTAATAGTCATTTATTTAATTAATTTATATAATAAATTACTAAGGATATGTTTTTATATTACTTTAAACTTATATCCTTTAACAAAATAAGTTAATTTTTAACCAATATAAACATTACTTGTACCGCATTATTTCGACTAAAAGCGAATAATTCCTAATAATCCTTTTATTTTGATTATGAAAAATTAATTTTTATTTTTACTGCCGAAGTTTATCAACTCGGTCGCAGCAATTTTAATCATCGTAAAACATCGGATAAATTCCATTTCAGAAAAATCAAATGGATTTTGATGGTTTCTCAATCGTTAACTGATTTATTTCCAAATATCATCTGCGAATTCTATGCGCCACAATAAGTTCCGCCATCTTTATTTACGTTCTGAAGTACTTGTGGAAGCTTGTGAGAGCTCCCAGAGGTCCCGCAATATTTAGGACAACTTCCACAACTTTGTGTAGCGGACTCCTGCAAATGTTCCAGTCAGGATCCAAATTTCAGAAAGTTGCGGCCACAAGACCCCACGTGACCTAGTTGTGGACGCAACGTTCCAGTCAGGATCCGGCCCTAGTGTACACCCGTGTAAGAGAGGGAGGCCTAAGTTTCGTTGGATTGATTTTATTGAATCAGATTTTAAAGAACTGGGATAAAGGGCGAAAAGTACTTGTCATAGAAGAGTTTCCACCAGAAGGCTTTTGCCTACCCTGGGCGGTTGTGCCAAATATTATGACGATCACGACGGTTGCTGCAATTAGAGGTGCTAAAATAATTTATTATAGAAATTTAAAAATTTAACGAATTTGGGTCATCCTCAGTTTACGGACTCTTTACGGATACGGAAGATCGTCCCAGTAGGTAGATTCGACCGAATCCATTGAGTAAGCTGTGTGGGGGTTTTCTTGGTTTCCATCCCGACTAACATCAAATTGAACTCCATGCCCATAGAAAAACTCCAGAACGCCAATCTCCTCCCTCCCTCCCTAAACGGGTGCATTGTTGATTCACCCCCCGTGGAGCATTCAGGACAACGGTAAATTATTTCACAGCCCTGGCTTCACATGTGAGACAGATAGCATGTTTCTAAATCTCCACCATTAGAATAAAAAATTTGATGAATTTTCAATTTTATAGTAAGCACACTTTTCGATTAGGTATTTATTTATTAATTAATTATTATTATTATATTTATTTATTTTGTATCTATAGTTAGAAAGTGTGTCTTCTTATTTGAATACACATTTTGAACTCGCTTATGACTAGCACGAAAGAACCACGATATTTGTTCGTATAACTGAGTGCTCGTAAAAAAAAGGGCACGCGAAATAAATTGATAAAATTTTATGCTTATTCGCCATATTGTGTATGCTTAATTTATTTATTTTTCTATTTCTGTACAGTACAAAAGATGTTGGTTGTTTTGCTCTGAATTGCCGTATTGTCTCTTTCTGATGTTATCGCTCTTCGGAGAAGACTCATGGTTAAAAAAATACCGTTTTTTTGCACCCCTGCCTTCGAAAAAAGTTTTTCTGCTCACTTAAAAGCCCTTGAGTACAGGGCCTGATTTACGGCGGGGCACTGTCCCGGGGCCCCCACTCAAGGGGGGGGGGCTAAATTAAAAAAAATACACATTAAATTTTTGGTACATCTCGGAATTCGCTCATGTTTTCGGCATACTACCGGAAAACATGAATTTTCTTTTGCGAGAAATTGGAATGTGTATGTTGATGGTGTGCTCCAAAAGTCAGTAAATTAAATTTATTCCACAATTTTAAGTCAAAAGTTAGCTTTTATTTGCTTAAAAATACTGTGAAGCAATGTTAACATTTTAAATGTGTATATTATTCAAAAGATTGAAATACCATATCAGTGACACCAATTTACCAATTCATCTCTTCTGAGAGGGCGAAAAATCTTCTAACTGCTTTTTTCCTTCTTGAAGTGGTTAATAAATAAGAGAAAATATATTTATCCAAAAGCATCTGATACCTTTTTTTTTTTTCGCTTTTTAAGATTTAAGAATGAACAGGAAGTTTTAAAACTGGTTATTTAAGAATAAAAGTATTTAATTTTTGGAATTTTGTACAACAAAGTCTCACATGATAGTTTACTTAAAATGGTAATTTTTATTAATTTAAACCAATACTTTTTCCCGTAAAAAATGTTACAGGTATTCTGAGTTTGACTCAAGATTATCCCAGTTTTATCGTTAAAGTCAAATACTGTACTTAAATTGCACAGTCATATGTAATATGTTTGAAGTTAGTTTAGTGGAGTTTAGTGGAATTATAAAAAACAAAACAAAAAAAAAAAAAATTCATTTCATTAGATACACAAAATGTTTAGGTTATGTATACCTGTCAGGAGTATTTAAACTGATATAGCAACTTATAAAATCACTTTCGAGTTCGAGAAAGGTAAGATGGATGGGGCCCCCAGGGGTATAAATCACGCCCTGCTTGAGTATGTTAAGGGATTTATGACTAACTTCTAACTTATCATTACTAACTTTCAGTTGACTTTGGAATACTAAAAGAATATTTCTAAGGAAGGATTAGCTGATCAGGGGAGATGGAAGCAAATGGAAATTTCTTTATTCATTAAAGTATTGCTTGCTATAGTTGCTATACATTGAGTTACTATTGCTAAATATTGGTATTACTATAAATTGGACTTGCTATGTTTGCTATATATTGGGTTTGCTCGATAAAAGCGAGTTATGTTCCCATAGATGTAACGTTGTCCCAACCACGTATTTCCGATTTTCTCGTTAAATTCGGGCTTTCGTTAAATCAGGGTTCATTATAAGCCAGTTCTATTGTACTTATAAAAATAACTTAAGTTTTAAATTATAATGTTGTTAAAACTTTTAATATGAAAATATAAGTTATTCAAATAAAAGAAAGCACTCGTAATGAAATAAGTTTTTATTACAAAATGAAAATATGAAAAAGATTTGAGTTATGCATCTGTACATCATAAGTGCTGACTAGATGATTTATTTACACAAATTTTGTTTTCATTTTCCTTATATTATAACAGGAGAACATATTTAAAGTTATAAGTAACTTTTCATTAACAACATTTTTGGAACATCAATTTCAATAGTTAAAAAGCATAATGCGCAATATATGGTTTAGTGCTTACAATACAGAACTATTATCAATGAAAAAGATATAAAATAGACTCAATTTAAATGTTTTGAAATGACAATTTCTTAGGACATACATATGCATAGATTAAAACACTTATGTGACAATAAAGGAAGAATTTACATTTCTGTTATACACTGTATCTATATAAAAGAAATGCATAGTCTTATATTAACCTATTCTTTTGTGGAGTACGATACAAAATTCTCACACAGCTACAATTCATATATACAATATTTTATAAAAAAATAAAGTTTCACTACTGTAATAATGTACTACACACTTTTTTTTCTATCTATTAACAATTTATTAGTTGAAAGATACCATTTTTTCAATTCTAGAAAATTTTAACGATCTTCATAGACTTTAATATAGGAAATGAATTTTTATTTTTCATATATTATAAATATTAGACGTTTGAAGCAGGAAACAAGAAAAGTATAGAATGCTTAAACTTCAGTGTTGTTTTCCATGCAAATTGGACAAAAATTATGAACCAAATTGTTATTTATCATCATTTGAAGTAATCACACGAATATAAATACTGAAGCTATCAGATAACACTATTCTGGTAATATTATTTGCTTTCTCTCTAAAAATATTTCATTATTTGTGGAAAATACTTTCTCTTAGGGGCTTGGGATCACAAAATTCTAACTTTTAAAAAATCTATACCCATTTTTCTTGAAATGTTTATTATTATGCAGATTACTTTCTGCATTAATGACTGAAAATCTAAATTTTAATTTTAAAGTTTAAATTGGATTAATTGGACTTCCTAGGCTGACTCTAGTCTAGGATTTTCCATCTTTGACCACAAAAACATAATTTATGTTGACAAAAATGAGCATTAGTAATTAAGAGTTATATGTAATTTAATAATGATGATGTAGAAATCAGAATAACATATATTTAAAAGGAGAAAAATCCATGAGTTCAGTCCAAGATGGATACAAAAGAGTTAAACAAAATTATAAGTTAAACAATTTGCTTGAGTTGTTAAAGTAATCCAATGCTTTTTCCGTTTTAGTTTTTAAAAATTTTTATTACGGTTTTCACTCATTTTATAACTTTTATTTGATTTTTCATTCATTTTATTATTTTAATTTCATTTTTGAATTTTAATAAGCTGTAAATAAAGTTTCTCTACAGTAATAATGTACTACACACTTTTTTTTTTTTTATCTATTAACATTTTATTAGTTGTAAAGTAGCTTTTTCAATTCTAGAAAATTTTAACGATCTTCATAGACGAAATAATATAAGACTTTAATATACGAAATTAATTTTTTAATTAATAAATTAATTTTTCATTTAAGCATAGCAAGAAATCTCCTACGTCTGTGAAAAGATCTTTATTTTTCTTTTATTTCTTTTCTGTCGTCATTTCTCACTTCATTTATCCTTGCACTGAAAGTCTCAGAACTGGTAAATTTTTTGCGAAATTTTCCTATAGTTCTGTAAGATCAATGAGATTAAAATTGGGACCGCTGTGTATTAGTGTGTATCGGCATTTTAAAGCATACAAATTTGACGTATCTTTGAATTTCAATAAACTTTAAATAAAGGAAAACATAGAAAGAAATCTCCTACGGCCGTGAGAAGATTTCACGTTGTCCTGGATCATAAAGTACAAAGGATCATAGGAGATTTAGGCAAGGACCAAGGGTAACTGACGACGCAAAGCACTGTTCTAATTTGTCGATAACTCACAGATTCATATTTATCTTTTATTTCTTTCCTGTCACTCTTCACTTCATTTATTCATGCTTACACTGAGAGAAATTTCAGAACAGGAGGACTTGTAATCGGTAGTTATGCCAAACAAAATGTTCCCGTATTCCTGTAGGATCGATGAGACTGAAAGTGGGATCATTATGTATTAGTATTTTAAAATATACAGATTATTTTTGAATTTCAATAAACTTTAAATAAAGGAAAACATAGAAAGAAATCTCCTACGGCCGTGAGAAGATTTCACGTTGTCCTGGATCATAAAGTACAAAGGATCATAGGAGATTTAGGCAAGGACCAAGGGTAACTGACGACGCAAAGCACTGTTCTAATTTGTCGATAACTCACAGATTCATATTTCTCTTTTATTTCTTTCATGTCATAATTCTTCACTTCATTTATTCATACTTACACCGAGAGAAATTTCAGAACTGGAGGACTTGTAATCGGTAGTTATGCCAAACAAAATGTTCCCGTATTCCTATAGGATCGATCAATGAGACTAAAAGTGGGACCATTACGTCTAAGCATTGTAAATTATACAAATTATTTTGAATTTAGATATTGCTCGTAGCTAAACTAGAGAAAAATAACATTTTTAAATTTAACGATTAAAATTTTGTCAGGTAAAGCAAATATTTGTGTATTTGCTTTAATTTTCTTTCGGAAACAGGCATACCGTTAATTATTTTCTTACTTATATAACTTTTATATAACTTTTTAAAATGTATAATTTTTATCGTTATTTCTTTGATTAGCGATCTACATATTACTTGTTATTAATTAATTGATTAGTTTTGGAAAATAATTATTTTAGCGAAAAAAATGCAGACGCGGGAATCACTGGTTTTTAAAGTAGTAATTTAAAATTTCCATCACAACTCAAAATTTTTAAGAACTCACGAATAGTTTTTGACTTTAATCTTATGCGGATAATGCGAGATTAGAAAACTTATTAAAGTACTGAACACAATTGTTTAGTTGTTGGATGAACGCTATGTGAGATAAGGTGACAGCCTCAAGCAGTTTTCTACTTGAATAGTATTTATGGTTATTTGCTTACCGGTAAGACACTTGTATCCCGACCTATCAAAAGCCATACGGGACTTGAAAACCGGTAAAGAAAACTGAACTGCACCGGTCCTTGAATCATGTAAATCCCATCACTGTCCCAAACAAAAATGAACTTTATGTAATACAAATAACAACAATAAATATAAATAAATAAAAAACCCTGTTGGATTCCAGATGAAACGTATTTTTCAATCTATTCATCCTTCATTTTAATGACATTTTGTGAACTCTTTCCAATGTCATATATCAAGGAAACCTAAATTCCAAGTAAAGCTAAACAATATCAATACAGCACGAATTACAAGAGATCTGTCAAAAACTCAGATGCTTATTTTTAAATGGGTCACTCTTTAATCAATAAAGTTAAATCGAGAAAAAAAATTGAGAAAATTAAGGCTTTTAATACATTAATTTTTTAAACTTTTGGTTTATTAAAAATTGTAATAATAAACAATAACAATTGTCCTTGAAACAGCAAATAAATTCTTTAATAACTAAAAAGAATATTATTTATAAGATTTAAATTTACAAAATTCAGAAAACATCAAAAAATCGACTTAACTCCATTGGCTTCTGAGCGACTCAATTATAACTCATGTTACATAAATTACTAAATAAGTGAATTAATGTATTTATAATGAATACCAACATCTGAATTTTTTCTTCGTTAAGATGGAACTATTTACATATTTACACGAATAAAGGTTACAACTTTTGAATTTGTTTGCATCATAATTAAAGTTTAGTTGTAAATTATGTGCTTTTTCTCTTTTTGTTCTAGAATATTAATAAAACGATAAAACTGATGCCTTCCGAAATTTTATTCGTTTGATAACCTTTTATCTGCAATTCTGAGTTACGTTTTCGCAAGAAAGAATTTAATTTTCCATCATTCATTAATTAGGGATTGTGTGCCATGGTGCCCCGGAGAGTTGAAATGTCTTCACAGAGTCGCCGCAATAAAATAATCATTAATAGCAATAAAGGAAAAGACAACGTAAGTAAGGCTCAAATAGCACTGCTTTTACAAGCCGCTGAGTTTCCCCACCTTGAAAATGAAACTCACTCGAAGTTGCGAAACATCTCTCGGCATGCATTCTCTTTCTATTTGTGCATTACTTCTATGGCTTTGCATTTATTGCCATATTCTGTCTCAAAGGTTTTACCTTTTCGTCCTCATAATTAACTAGGTCAGTGTGTACGCAGCGGCACAATTGTGACGACCAAGATAGCCTATTAGGGGAAAATCTTAATTAAAAAAGGTTGCGGTGATTTGAAAAGTTTGCCAATCACTGGATTAATTTCCTATGGATCTTTCAAGCATCAGAATTTTTCAAACTTTTATAAAATTCTTTGTTTATTTTCCTTTTAACGTTGAAGTATACTTGTTCTTACACGTGATATAATGAAAGATAAAAGACATATTACTCGTTTATCACAGATAACTTCATAATGACTGAATTATTTTTCACATGTACTTACTTAGTACTGTTAATCATGAATACACAAGCCAAAAGGAAAGTAGCTGCTGTTATAAAACAGTAACGCTGTTATGGGATACACAAATTATGAAGTTGTACTAAAAGTGTTCAAATATTAACGAGAATCAAGTTTCATGTTTTAAATACAATGATTTGAAACTGGCAAGACAAATTCAATTAGGACCTGTTGTAGCTTATTCTTCAAAGAAATGCAAATACTCTTCTCTCAGCCTATAAAAACAGTGAAGTCCTCAGAAGATACATCCAATTTTCTTTAACTCAAGATGTACAGGAGTTCAACAAAAAGTTTCGAAACAGCTACAGGTTGCAAATCACAAAGAGTGGCTTGGCGATGTTTGTTTCCACGCAAGAAAATTCAAATCATTGAAATTATTATAATAACAAAGAATTTGTTTGGGGTCATTACCATGATAAGGTAATGAAGTGACTTTGAGTTATATAGGGTAAAATATAAGGGTCTTTTTAAACAATATTTTAAAGTATTGATGTATAGCAAGTACCAATACTATTTTCCAAAGTAGTTACAACCTTCAAGTTACCTAAAACGATGTAAACGATAAGATTCAGAGTATATATAATATTTAAATATGCCCGATAAGAATGCACACGGTTACGAGCATATTACAACAATGGTACTTTCTTATACATTCCATATTTCTGTCTTAAATAATTATGTTTTCAAAACATGGAAAACCACTTGAAAAAGGAAGATGTTCGGGTTGTAAGAAGCTAACTTTTCACAGTTCGATAACTAGGCAATTAAATGTGTCTTTGAAATAACACAAGCTTCTTGATCACTATGTTTGAAATACCAGTTTTAATGTCCACCAGAACACTGCAAAGTGATTAAAATTATATTTCACTGCACTGACTATAAAGATGCCCTAGAACATATTCTCGTTTATATTTGAACGCTTCTTCTAGAAACTAATTAATCACAGAAAAAGTAGTTAAGTTAAATTAACAAGTACTCAAGTCTCTTCAGTTACATTTGAATTACTCATTAAAATACTTTATCAGTTTAAACGATCAACTCTTGCTCAAGCATGTTCTCTTTATTTTGAGAAGCGTTCAAGTCATTTTTATCAAAGTTTTTCTTGAAAGGCAAGGAATTAGCAATATTTTTTTCAAGTTCTGCCGGCATTGACTTATATATATTGTCTGACATTTGACTGCAATGGGATTTTCCTTCATACATTTTATCATTGGCTGTTTCTGGGTTTTCATCTGATAGTGAATGTACTTTGTTCAGGTATCTTTTCCAATTATCTTTTCTGTGATTGTTTGCTGTAGAGGAATCTTCTGTATATATCTTATTATTCCCATTGAAATTCGGCAAATGAGTATGCTGATTTTCATTTTGTTTACATCTATGTCTATATATTAGAAATAATATTGCCAGTGCAATAACAAACAAAGCAATTGTGAGTCCAATGACATAAGGCATCAAATTTTGCTCGTCTGAAAGGAAAAAATAGGTATTATTCTCTCCACGTATAAACTTACTATACACTTAATAAGTTTATTTTAGGAAGATATATTGATCATGCAAATAAATTTTGTATTTCTTAAATATTACAAATATATAAATATAGTAGAATTCTTATTTTCCGGACTAATTCAGATCCGATTCGATTTTAATAAATGAAGCACGTGGATAATTTACGAAAAAAGGTTTATTTCTTAGAATAATGCGGAATTCGTTTATAACGAAAGGATTTAGTGACTATTAAAACAAAGCTATTTACATTATATATATATATATATATATATATATATATATATATATATATATATATATATATATATATATATATATATATATATATATATATATATATACTAAACTCATGCTCATAAATTAAGGATATACCTGAATAGCTCGGAAATCATGCCCTAGAGCACAAATTCTCCCTGGAATATCATCACATACATATCTTCAGGAATAATATGATTGAATTTTAGGTTATAGTAGATTACCCAACACCACTTGTGGAACTTTGGAAGGATGGTATTAAAACAAACTGATTAAATGTTTAGAAAAATGTACCTAACTGACGTTTAGTTTGAAACATCTTGAAAATAATTAAAAGACTCCAGTCAGTTAAATCATGAACTTTATTCTTGAGATTCTATTTCAATATAAAATATAATAGGTGCATTGACTAGTATATAAATATTTTGGTCCTGCTTTTGTTTTAAAATGGAATACATGTTCAAAAGAAAGTCATTAAAATTACCCCATTTCCCTTCTTGAATTACTAACACGTTGATGTAGAACTAACTCCCTACGAGTATTACCATAGCTACGCTAACGTTTTTTTTTTTTAACTAATCAGTTTTACAAAGTAGCGAAAATAAGGTAACTTACCGATCGACTGAGGTGCTATAACATGAGCATCTATTTTGACTTCATTAATTGAATCAAAAACAGGACTGTTTAGTTTCTTTTTCTTCATATACTCGGCAAGACTTCGAGCGACATCTAACAGCTTTGCATGAGTCTCAATTGTGGGGGAGACATTTGTGGACTGAAAAAGAAAGCCTTCCGTTAGATCATATAATTTAATTGATAATATCCCTAATTTTATAAATTTATTTTCATGAAGATTTGTCTGAATTCTTTAAAAGAAGTAGTTTTACAGCATACTACACCAGATATTACTTACCGCCTAAGTAAGAAACATTTGATGTTGTAATGCACAGTTATTCTTACATTTTGTATAGTTAGTTTTAGGTATTTTACATTTTTTTGTTAGTATGTGCTTTTTTATTGAGCAAGGTAGAAGAAACTTCTTGTCAACAGTTATTTCCCAATCTTCTTTGGAGAGAGCGAAATAAAGTCTGCTCTCTTGTATTGCTTTATATCAGTCATTAGAGGTATCGAATTTTCTTATTCTGCGTTTATTTGAACATCAAAGCTTTTCGTGTATTTTGTAAACCACATATTGTTGTATAATTTATCCTATTATTACGATAGAAAAGACCATCAATTCATTGATAAGATGATGTACAATATTATTTGTATTATATGAACAAACTATTAAAAGTTAAAACTTTAAAGATGACGTTTGAGGATATCATACCTAATTCTAAGTATGAAAGTAATCGTAAGGAATTGTCACAAACTTTAAAAGCATTAAAAAAGAGAACAAGGGAAATATATATCATGTTTGTTTCTTTGATTTTAGACTTATTGGGGTATTTTTGGTACAAATTATTAGTAATCATATGTATAATTTTATTTGTTTAATATATTAATTAATATTATCTCTTCATCTACTATTGAAAACCTATCGACAACTTGGATTTACAACAGAAGACATTGTTGAGCATCCCACTGTAGTATTCTAAAAGCAGTGTGTTTTAAAAAGGTTGTTTATTATCCAAATAGCTGGTAGTTCAATTATCATTAAAAACAATGAGAAAATACAACATTTGTCTTTTAGTATATTAAGATCAAGTGATCTAAAATAGTCTCATAAGGCGTGTATATCAAACTTACTATTGTCACTTCCATAAGATAAAAGCTCTCGTGTTGAACAGCACATTGTGAAAACACAGGAATATCAACAAAATTCAAAGTCCAAATAAACTTCTGAAACTCCAGACAAATGCTGTCAGTTGTTTGAAGCTGAAAAATAAGTGAACAGGTATTTAAGTAAAATATATAGTGAACTTGAAACATTTTTAATTATTTTTATAAACAGTTCAGCTGGCAATTTTTTAAAAACTAGATTAACTGTAAATATAGTTAATCAAGAAACATGATTTAATTTTATGTGTAAATCTCTTCATAAGATTAACATTTTTAAACTATTGCACACTAATTATTAACTTCAATAACTTTTATACTGAATTAAAATCCTTCACTCCAGAATATATTTATGGTTATTTTTAACTAAACTAAAAATATTGAATTGTTTTGGGTTACTCACCGTAGATGTTATCCCTTTTCCAAACATCAGGGACAGTTTAGCACAATTATTGTCAAGAACGGCATGGTTGGGTTTACACTGACTTGAAATTCTTTCAGATATAAATAGATTTGCATTCGATTCAGAAAGGCAATGACCAGAAGATACACAAGATTTTCCATTGCATGGCTCCTTAAAGAATGGGACACATAAGTGTCCATCTGAACATTGCTTATCATATTCTTCAAAAGGAACTTTATTTTGACAAGTCTTCTTCTCACATGAAACCTACAATAAAATTTTCAATCTAAATACATTTTAATTGTCAAACAACAATCAAAATAACATCGAACACCTTATTAAGTATCTTAATATTCAAAACAATATTTCTGTTAAAAATGTTCCAAAGCTTTTATGAACAGAAGAACAATCGTAACAATATTTCTTAGTAAAAAAGTTGTGTTATCTTTATATTTGTTTGTGTAGGCATTGAGTTACTATAGAGGAAAAAGAAAGGGATAAGTTATCAATTTTATGAAAAAAAAAATTACTCTTATCTCAGTTATGTGGAATGAGGGCTTTCTATCCATTTAATGTATAAACTTATTTAGTAAAATTGTTAAATTATATTGTATTTCAGAACGTCCAAATTATTCTTCAATCGTTAAAATAATGTTTCTTCATATTTAAGAAATTGCATAGTTATAAAATAATACTGCCACACTGACTCTTTCATGTGTGCAAAATATAAAAATATTAAAAATAACTTAATTTTTTTATTTCCTTTATTTGCAATAGAATTACTTAAATGTGACATTAAAACAGATTCCGCTGGTTGTATTAGACTTTTATTCTTAATGAGATATTTTTCTGTCCCCAAAAAGTTTAAAACTTGTTTCTTTTCAAGCGCACTAAATTGAGTTTACTTATGTTGCATACTAATATTTTATCTCGATACAACCAGAAAACCATTTGCATCTATTGTATAATAGATTTTAGTTAACGAAAAACGACATGGGAGAGTTATTTTAAAATTGCTTGTACATTATTAGCCATATATTTCCTTCCTCCCTTAAAGTCAAATTTTACTTTATTTTGTTCTTAAAGGAAGGAAAATACATAGCATCAGAGATAATGCATTAGTAGAATACCTTTTGCTTTTACATTACTTTGTCACTGTAGTAAAATTGATTTCAGTAAACTACACCCAACACTTACCCTTGAGCATATAACCTTTCCATCTTGACATAAGCATGTATTACATTCATATTCCCATTGGCTTCCTTCAAGCTGTTTGATACCTTGAAATTCACATGACTTTTTGACATCTAGAAATAATAATTTGATAATTTAGAAATGGTGATATATATAGTGGAATGTATTTTCTATTATAAACTAATAAGCATTTGTCATATTTGGAAAAGAAATAAATTTAGAAAAAATAGCAATATTGCTTAAAATTTATAAAACAACATGCATAAAGATTTAAAACTGGAAACCAAAAGCTCAAAAGAGGAGCTTACCAGTATCACAAAGTTTTCCAGTTTTATCAGGAGGACAAATGCACTGAAAATCATTGATATCATCTTTGCATGTTGAACCTTCAGCACAAGGGGAAGACGCGCATTCATTGATGTTTATCCTGCAGTCTGGTCCAGTAAAACCTGGAGTACATTCACACATAAACCAGTTTATTCCATCAATGCAGTGACCTCCATTAAAACAAGGATTAGGCTTGCAGTCATCAACATCTGTAAGAAAGATTTTGCATTTGTACAAACGATAGATTTATTTAATTTAGCTAAAGAAAGTTTAGAGATGAAATTGATAGCTTTTTCAACACTTTTTGGGCATACGCGGGAAAGTAAAACGTCTGCCTGAAAATAACATTGAAATAATGGTATAATTTTAATTTGGTTAGAGCTTTCTGGTACTGGATCCTCAAAGGAAATAGTAAGACAAATGTAAGGTAAAGCCCCAATTTTAGAGAACTATTCAGCAGAATATTACACTTAATGATAAATTTTAAGAATAGATAATAAAGAGGCAATATTTAATTAATTGATGATTTCAAACGGTGTATATATTTTGAAATTGAAAAGAAAAAAAAAATTCCCATTAATTTTTTTAAAATATACTATCTCTATATGTAGAATAGTTAAAATCTCTATTTTAAATCAACGCTTGATGTAAACTTAACAGTTTTTATGCTGTTTGATTGTGCAGTCTGCTGACAGATAGCATCTCCAGTGCACAGACATTAGAGTTGCCTGTAATCTAAATTTGTCATTTGTGTGTTCATTAGCACGTGGCAAGCAAGCAGTGGCGGCTTCTCTATTAGTGCACATGAGCACGTGAGTCCCCGAAGAAAAACGAAGAAATAGATATATTTACAAATTAAGTAAAATAATATCAATTACAGTTCCAGATTTTTGTCAGTTGTTAGAATGAATTTCTCCCCCATATTTTCAAATACGCTAATACGTAGCTAACAAGCCTGTAATACAGTTTACTAAAACACAGAACATTTGGTCTTTCCTTGCTGGAATTATCGCTTTCAAAATCTCTTGTGGTTTGCTATATTCGGTTAATTGCTTCTTCCCCCCTTTTTTCTGTTAATTTTTTTTTATCGTTAGCATTTTTCGGCATATATTTTCTACGAACTGGTATAAACAGTAAAGATGGTACTTAATCAGTGTTTCGGAAGTAAAGCAATTACATTTATCAATATTTTTTTATAAAGAAAAAATTAAATGACTTCAGAAATATGACTGGTGCGATTACTTTTCAACAGTTTATTATAGAAAACAACTTGCATACTATGTTTTTGGGGACCTTTTTACTGATGCAGCTGAGAGGTGTTTCTCAATTAAAAATGTTTTATCTCATTTTAAAGACATTAAGAAGCACTATGAGCGAGGACATAATAAACACTCTAGCCGTGTTCTTGATTGAGAAAATATGTTAAATGATATACAGAATGTCCCGTAAATGTTGCAACAATCTTCTAGGGAATTTAAGGCACATCACAAGGGTGAAGAATTTCATACGAACTCGTGCGAGAAACATCAGGAGTAAGTGGTAGCAAGGTCGAAGATGGGAAGAGGAAGGAAGAGAGTGATTAATTTGAAGCATCTATTGAACATAATGGATACAAATGGTATTCATTAAGTGCATGCCTGAAAGCTAACTGTTAGTATACCGTTCCATGTTCTTTGTACTCAGCCAAGTGGTGTTGTACACGAGCGTGCTGGAGAATACGGTGAGGTTATCCTCATTCGAGCTGTAGTCAGCTTACGTGTAGCATAGAACGGTATACGGACGGGGAGCTTGCAGACATTCACTCGGTGTATGGTACAGTTGAGGGTAAAGGATGAACAGCAGCTGGAATTTATCTAGAACGCTTTCCAGACGGACATTAACCACACCACAGTTTGTTTTCCTATCTGCATCAAAACATGTGTGACGGATCATTATGAAGTTACTGGATAAGTGAGGGCAGGCCACGATCGACGTAGTCTGTCGGTATGGAAGAAACTAGTCCAAGAAGGCTAATCTAAAGACCAGCATACGTGTCATTGCCTCTTAAATAAGAATGTCTTTGGACGGCGACTCTGATACCCCTAAAACCTAGTTAGAAGTATTCTAGGCAGAGATTTTGCACAGTGGAATTCGAGTTGGTCAGAAAAGAAGCAGTTTTTGAAAATAACAATTTATTCGGAAGTAAAAAAAAAACAGTATAGTTTATAATTAACTTAGCATCATTAATTTACCACAAAAATCATTTTAAGAAATAACAAATACAGAACTTATAACATATAAACTACAATTTAAAAAAAAAAAAAACAAGATATTTTTATGAACTGAACTAGGACTACAAAAAAAAAAAAAAAAAAAAAAAAGACAATTAAATTGGGACATAAGGACCCTATCCCAAAGAGAAAAATGTCGCCGGAAGTTACCCTTTGAAAAACTAGCAAAAACAAACTTACATCTCAATAAAAAGGGTTTACTTCCAATGCCTTCAAAATATGGCGAGCTTCAAGCATCCACTGTCAACTTTAAAAATATGTTGACCACAAAGGAAAAAAAAAATGATCTAAAAAATACTGGCAGCTTTAGGATGAGCATTCGCTGTAACACTGCCTTCATCCACCACAAGCAGTTTGCTGCTGAGAACGTTGCCGGTAGCAACCCAGTAGGTCACCCACCCCTTATACTATTACACCCACGTCTTATACTAGAAATATCTCTTACACATAATTTTAGTTAAATGAGCATATAATATTTCTTGAAAATTTTTTTGATTGTAATGTGAAGGTTACGATAAATTTAAATGTAAAGTATGCAATCAGATGGTCTGAAGAACAAGATTGTAATGAAATGATAATAAGTGGTCTTTAACTGATTTAAAATGAATGTACATTAAACATTATACTTAACTTCAGTTTTATTTCCAAATAGAATAATTTATGAGATTTACTAAAGAACTCTAATAATCAAAATTATTTTGAGAGAAAAAAAAAAAAAGAAAAAAATTCACTTACAAGCATCCAACTAAACCGGGAGCGACACTTAACAAATAAACGAGCAAAAAGCAATGAACAACTGATTTTGGCCGATAATTTTAAGAATCTATAGTTTCAGATAGAATGTAAGTATACAAAATGTGTACACCATTGTTTATATGTTGATTAAATCAGTTTATTATAGGCAAATTTAACTTTTTTCTTAGAAATAGCTAATTTTTTTGTAAATTATCCAACTATTCGGATTTTTGATTGTCCGGATTGGGTCCAGTCCCAATCACTATGGGTACTTTGTGTATTACTGTATTCATATTTATATTTAAAACTGGAATATATGCTAAAGAAACACAAATTATAAATGAAACAAAGCTGTAATCTTAAAGTTCAATATTATCTTACTTTGTTGACAATGATCCCCTTCAAAACCTTCCCGGCAAATGCAGGTATATCCAAAATCATTATTTAAACATGTAGCACCATTTTGACAAGGATTGGATTTACAGCTAGGATTAACAGCTAAAAATTTAGGAAGAAAGTGAAAGGAAATTAATGAAGTAAAATATATTTTACAGAAATATATATTTAATAATACATACTGAATGCATCTCTTTTTGATCATATATGAAAGACAATTTCAAGGAGACAGTATAATATTTTTTGTACTTACGTAAATGACATGAGTATCCGGCCCATCCTTCAGGACAAGTGCAGTGGAAAGAGTCGCCCATATCCCTACATGTTCCTCCATTTTGGCAAGTTGAAACGTCACAGTGGCTGTGTTCTTAGGGAAAAAAAAGTCATGTTTAATTCACCAAAGAATTTCAGTTTTATCTATTAAATCAATTATTTTTTCATGTTTTACTTACTGAGGTTACAAGTTCTTCCTTTCCAACCGTGTTTGCATTCACACCAAAATCCTGCTTCAGCATCAATACAGGTGCCATTGTTTAAGCATGGATTAGAATCGCATTCATTTTTTTCTGAAAAGTTCAGAAAATTTTATTATAAAAATTAGACGTACTTAAAATATGAAGCTAAAGAATACCATGCATCAGAATAGTGGTAGTTTTACGCAGTCCATTAGATTTTTGATTTCGAGCTGCGGTAGCTCAGTCGGTAAAGGCATCGATTTCATTACGGGAGGGTTGTGGGTTCGACAGGGCCTGATTTCAGACAGGGCAAACGGGGCAAGTGCCTGGTCTCCCTAGTCAAAAAGGATCCCCCCCCAAAAAAAATTAACTACATTTCAAGTTAAAATTTGATGAGTATGTCTAAAATTAACTTTAAATTATCGAGAATTTCTTCTTTTAGTTTTTGACTTATTCAGTATCATTAAAGAGCTTGTTCACAAATGTAAGTGCTGACAAAAAATGGAGAACACGCAGCTACATTCTGTTTTAACAGCTACATTCTGTTTTATACGAAAATTCCTCGGGTAAGGACTTACAAAATTCTAATATACGCTTTATCTTCCAGGATTTTTTTGTAACTTTTTTTATAATTTTACTTTTTTCAAAATTTTTCATTTTATTGTAAACTAATATTATTTTACTAACTGCATTGGGGAGTCAACTTTAAAGGCTCTACGGGCCATAGTTTAAGGATCACTACATATAACAATCCCCTCGTAGCCACCACCTATGTACAGCAGAGTGAGGGGACCCCGGATGAATGGATTTGCCCTGGGCCCCCATTTCTGTAAGTCGGACTATGGGGTTCGAGGCTTGAGACGGCCAAAGATACAGCGTATTCATTAACAGTTATCGGGGAACTTAAAATACGTTAGTGATATCCTCCAAGTTTAAGCGATATCTGTGGAGGTGGTACCGCCAAACCTAGGGTCTTGTGCTTGGTTCCTGCTTCTAAATAGCGAGAACCCCTTTTGTTTGTGTTGTCTTAGGAAGTAATTTTGGTTACCTATATGGTGCTCCCATAATAAAATGATCAACAGGATTCGTGGTGTTGGAGAATGTAAAATACGTTCGTGATCTCAATATCCTCCAAGTTTAAGCGATATCTGTGGAGATGGTATACCAAACCTAGGGTCTTCTGCTTGGTCCCTGCTTCTAAATAGCGAGAACCCCCTTTGATTTTTTTGTGTTGTCTTAGGGAGTAATTTAGGTTACCTATATTTCGAAGGTTTAACAGGCAAGTACCCCTTGTCATTAAAAAAAGAGAGATTTTGGTTTTGGTTTGGAGTGGAATTGGAGCACTACGCCGACTCTTTTTCAACACGAGGGCTAACGAGAGACCAAAAATTCCTTAGGTCTTTGTTAAACTGCTATTCTGCTATTGTTAAGTAATGAAATGAACACTTGAAAATGAACTGAATGTGCACAGACTGTAAAAGAGAAACTTCTGAAAAAATTCATTATATGAAGATGGTCACTTCATTTTAGGGAAGATATTTTCAATTTTATTTAAACTCTAGTTTTGTATTTTCCTAAAAAGATTCGTTATAGCAGGAACTTCGATGCAGGGTGACTTCGTTATTGGAAAAGTACTGTAATATACTAAAAGGTATTTTGATAGGATGGTGCAGTTGCCTTAAGCGGCTCTAGGCGCGAACAAACCGTATCCATGTCCAGTATGGCATTTTGGTTCGAATTTGTTGAATATTTTATTATTAGGAAAACATTTGTATACAAATATTTCTCAAAATATAATTCTCCATAGCTTAGAAGGCTGGAACATAATTATTTTATAATAATTTTAATTTAATTGAAATGACAAGCTATTCAAGTACTTTTATTTTTTACACTAGATGAATCGATTAATGCCTTAACGTAGATTTGATTTTATGAGAACCCACAATTTTCAAATTTTGTAAGATACATGATTCAAAAGAGACCGCTAAAAATGTATTAAACACTCTTAAGATTTATGAGTAATATTTACTGATGGAGATGAAAGGGATAGAAACATGATTGATTCTTTAAGAGAAAGAATATCAGTTTTAGCCTTATTAGGCAAAGAAAGAAAGCCCAGTTGAAGTTTAAAACTAATGTCATCTATTTTATTCTTTGCACCAAATCTTGCTATTACTTTAAGAGGTTTGCTTCTTTTGCCAATAATTGTGGCAAGTGGAGCTCAAAATTGAATTTGTATCTACCATCTATTTATATCTTTTAATAGCAATTTTTATCGTGGAGGCAGAACTGCTAGAGTCGGGTTTGTACCTACTACATATTTATCGAGAAAATTTCTCGACCATCATTAAAAAGTATCATTGTTGTATATGTTATAAAATGCTATAAATACAGAAAATGCTATAAAAACATTGAGATAATTTAATGCAAATCCGATGGATAAACTTAGTCATGAAATATAGTTACCTATATTGCAAAGTGTGCCCTCCCAGCCATCTCGACAAACACAATAATAGGAGTTTACACCATCAATACAAGTTCCTCCATTTCGACAAGGATACGAAGAACAGTCATTGATATCTGTAAAACAAAACAATATTTAAAAGCTGCTTTAACAATAATTATACTTTGTTATTTGAAGAGTTAAAAAGCAACAAACGTATGTCTAGCCACTAAAGGTTTCATTTGATTTTCTAACGAAATTCATTCGTGTAAATTTCATTAGGATATTAAACTTGTTATTTATTTTAAAGGAATACAAAGAAAAATAAAAGGACGTCAATAAAATAAAAATATTTTAGTAAATCAACAACAATATTAAGTTATTTTTCGTCATTTGAAAACTAAATAAAAATAAATAGAGCTTTTGGTTAACTGATACGATAACGTGTTTTAGTAGTTGACATTTTTTGATTCACTAAAATCTTCAGTAACAATTAAAAGCATAACTAATTTGATTTCGATAATCATTTAAGAATTGTATCGGATTTTGACTAATGTCAGATTTTGATCGTCAGTATATTGAAAAAAAGAATAAAACTCTCAACTCTAGTTTTATTATTATAATTATATAATTTATTATTATGTAATTGTATAATTTATTATTATATAATTATATAACTTATTGTTATATAATTGTATAATTTATTATTATATAATTATAAAATTTATTATTACAGAATTATATAGATTATTATCATAATAGTATTAATTTCATTACATCTCGCTGATTTATATTTGAAATATATCTCCCGGCTGATGTTTATTAATATAGATAAAAGAATCTATATTATTAGAAAATTAAGTTTAAAATTCAACTCCTCTTTGTCTTAACAAAAAATCTACAGTATAGTGGGTATAGTACCTTTAGTATAGTATGTTTCACTATACTAAAATGCTCGTTGTTTTTAGTTATGATTTCTTGTTTATATATAGTTATTTTTATGCGTCTTTTCATTCGGTTGGTTACTTTCAAAGAAGGAATATTTATATATCTGCAACACTAAGATAGTTATTTTAGAAGGAAATTTAATATATATGTCTAAAGTAGAGCATTAGAAGCAGATTCATTGAAAGAATTGTTCCTTCATTTTAACTGTGGAAAATCAGTAGGAAAGTTTTGATAACTTTCTAGACGTATTATATTTATGTGCTTTTAAATTGGAATCTTACGGATTTAACATGTATTTTAAAAAAGATAGGCTTTTAAAATTACTAAAATACAATTACGTACTTTCGTGACAGTATCTCCCTGTATAGCCAGGATCACATACACAAGTAAAGTCTGAAAACGGTTCGCTTATGCATTTTCCATGTTCTCCGCAAACATTTGAATATATGACTTGATCACTAGTTCCATTTGAAGTAACAGCTACAACACAACTGTCCAAGCCTAGAAAAAAAAAATAAGTACGTTAAGATTCTTGTAACAATATCTGCCCATTACATGCAATTAATTCTATTTGAAAGATCTTTTATTAACAAGATCATTAAGAAGACAGTGATACACATTTAAAGTAAGGATGGGACAAAGCAGCCAGCGGAAAATATCAATCATATGTAGCGAGTAGGGCCTGATTTCCGACAGGGCAAACGGGGCAATCGCTTTGGCCAACAGTCAAAAGGGGGTTCCGAAATTAACTGCCATTTCAAGTTAAAAATATGATGCATATGTCTAAATTTCATTTTAAACTATCGACAATTTCTTCTTTCAGTTTTTCACTTATTCAGTATCATTAGAGAGCTCGTTCACAAATGCAAGTGCTGGCAAAAAATGTAGAACACGCAGCTACATTCTGT
>CM063503.1:63368743-63411243 GCA_032207245.1 Pardosa pseudoannulata
CATAGTAAGGTAATTCCTCAGCTGACCCAGGCTTTCCGCCCATACAGCAGCAAACTACTGAAGACCAGTCGCCACAACAGCAATCACTAACAGCTACAAAGCTGCGCTGACCTACGCGAGGCTCCGTCGTGGCTCGAAATCAATGTAGACGACCCCAGTAAGGATACAATACCACATCGGCAAGATCGAGACTACCAGGGAAGTCTGAAGAGAAGGATCACTCAGGAAACCCCGGGTTCGTGATACCCGAGTATACCTAAAGGAGGTATACCCCTTGAGGTTGTCAGACGGCTATCATCGGCCTAGGAGGGACACTCCTAGTTTACAGGGGGCGCCACGAGGAGGCTGATAGCTGTCCTAGGTGAGGTACCGTAGTACAACACCCTGAGGCTCAACTCCTCAGCTGTGCCGAAACACCGCTGAAGTGTATCACTGCCCCTCTATTTCATAGTAAGCAAACTTTTTATTAATATACTTTAAAACATGTTCATCTTCTTCAATTATATATCCTGACTAGCTGTGAAGAGAGCTCTATTATCCACAGAAAATTAATCACCATTTTTGAAACCAGTTTTTGAAAAATTTTATAACCCTATAATAGTTACTAATGGGGTTCCACAGAAAAGTTGTACATCATAGGGATAGTATTTTAATAAAGTAAGCCATTCTAAAAGCTAAAATTTTACCATCACAGAATGGTTGAATGCAATCATTTCTTCTGTAAGTGCAATTTTTCCCGAAGAGTTCGGGTGGACAGTGGCAGTAATAGTCTCTTTGCATACTAAAACATGGTGCATCGTTTTGGCATGGATTGGGATTGCATAAATCAATATCAATCTAAAGAAAAAGAAAAAAGAGATATAAGGTGTAAATATACAGTAAAAATAATAAGCTTAAGAACCCATGCAAATAAAAAGGGTTCAAAACTTTGCACTTGAAGTATGATCAAATTATAAATGCACTATAAAAGGAAGACGATTCTAAATATTTAATTGCACGTAAGTATTAAATATATCCATAAAATGTACTATTTTTAAAATTTTCAGAATATATTTTTCTGTTTTTAAACAAATTAAAGCTATGACACTCAAAATTTCACATTTGTAATATAGACATAAAATGCATTATTTTTAAAATTTTTAGAATATATTTTTCGGTTATTTTTAAAAAAAAAATTAAGTTATGCCACTCAAAATTTCACATTTGTAATATAGCCATAAAATGAATTATTTTTAAAATTTTCAGAATATATTTTTCGGTCTTTAAAACAATTTAAGTTATGCCACTCAAAATTTCACATTTGTAATATAGCCATAAAATGAATTATTTTTAAAATTTTCAGAATATATTTTTCGGTCTTTAAAACAATTTAAGCTATGAGCTATGAAAAAAATATGTATTTCTGTATAAATACTTAGCATGAATACTCTGTGTGCAGTGACATTGAAAATAACAGAAAATAAGTCTTAGACATTACTCTAAATTTTGAAGTTTTTCACTAATAATGTGTTTAGCTTAAATTGTTTTTCTGACCAAAGGTCAAAATACATATTATTTAGTAACCTGATTTCTGACACATTACTAAATTTGCAAAATATAAATTTGAAAAGATTTAAAAAAAATGCACTAACCGATGTATAGTACCATTTTGAAACTAATTAAAAGTCTACAGTTAATTAATTAAATTATTGACCTTAAGCTTGAATTTCCCTTTAAATATAAATCATGTGTTTATTGACAAGAATATAAATATTTTTGTTATATCTTTATTCTGATATAAAATACATCTTCATGAGCACTTCATTAAACACATTCTAGTTTTGCTTGTCACAACGTTGCATATTCCTTAATACTGAAGGAGAAGATCTGGATAAAACAATGTGCATTTTTTACAACGTAACTAAAAATGTTAATTAATAAATTATAAGTCTTATATCTCAAAGTTATTCTTAAAATATAGAAAAATCAGTAAAGGCTACATTCAATAGCGTATTATATATTTCAAATAATGGATTATATTTTATACCTCGCATTGAAATCCTTTGTAGCCAACAGGGCAAATACAGCGATAAGCAGCAATCAAATCTACACATTCTCCTCCATTAATGCATGGATTGCTGGCGCATTCATTGATGTTAGTCTGACAGTCTCTTCCGGTGAATCCTGGCAGGCATGCACAATGGTAATCGTTAACAAGATCAATACATGTTGCCCCATTTTGACAGTGTCCTATGCAGTCATTAATATTTATAGTGCAATTTTTTCCTTCCCATCCATCTTGGCATAAGCACTCATAGTTTCCTTCATGGTTCTGGCATCCTATTGAGTTCACACATGGCTGCCAGTCGCATTCATTGGCATCTGCAAATATCAGATTAAGATATATGAATTTTAAATGAAATATAAATTTAAAGATTATTAACATACGAAAGCAGTTCAAAAAGTAAGGTAATAATTCCACCGAGAGAAAATGTCTTTTCATGAATTCAAAGAGATATGGAACAATAGTAAGGCACCGGTACATATTATTTCCCCATATGGATACTTTGGTCATAGAGTTAATGTTCTAATAGTACGCCAATCAATCGAAATTGGTTTAGAAGTAATCAGTGACAAATTTGTAGAGCTACTTCAATGATGCCGAAGTTGGCTTCGTCAACATCGTCATCGGTTCGTAGTTGGTGACACCACAGGTACTTTTTAAAAAGTCCTAAGCGAATATAATTACTTGATGAAATATACGGCTTGTAGGGAGAGTGTTTCATTACCTCTTACCAGAAAAGTTGTAATAACCAAATCATGTGTAACTGTTGAAGTATACGGTAGGATCATGCAAAACACGATACCAGTCTGCTGAAGTCCAAAAAAAGGTGTGATCTGTCAAATGTTGTGACCGTCTCATCTGTTTAAACAGGAAAATTTATTTCACAGTGACTTTGTACAGTACGCCCATCAATCGAAACTGGTTTAAAAGCAAGCAGTGACGCATTCGTAGAGCTGCATTAACGATAACGAAGTTGGCTTCGTCAACATCGTCATCGGTTCGTAGTTGGTGACACCACAGGTACTTTTTAAAAAGTCCTAAGCGAATATAATTACTTGATGAAATATACGGCTTGTAGGGAGAGTGTTTCATTACCTCTTACCAGAAAAGTTGTAATAACCAAATCATGTGTAATTGTTGAAGTATACGGCAGGGTTGTGCAAAACACGACACTAGTCTGATGAAGTCCAGAAAGGTTTGATCTGTCAAATGTTGTGACCGTCTCATCTGTCTAAACGGGAAAACTTATTTCACAGTGACTTTGCATACACACCAAAGGTCTTATTACCTTACTTTTCGAAACACCTACATAGAGTACTAAGATAAATGTTTACCATTTTGACAATTAGTGCCTTCCCATCCTGGTTGACACAGACATAGGTAGCTGTCAACGAAGTCTAAGCACGTCCCTCCATTAAGACAAGGAGAAGATTCGCATTCGTTGACATCTTTAAGGGAAAATTAGAAATGTTTATAATGCACCGGAAGTGTCTGCAATGCAATATTAATGTGCACAAAGGTATAACAGTTAGAAAATAATATCAATTTTCAACTTTGATATCGTACGCAAAGTTGTTATAAAGGCGATAAATATAATTAAGGAAATAGAACTGAAATACAATGCCTCTTGTACTGCTTTTTCATCCGATGTTAGAAATCTTTTTATAATTCACCTTTCACAATATGATTGCTAGTGATTTGCAAATTTATTTTAAAATGCAACCTATTATAAAGAGTTTTTTTAAGAATGCTGCATAAACAGTTTTAAAAGATTTTTTCTGATATTTAAATGTTTCTTATTTAAAGATTCCAAAAATTAATATATCATATATTTTAAAATTATTTTTAAAAACATAATAAATATTTAAGAGCCTAATTTAAAATGATGCATTACAATTCTTTCTAATCCAAATTTCCTAACCATTCAGAAGTAAATTAATTCCATACGTGCTGAGAATAAAATAAAGGTTTATGCAAGCTAAAAACTACGAATTTTAATGAAAAAACCAAGTTGCAAATTTTATTTAAATTTTATTGAAGAAACTGATTGAAGTTTTTATGTATCTGCATATAGATTTGGAATATACATCCTTGAAATGAATAGGAACTACAGTCTTTCTTCATTGTTACAGCATTTATGTACCATTTTGGTAAGTACTTAGTAAGTCAAAGCATTTTCTGGTGTAAATACATTACTTAAAGAGAAAATGCAAGTTAAATTATTAAAAAAGGTATATTTTTCAATAAGAAGTATATATCAAAACCACAAAAGAAAAAAAAGACCTTCTAAAATCTGACAAAAATAAATATGGGTACAATATTTAAAAATCCTTAACTATAATCTCTGTCTTTTCATCGAAATTAGTTTTACGTGTAACTAGAGAAATGATTTTGTTGTTACAGTAATGTATTTATGCTTTCTTTGTCTTTAATCTAAAACGCATGATATGGATTATGATCATACACTAAAACTAGTTTTTAAATAAGGAAAAAATAAACATAAAACTACTTTTATAAATATTACAAAGTATTAAAGAATTATTTTTAATTAGAGCTCTGTGTTGCCATTATGTATGTGAAATCATAAATATTTTTTACGTACTGTGTTGGCAACGGTTTCCAGTCCAACCTGAGGGACATGTACAGCTATAGTTTGAGTTGATTTCAGAGCAAGTTCCCCCATTCAGACATGGGCTCATTATACAAGGATTATCAACTGAAAGGAAAAAAAATAGATATATACATCATACTCAGGAGATGATTATACATAGTAACAATTTCATTCCTAGCATATCGAATTCGTTTCTTTTGCAGTCATTTCTTTCATGCCACGAACTATGGAAGTACATTTTAGCCCAAAGAAGTAATACTGATACGGTAAAATGCAAGATCTGCCTGAAATCCCAAATATGAAGTACTTTGGGCAGAGAACAGGGAAGAAAAAACTCATATCGAATGCGATATAAATGTTATGCCTTACATCTCCTGTTCATCTTCTTTACTGTTTGACTGTTTCCCCGGGTCAGTTGTTGACTGACCATGATTCTGCTTGTGATGCTCTCTTTGTCGTATGGACTTTGTGTAGACTTTCCCACACCAAGGGGATTTTAAACCACATCAACATGTAATTCCTAGCATATCAGACCTTTGTTTCTTTTTGTGGTAAATGCGCCTCATGTGTCAACAACCACGGAGGAACATTATGGCCCAAGAAATCAAAATTAAAGCTGTGAAATGCAGCATCTTCCTGAAAAAATACCATATGAGGTACTTTAGGCAGAAAATAACCCGGATGGAATGTGATGCAAATGTAGTTCCTTTGCATATGATAGCTTTGTTTCTTTCTGTGGTCAGCGTGTCTCATATGCAAACAACTCCTGAGATACAATATGCGATATCGAGTGTGATACGATGTGAACAAAAGTTCTACAAAACAGCACCGACGAGAAGATAATGCAATCCATTAATCTATAAATATATATTATAAATCTGAAATACAAAGCAGATATGTGTTTGAATTCAATTCTAAATATCATACTCAAAATTTGGTACAAGGAACGATAAAACATACATTCAATGTGATACGATGTGAGTGAAATTTTTGTAAAATCAATGGTATCGAGAAGATGATAGATCCATAAATCTGATATTATATAAGTCTCCCAGAAGCCAATGCATTTAAGTCCATTTTTGATGTTTCCATATTATTGTAAATTTAAATTTAACAAAGAATTATCTTTTAGGCTTTTCGAGAGTTTACTTGTAGTTTCGTCTATAATTATTACTGATTATTATTTCAATTTTCAACTAACAAAAACGTTTTTAAAATTAATGTATTAAAAACATTGAACTTCTTTTTTTTCTGAGCCTAACTGTACTGGCTTTTGACAGACTCATATAGTATAAGTAATAAACAGATACATGATCAAATAATCATCATGTGGGGCATTTAACTTGGTTTTAAGCACCACGATAAAATTTTTTCAACACGATGGTGAATTAGATCGAGACCTACTGCTTGAAACCAATTCCAAACGTCTACTAAAATGACAACAGTGGAAAATGAACACAAAGCACCAAAAGGCAATGCCTTGTGTAATCAGCTTTGGCCAGCCTATCTTGTGTGAAAAAATTCGGTTTACGAAAGGAATGTATAGAAAAGCAATTAAGTCAAACACCATTATCAAAGAGTTATTTCAAAATACAAACTATACACAGGTTTATACATATTGAAAATCACAAATTTGTGCAAAATGTCATGGCTTATGCCCTTATTTTCATTTTGCACATTTGAGTTTATTATTGCATAGTTTATATATTTTAGTTATTTCTGTTTAAAGGATATTTTGCAATATTTTTGTAGTCACAACTCTTTAAACGAATTTGTTACTAGTTATATAGTTAATTTAAAAAAATTACTCGTATTACCACTGGGAGACTAACTAAACATGTAGGACATTTTATAGTATTATATAAATCTTCAATTAACTTAATTAACCTGAAGGGAAGAATTATTTGGTGTAAAACTGTTTATATATAAAGAAAGAGGTAGAGTTATTAGGATCCTGTCACTCTCTGAAATCCGAACAGACCATAATAGTAAAAATTTAACTAAATAAAAAAAAAAGGATTTTAATATGTGATGGATTTTTATGGATTTTTTTCGTTCTAATTCCTATTTTACTGTAAACCTACTCTATCTGTCTACATTATCTCTTTTATTAATCGGCCCAAGAACGCATTTTCATTTCAACTTTTTTAAACTAAAGTTACTTTGTTAAAATATTTGTCTTTCTTCTATTAATATTATCGGAGTGCTTCAATGGCAAGGAAACATATCTTAAAATACATATATATATTCATATACATAGATACACACACATGTGTGTAAGTGAGTACATATGTATATGAACCCAATACATAGATAGATAAAATAAGTAAATAAATAAATATATGCACACACACTCAAACATTATATAAGAATTTATAATTTGTTACGAATAAATTAAATTTAATTATTCAATCTTAGATTCATTATCTAATAAAGTGAGATCAATTGCATAACAATACTAAACAATAGAAAATAAATAATTGGCATTATCTTTAATTTTATTGAACTATTTTTCAGATTAACAAATAATCTTTGATGGTCTCTCCCAGAAAAAATATTTCTGGCTACAGCCTTGATAAAGAAAAACACCCTGAAACGCAAAAAATAAAACTTACCATTTTCACAATTTGTAAGGGCCTTTTTATTTGGAAATGCCTTTGTTACAAACGTACAAATATTCATCAAGAACGCTACTTTCTTTTAGTAACCATGTAATAAAGAAAAATAAATTGTGTTGCTATACTCACCAGTAGTGTTAATAAGTGAAATTATCCTTAATGATATTGGATTATTTTTCACAAATTACAGCATAATATTTGCTGGTCCTTCCCAGAAAAATACAGCCTTAATAAAGCAAAGCAAAAAGAACTTACCGATTTCACAATTTGCAACAGTAAAGCTTTTGTTACTAATGCACCAATATTCACCAATAGCAGAATTTTCTTAGATTAATGATGTAACAAAGCAAAATAGATTGTGTTATAATACTTACTCACCAGTAGTGTATATAAGTGGCATTATACTTAATTTTATTGACTTTTTTTCCCCAAATAACAGTAAAATCTTTGCTGGTCTCTCCCAGAAAAAAATTTCTGGCTAAGGCTTTGAAGAAGAGAAGCATCTTGAAAATTAAAAATAACTTACCAATTTCACAATTTGTGCCGGAAAATCCTTTGTTACAAACGCACCGATATTCATCAGGAGCAATGTTTTCACAAGTTCCTAAATTTTGACAGGGTTGGTGTGTGCCACAGTAATTTAGATCTAGAAATAAATAAAGGAAAAGAAATTTGTTAAAACTTTCTCTCAGAAAAATCATAATGTTTAGAGATGAATTGTTTTGCTCCGATCATATCAGAAAACTGTACTTGATTTACTGATGAAATATTTTCTTTCGCCTTGGATGATGAACTGTAATTACCTATCATAAGTTGAGAAGTCTATATTATGTTGTTATGCAATAATTTCTACTTTGACAAAGGTCTTTATTTAATTTTAAAACTGAATATAAATTTGGAACTTAAATATTCATTTATTAATATGCTAATTAATCAATCTAAAAACTTAAAACTTAACATGAGTGCATGAAGAAGCTAGTAGACATGTATTATAAATTATAAAAACTATATCATATATAAATTATTTTAGATAGCAGTCCTTTATTTATTATCTAATATTTATAGTTTGGTATGATACTCAATTTGTAAATTTGAGTTAAAAGGAAGAATTCGGTCTCTAAATTAAATTATTTTCGATGAAGCTATATGGGAATTAGTTCAGATTTGTAGTGTTTTATTTAGTAATTGTTTTGTAAAACATAACAAGAAAAATACATACCTTGATCACAGAGTATTCCTCCCCAATTAACTTCACAAATGCATTGCCAAGGATTCCCGTTGCAATATCCATGTTTGCATCCTGGGTATGGAACACACTGATCACAATTTTCCGACTTCCAGCCATGTCTGCATCTGAAAATTTTACGCATATAAATTACATTAGATGAATATCAATTAAAAAATTATTATTAAAAAATAAAAACGATTTTTTTTTTTTTTGGGGGGGGGGGGGGGCTAAGATAAATGTTTAAGATTGGGCTTAATTTTGATCATCGAGGTTGAAATTTCATCAACTTTGATCTCAGTATCCTCTCTTGTTAAGCAATGGCTAGCATTTCATGCATGCTCGCAGACTTGCTCTGGTACCATGGCATCTTTGGACAATATTTTGTATTAAACTATCCCGACTATTGAAATCATCTACACTACATTTCCTCCTAAGGCCTTGTTAAGTATGTAGCACACAATTTGATAGTTTCAAGATTCTTTCTTTTTTAAAAATCTATTTATTTTTATGGTTTTTTCTTTGATATTTATGTTTTTATTTCGTTGGGGTCTTATTGACGTCATAGTACTTTAATGGTTTGGTTTGGTTTGGAGCTCTACGGTCTACTGTTTTGCACACGAGGGCTAATGAGACCGGGACCTACTGCTTAAAGCCGATTCCGAACGGCTACGAACATCCATGCCATAGTGGGATTCGAACCCACGAACTCCGGTACCGACGATCAGCGCCCTAACCAAACGGCCAGCGTTCGGCGTACTTTTGTGAAGGTATTTTTTTTCTCATTCCAGGTCTGCTTTCTTTTTTTTAAATCAGTGATGCCAAATTTGTTTCAGATAATGTAACAAGAAAACTAAGTTTGGCTGTAACGAGTGCAATAAGTGTAAGATCAAAGAGCATGCCAAATGATTGTGCGACTAATAACCACAATAAAATTCTTATCATTTTTATTTTATAAAAGATTGTGCAATTCTTTTTGGATTTTATAACACAGTTTCATATCACGTATTATTTATACAAAATATTATAATAAATTGTATTATTATGTTCATATAGCATGTTTTTCCCCATCGGATCATGTTTACTCCATTATCCTAAAGGTGGGACTTTTTTCATGGTACCAGAACAGGGTCAAGTTTAATTCACAAAGAAGGCTGGGATGTATTTGTGGTGTTATTTTTGTAAGGAATAATGTTTACAGGTTATATGATGTTTCTGTAATAAAATGGTAAAAAAAAAAATTCCATGCTGTTATATGGACCAGTGCTAAAAAATGCGTATGCCCCTGCAATAGAAAATTCTACCCAAGGTATAATTAAAGAATGTTATTAACTTTCTTTTATTTATTTCCATTTTCCAGCTTGTAAGCCTATGTATCTATTTGTTACAGTGTATCCTCGTTTGCCTTTTTAAGGGTATTTTTTTCTCCCGTCTCCTTAAATATAGATTCGTGTGTAAATTATTGGCTTTTAAAGATTTCTGTCCACCGCAAAATAAATTTCTTTTTGGGGTTGGTAATCTTTAAATGTAAATGGATTAACAGTATGAGACTACATTATTTTGTATTTCCATTATGTATATATGATTATTCCAGGAGCTTTGAATTTCAGAAAACTAAAACATGCACTTACTTGCATTGGCCTGGCTGATCACAATAACCATGTTCTGGATGACAGCCATTTTTGCAAACAGCTGAAAAATATTGAAAGGATTAATGACGAAGATTTTCCAAAAATAAGTTCTTGATTTATTAATATACGCATTAAAAGATGGTTAATTTTTTTTAAAGGAGAGAGATACCATGTAATCATCATTATCTACATTTTATTCATATTTTAATAAAGAAGAAAAATTATTTCTTGTAATTCATTGTCCGTAATGCGAGACTAAAGATTCTGATTCTAAATGAAAGAAGTTTTTTACGAGCTTGATGCGTCATTGCCATGGCATAATGTGATTTCCCAACTTGATGCAGGCTGAAATTCGTTAATCAGTGCTAGTTTTTGTCTATCCTGGGCACGAGTGTATCTAGACATTGAGAGTTCATCACATCAGAAAGAAATATTCAGGACGTGTAGATATTGAGCTACATCGAAGATGACTCCCACGAGTGCACAACATTTCGCTGAGTTTTTGTAACGACTTGCCTATAAATTCGTAATTTAACTCCATCTACATATGATTTCTTACAGTATAACATGGATGAACTTAAGTTTTTTTAAACTCTGAAAATAAAGTTGAGCACGTTTGGCAACTTGGATGAACTGCTTGTTTATTAAGTTTGTTTTTATAGCCTCGCATAGTTCAAAAAAGTGTACCTCGAATAAATCACTCGAAGGTCAAATGCCATGTTTTTCAGAAGTTCTTAGAGTTCTATGATTAATTTGAATCCTAAGAAAATAGAGCTTCTTGTGAGTACTTCAATGAATTATCACAATCGGAGAGATTCTAAAATTACTTAATTTATGTGTACCAAAAACTTTATTATTTACACATTGAATAATAAAAAAATTAACCACTTGATTTAAAAGGCGACTGCTGACAGTTTAAAATTTTGTTAAAAGAGGAAAAACCCATTGGGCTATAAAAAGCGCTAAATTCGGACCCTAGATACCTCTATGTACTTTACAGTTAAAAAAATTTAAAAAATAATAAAAACACCTACTGACGATTACCGAAAAATATTTTACCAGAAACAATCACCCATTTATATAATTTTTACTTCAAATTTAATAAACACATTTTTACGAATCAACTGAAAACAAATTAATTCATATATTTATCATGGTTTACAATTTGTAAATCTTCTATTATTTCTATAAAATAAATTCTTTAAACCATATTGCTATATTAATTTTATTAAATCTATTTATTCTGCCAATGCCGAATTTTCAAATATCTATTACTGTTTCAATAAACGTAAGTGGCATTGCGAATGAAATTCAGAATACTTTTGAAAAAATAAATAAATAAAAAAAATAATAACACCTAATGGCAGTTACCGAAAAATATTTTACCAGAAACAACCACGCATTTTTTTAAATTTCTACTTCAAATTTCCTAGACACATTTTTAAGAATAAAAAAATTAATTCATATTTCTCATGGTTTAACATTTGTAAATCTTCTGTTATTTCCCCAAAATAATTTCTTTAAACTATATTGCTATATTAATTTAATTAAATCTATTTATTCTGCCAATGCTGAATTTTCAAATACCTATTACTGTTTCGATAAACGTAAGTGGCTTTGCGAATGAAATTCAGAATACATTTGAAAAAAATAAAATAAATAAAAATAATAACACCTAATGGCAGTTACCGAAAAATATTTTACCAGAAACAACCACGCATTTTTTAAAATTTTTACTTCAAATTTCCTAGACATACTTTTACGAATAAAAAAAAATAATTCATATTTCTCATGGTTAATCCTTTGTAAATCTTCTGTTATTTCCCCAAAATAATTTCTTTAAACTATATTTTATATTAATTTTATTAAATCTATTTATTCTGCCAATGCTGATATTTCAAATACCTATTACTGTTTCGATAAACTTAAGTGGCTTTGAGAATCAAATTCAGAATACTTTTCAAACAATAAGTAAAAAAATAATAAAAACATATAATGGCAGTTACCGAAAAATATTTTACCAGAAAAAAATCACCCATTTATTTAAATTTTTACTTCAAATTTCCTAGACATATTTTTACGAATAAAAAAAAATAATTCATATTTCTCATGGTTAATCCTTTGTAAATCTTCTGTTATTTCCCCAAAATAATTTCTTTAAACTATATTTTATATTAATTTTATTAAATCTATTTATTCTGCCAATGCTGATATTTCAAATACCTATTACTGTTTCAATAAACGCAAGTGGCTTTTCCAAATTAAATTCAGAACACCTTTAACAGAATAAATATTGCACCATTCTCCTCAAATTAACTCAAGTGGAATATACAATTATATATTCCTCCTTCTTCAAAAATACTTAAAGCATTTTCATAAATGGAGATAGGAAAGTTTTAGACAATTTTATGCTAAAAGCAATATCAATTTATTACCTTCCTCGCAAGTGGCTCCTTTCCATCCTTCTAAGCACACTTTTTCTCCTTTGCTGTTACAAGTATAGTGTCCAAATTTATCATTTCTGGGTCTACAGAATACAGTGCAAGTGCTGTTGTGGTAGTAAGGATCACACATTACTCGAATTCTGTAATTGATCTTGGCTGCTGTACCAGTATGAAGTAGCGTGTGCCATTCGGTACTTGGCAATATAATGCCTGAATAGACTGTGCGTTCAATGATTTGAGCAGTATCTGTCGACAGAATTTTCAACGATTAAATAAATATTTTTTAAACGTTGATCTTACAAATGTCTGGTTTAATAAAAATGATAACATTGAACAAAAATAATTACTTAATTATTATTGAAAGCAACGAGTAAAATCTTTATCAACTAAAAATAATAGTTTTAATTCAACTAAATTTACAAAAATCATAATATATATATATATATATATATATATATATATATATATATATATATATATATATATTCGAGATATATTAGTTCCCCATAAGTATATATATATATATATATATATATATATATATATATATATATTCGAGATATATTAGTTCCCCAGAAGTAAATTTAGTTATACACACACACACACACATATATAACTAAATTGACTTCATATATCTAGAACTAATATATCTAGAAATAAAATTTCAAAGCATGTACAATGATGTTTAAATTTTTACATAATAGTTATGATGCAATTCAATTAAAATCTAAAACTAAAAAATTACTTACGTTGATTATTTTTGGTGATTATATCCAAAGCATCCAAAATAAACGTGAAAGATCTCTGAAAAGAAAAAATAAAATTATTAAAGCGAATCTTTCAAAAACTGAAAAAAAGATTGTCAAAGATTGAAATAGAAAATTATAAATTTTGAGGATACCTTTATTTTTAGTCTTGAAGAAATTTTTTGTTAATTGTTTAATATTATTTAACTGCAATGCTTTAATTTTAGTTAAGAAAATAGTTGGCGTTACAAAGCATTTGTTTTAATTAAACACTTCCAGTTCTGACACTTTTTGTACATATTAAATAAATAAAGTAATTTCACAACTTTAAAAATTTTCTTAAAATCGGTTAATATTTTTGAACATTTTATTTTTAAAATATTAAAATATTATTATATTAGAATTAAAATATTTAGCTAATTTTTAGACGGCTCTTTGGGGCATAAGTTCTGATATATTTGTGTATTTTTCATATATTTATTATATTAGTTTTATTATATTAACTTTATTTAGTGCGTAAAACTCAGTTCAAATTTAGGAAAGTCTGGTTTTTCGTATGAAAACTGAATGTGCAGACAGAAGTGTTTTCCTATAGTTTCAATTACCTTCCTGTAGTTATAATTAAATATGTATTCAAAGTTTTTATATGCAATATCCTCACAGGATCTCACAGGAAGGTTTGATAACTGAATTTCCTAGGCCAAGCCCTCTAGTTCAGATGTTATTGGCAATGGTACACAAAAACTAGTGACATTGAGTTGGCATGACATGAGAGAGTAATGCAATATTTCACAGGATTTCACAGGATGAATTTGCAACAGAACTCCCTGGCCAAGTCCTCTAGTTCAGATGTTATTGGTAATGGTACACAAAAACTAGTGATATTGAGTTGGCATGACATGAGAGAGTAATGCAATATTTCACAGGATGAATTTGCAACAGAACTCCCTGGCCACGTCCTCTAGTTCAGATGTTATTGGTAATGGTACACAAAAACTAGTGACATTGAGTTGGCATGACATGAGAGAGTAATGCAATATTTCACAGGTTCTCACAGGATGAGTTTGCAACAGAACTCCCTGGTCAAGTCCTCTAGTTCTGGTGTTTCTAGTACCATTACTAGCAACACTAGAAGCATTAGTCTATGAAATTGAGTTAGCTTGACATTTACAGAGTTTAATTAATTAAGGTAGGGAACGGGGAAGAGAAGTGAAAATGCTTAAATTTGGGCGAGAGATTTTACAGTAAATGGTAATGCAGTATTCCCACCGTATAGTTTATTCATATGTTTCATAGTATCATGAATTTTTGGTAGCTTTCGCCTGATACAGCTATAGCAAGTGGATGCTCTGTTTGCAACAACTGGTTCACCTTCCAAGCACAATAAATAAAAATCATTAATATTATTATTATTATTAGTAGTAGTATTTCAGCACAGGCAACAGTTTCTGTTTTGTGACTATACACAGTATTTACAAGCAGTATTCCAGGAAAATGCTTCCTGTGTCTGAACGTATTCTCAAACTAAATCTCTCTCCCACAAATTTTAGCTATATGGATAATTAGTGTACAGTAATTCATGATTAATTTTTTTTAACATAGTATTAAGAAATTTTTAAGTTATAAAAATACTTATTATTCTTTGTATTTTAACAATTTCGTTTTAATAGTTTTATATTTTTCCTTAATATTTTTATCAATTGATTTTTAAATTATTTAAATTTATTGTTGAAATTAATGAATACTTTGTAGATAAGTATATGCTTACATTTTATATTAATTACTATTCAGTATTTCGTTTTTGCATTATTGTGGCAAAAACCAAAAGTTTTACGTATTTAGTATCTATTACTTGCATTTTATGTTATTATCTGGAGAACAAAATACCGTTAAATTACCACTAAACCAATATTTAAATTTTTATTTACTGAATTATAGATAAATGAAAATGCAGTAAATTTTCATTTCCTAATTGAAATCCATGGACTCCAGTACCGAAAGGCAATCCCCTACCATTCTTCGGCTTATAATATTTATGGGAAACAAATCACATAATTTTTAAAATTGGTTTATTAAATGCTATCAAGTAATCATTAAATGGGATTAGTCAACAGTTCTGGAAGTTTATCTACACTTTGATCAGTGGGAAACAAACGTACATGAATGAATTGCATCAGAATTTAATGACGAATGAGACACGTAAGGAATAACAGATGTTATTATGAGCTATTTTAAAGGGAAGATACTTAACGATTTGGAAAAAAAGATCGATGTTTTTGCGCGTTAATAGATTATTTACAGCATTAACAATAACACTTGCTGTTAAGTGTGTATCCTTGAAATACAGAATGTAATGTACGTTCCCAATTACAGATTCTGAAAAATAAAACAGTCTAATTTTTTCATGATAATAATATTACATGTAAGAGGATGTTAGTTGTAGTGTATGTTCCTTTGCATGGTAAATGTTGAAGAGCACTCAAGATTATAAAATTATCTTAAAACTATCAAAAATTATACAATTATTTTCAATTATTCATATTTAGTTCTGTATGGAGATCCATATGCAGAAAACCGCTTGTGTATTCTTAATTAAAAACTTACGCAATTAAAAGTGTAAGTGTCAAAGATAAATATAAATAAAATCTTCCTCTTTTTTGTTTTTCTTTATTAATATGCAAATCCAAAATTTGAAAACTATTTAAGGAATAAACACTTAGAAAAATTAAAAACTTTAGGTTTTGAAATGTTAGTATTTATTATTATTTAAAATTAAAATATATTACTAATATTAATACAAATGAGGTTTACAGAAAAAAATATTTAACTTAAATTTGATAAAAAAAATTGAGTTTCTATCTTATATATTTCAAAGGTTATCTTATGAGTAGGTAAATTTCATTATTTTGTTTGGTTTATATACATACATACAAACATACACACACATATACACTCATATATATATATATATATATATATATATATGTATATATATATATATATATATATATATATATGTATATATATGTGCATATATATATATAAATATGTATATATATGTATATATATATATATATATATATATATGTGTGTGTGTGTGTGTGTGTGCGTGTGTGTACAGTCATGGCCCATTTAAAGACGTTTATTAACAGAACGCAGTTTACTTTTCCTTATATATATATATATATATATATATATATATATATATATATATATATATATATATATATATATATCATATTACTTGAAATGACAAAACTATATTTTTTGAGTCTTATTAAAGAACATGTATAAATTTTCTTCTAGAACTAAATTTTTTAAATTTTATAATGAATCGTAAAAAAGCTGTTAAGATAATGATTTTTCGGTTCTAAATGTATTATGTCCCCACAAAGCGAAAAAATAAAACACCAGCGTGAAAGGAGGTATTAAGAAGGATTATACATAGAGAAAATAACAACGAAAACTTCAGCTTTGGTGTTTTTCAGCGAATAGTTGGGCGGGACAAATTGAAACTGGGGGTGGTACGTTACACTCGTATAATGGTGTAAAATAATCAAGTGAGGGGCGTTAATATTCCGAACAGAAGTGTTCAAATTGAAATCTGATTCACAATTATATTGAAGCTCAAATCATTTAGTACGACCCCTCTAATTTGCGCAGCTGAAAGGGATAGGGGTGAAAGGTTAAAGTCAAATTATTTTCACAGGACGTAGGCAAACGCAGGTGTAGATTGCAAAAGCTGTAATTAAATTGGGAGCATAGCCGATATTTGATACGTTTTTGGGTTTCATGCTTTTTTGGGGGGTTGGGATCGAACAGTTTTGTACGTAAAGACCGTGAAGCTCTGGTGCAAATGAGCAACAAGCAGGTGAGTATCTTGGGAGGGGGGGGGGTTACAGAAACAGTTGATACCGTTTCATGGGCCAAAACTTATATGAATATATGCAGCATAAAAGTAGGCACTTAAAGTAGAACCAAGCGGGGTTCAACTTCCGGACAAACTGGAACCCTGTGCGGAGCAATATTTCAGCTTGAATTTGCAAAATACTTTCTTTATCAGGAATAAATTGAAAATGTTTTATATAATAATTATAATTATTATTTAATTAAGGTATAATTATTTAAGGCTATAATTATTTACTGCTTGGTATGGTTTGGAGTGCTACGGTCTACTTTTTGCAACACTTGGGCTAATGAGACCGGGACCTATAGCTTAAAGACGATTCCGAAAGGCTATGAACATCCATGCCACTGTGGGATTCGAACCCACGAACTCCGGTACTTAAGGCCAGCACCCTAACCAATCGGCCATCTTTCGGCCTATTTACTGCTTGGAAACTAGGAACATAATTATTTTATATTTCTCATTAGATTTAATTCAAATAGCAACCAATTCAATTTAAATGTGTCATATGCAAGGTTATTTTATTTTACTTTTTTTAAATTTTTATGTAAAAAAAGAAAAATTGCGCAACTTAGAGATTTGTGGTAACAAGTATATAAGTTAAAATCGGTATTTATACTTCTTTTTCACTACCCTATTAGAAAGAACAAAAGACTGATTATATTGTTTTATTTCTGATCACTTTTCTACATTTAGGATGATACATTTAGGAAAATACGTACACTCAGTGTTTCGTTTGGGAAATTTAAGCTAACAGGAAAAAAAAATCAGTGTTGTAAAATTTCTGAGATGAGTAAAAGAAATGTCTATTTTATATTTGTTTATACACTGTTTTAAAAAAGGTTTGCATTATGTCAACATTTTACAGTAATTTTCAATGTGAGATGATAGTAGGGGGTAGCCTTTTACATTTCGGTCTAGTGCAGCAAGACTGCTAGAGCCTACCTTGCTAGAATATATGACTTATATTTAAAACTAGAAAATAATAAAAATACATTAATTTTGGACAACTTTTATTTTGATTTGAATGTCTTTACTACAGAAATTCAAAGAAATATTACATTATAAACATTTAAGTAGATTATTTCTCAGTGTATAAGCTTATTATATTTAACCCTCATACAGTTATATAAAATTCAAATAATTTTGTATTACCATCTGTTGTTGAGAATTAAACCAAATTTGAAGTCACATGTGAGACCAAAATATATAAGGTGTTTCTTGAGATAAAAGTGCATCGAAAAATTGTTTTAAATTCATTTTTATTACTTATATTAAGAACCTTATATGAGGTTCAAGTGAGCTAAAGAGTTCTACATAGTTTTATTCTCTTCCTTTGAAATAATTATTTGGCTTAAATATTATTACTTAAAATGAGAAAATGGGCATAAATAGGCTCAAAAGAAGAAAGAGAGTATACTGAAATTTCAGTATTTTGTTAAAAGATACAAAACTAAAATTAATTGTTTTAATTTAAAAAGCTATAATTGCATATCTTAAATGAGAAAATTTTACTCTTACTTTATAAAATATATTAATTACTTCTACTCCCAAAATTAAATAATTATTAAATACAGTTTCAATCATTGCTTATTCTATGGCAATGATTGAAACTTTTTCTCACATTTAGTAGAAGGATATCGGTACTAGCTGGATTATATTTTTTATGTTAGTTTTGGAGTTATATATTTTTTTCAAAGCGTTTTATAAAATTTTTAGTGATATAAAACATGAACTAATATATATGATAAATCAAGATGCATATTAAATTATAACTACATTATCTCTACTATTCATGAACTTTTAATTTAGAGGATATTTGACTGTATAGAAAGGTAGTTAACATTCAATGTATCACTTTGACTCGACAAAACAACTTACGTCAAAAGGTAATACTAGAGAATACTGAGTCAGCGACTGGACTAGGTTTTCTAACTTGAAGGAACAATTAGAAGCCTCGACATTTTTCTAGAATTATCCAGAATTTGTTTTTTCTTATAGACTGATTGTTTACATACTTCAATTAATTGCATTTTACTTAACATTCTGTTGAGGCACTCAGCTGAAACTATCTGATATTCAGCCAGGTAAAATCTCTTTGTTCAAGTCAAAACAGTGGTATCCTTCCCATTAAATTTCTGCTTCACAAAACGAAGCAAAAATTTGTAAAAAATGCAGTAATGGCAAATTAATAAAATAAAAAACTATGGATCTGCAATATTTGTTTAAAATTTATTTAAAAAATATTTTATTATTTATTTTTCCCCTGTGTATTGTAACTTCAGTAGGAAATTAGTACATAAACAAAAATTTTAAAATGGTATCAAAATCCTGCAAGATTAAATGACAAAACTATCTTGTATCCTCAATGCTATTTTGTCGTTATATTTACTAAATACAAAGTTGCGAGATAAAATATAGTGCTCCACTTTGATTTTCCAATTCAAGCTGCTGAAAATGTTTGCGAACCTCTTCTTTAAATATACGAAATTTTAATTTACACTGCTTATTTCTTTTTCTAAATTCCTCTTTCGACAATTGAAATGTAACCGAGACATGCGATTAAAAGGGAAGAAAACTGCCTGCAGAAAACTCTCCCCTTGCTAAAGTATTCTGCTCATCATTGGAAAGTCAGATAAGTAATATGAAGCACGGTTTGTTTGAGTCTGCAAAGGTGAAATCTAAGCCTCAATATAGTATGACATCAAATGGCTGTATAAATGTGTCAGTAAATGACTGATTGAGAGACATATTATCGGTCATTGACTAAGTATAATGTAGCATATGCTTTTTATTTTCCTACAAATGATACTGATCTTTTCGGAACAAATAAAAATTACATTGATGTAAACGTATTTTCATAAAAAGAGTTAATGAACGCTATAATGACCTTCAGGGAAATTTTTGGACTTTATTCTTATTTCAAAATACTATAGGAAGTTATTGGTTTGGGTCAGAATTGTATTTGTTTTAATATCTCTACTTTGCAACTTTTAGACAAGGCTTCTACCACACAAACCTCATGCAGCCCACGTGTAATTTTTCTGTGGCCCTTATAGATTAGATATTTCAAACTTCCGGATCGAGGGCCGCATGTGGAGTGTGAGACAAATTTTACGTGTCGCTAAAGCTTTTTGAAAATAGAAATCACAGCTCCGTAGTTTTTGCTACGATGGAATCCATCAAATATCAACAAGAACTTGACATACAAGTTTGCCCTTCCTTTATCTTGAGATTAGCATTAACAGAGTTGGTGGTGGACAGCCGTTCATTGGTTGATGCTGGTGACCATCGTCAATACTCCTAAATTATCCCTTTTAAATTTTATTTTGATTATTAATTATTACAGAGACGTTATTAATTTTAGTTCATCTTTAGGTAGTCTTTCTTTTTGCCATTTTTCAATATTATTCAAATACGTTGATTCAAATACGTTGATACTGTCGAGTGATCGTCTTAAATTCATTTTTTTACGGTATAATAGCTTTTTATTTATTTTTAATTTCCCTCTTTTGAGGAATTATAAAATAGTTAGTCTGGCACGAGAATTAATCACTTTAATTGAAGTTTGAAAAGCTGTTTTTCTACTTTTATTTCCCGCTTTCTTATGTATCCTTTTTCTACTTGCAGGACTATATAAAATTTTTAAAAGTGAAGTCGCTATCATGCAGAAAGTATCCAATGTGGCTCTCTTGCCTTTATAAGTTGGAAACCTCTGTTATAGGTTTTACATAGATAAATGTATTGATATTTTAAAAATCTGGTAAAAATTAAAATACATTGTAAAGAAATATTGTAATACTTATGTATATTGTCAATGAATCACTCATAGACCATATACATAAGCATCGTATTAATTGAGAATCGTAGTTTAATTAGCACTTATGTGCATAAATGGCTGTCCTCAAAATTAAAATTTTGTAAATGATACATTCCACTGCATAATGCAAACATTTAAGTATTACACAATGAAATTTTATTCAATTGAAAACAAAAGTTTTTATCATGGCTAATTTTTATATCACGCTTACTACAACACTCATAAAGACAAAGACTTAAGTTTTTAGTTCATGACACTAAAAAGTTCTAACTCTGATATGTTGAACTGATATGATGTTACTTTACTAATATTATAACTTAACCTGTTAGATTGTGTTGCGTACACGTTTAAAAAAGGGCATCATTCGTATTTCTTTAACAAAATGAAATATTAGCAATATAAAGTTAATATTTGGAATCCGAATATATCCGAAATATTATCCCAATTTGAAAACCAAGCCTCGTATTAATTAAGAATCATAGTTTAATTAGCAGTTATGTACGTAAATGGTTATCCTCAAAATTAAAAATTTGTAAATGATACATTCCACTACATTATGGAAACTGTGTTCGTTAAAGGTGACTGGGGCACGTAAAATATGTTCGTGGTCACAATGTCCAAGTTCTCAATCAATACCTCTGGGGGTGGTAGGCCAAGTCTATGTGTCTTCTTCTTGGTCCCTGCTCCAAAATTACGAGGACCTTCTTGAGCATAAGTCGGGCTTTCACCCTTGAGGTGCTCGTCAAAACGAAAGGTACATTTCTTTGCCTTAATACGAGTAGCCTCTGGCTCAATCGTGCTTGGTTTGACCAAGTGGCTTAAGCAACAACAGCAATATAATGTATTGCACAGTGAAGTTTTATTAGATCTAGTACTATCTGGAAAATTCCAGCTATTATTATTAAATTTATGTTTGCTAATTGAATATATTTTGACTCCCCATTCACTTTATTGACTTAGAAACGAATTTCCTTTGGACATAACTGCTGTAGACTTGGTGTGAACAGTGCACTGACACAATGTAAGGATTCTGTCGCCTGGGACATTTATCAAATTTGCCGCCCAGGGCAGCATATATGGGTAGCTTATGATATAAAAAAACGGTGTATCTGAGAGATCTGATGCGAATATTGGAGTGTTAATATGTTTGTGCAAAACTTTGCCTTAAATGACTTGTTAAATTAAATTTTTTACAATATATTTTTTCACATGCTCAACCATGATAGGTTAATACATTTTTTATATCTATAGGATGATAATCAAAAGGCAAAATAACGCAAGAGGGGTTTGCAAACAGAGTAAATTCATGAGGAATAAATTGTTCACCTTTATTTTAGATAGTCTATATTTTTCTGGTGAAAATGATTTCCCATTTTGTAAATAAAGATCATGTGCGGAGACATATATTCTCCGAAAAAAGAAGAGGTATATTTAATTCAAGATACTGTCCAACTTGGCTATTTCAAATTTGGTTAATTCGGAATTATGAATAATTCGAATCCTACAAATTCCCTCTGTATTACTTGTACAATATAATGTTCTAAAATTACCAAATCATCACTAGAACCATTTCTTCATTTTGTTTGATTCAATTTGAAATTGATGCTGGTAAGCTGTATAGAAAATAGAAGGACAGCGAAAAAGTTAAAAAATGCTTCTAGAGTAGGTTATTGTGCTCTTCTTTCCTTCTTATATTCTCCAATGCAAACAAAATCCAAGTATATAAATATAACTAATTATTTAATTCAAGATACAACCCAACTTGGCTAGTTCAAATTTGGTTATTTCGAAATTAGGAATAATTCGAATCTTACAAATTCCCTCTGTATTACTTACACACTGTAATGTTCTAAAATTACCAAATCATCACTAAAATTATTTCTTCATTTTGTTTGATTCCATTTGAAATTGTTTCTGGTAAACTGTAGAGAAAGTAGAAGGACATCGAAAAAGCTAAAAAATGCTTCTAGACTAGATTATTGTGCTCTTCTTCCCTTCGTATAGTGTCCAATGCAAACGAAATCTAAGTATATAAATATAAATAATTATTTTAAAAAAGAAAAAGAACAGGTGTTTGGTTTTTCAAAACTTTTACTTCTTTTAGAAGAACCTAATAAACAAAGTAAGTAGTCTATTATTTATTTCTTAATTGGATAGTTCAAGTTTTGTATATTTCAAAACATTTTAAATTTCTTTTGAAACTCCAACTAACCAAGTTTTACAATATTAATTTAACCCTCGTTTAATTTCAATCTTTTTCAGTAACAAAATGCAACTCATTGGTATCAGTGCTACTCTTAAATAAACGTGGAAGATTTATTCTATTTATTTTTAATAACTTGATTAAATATCGCTGCAAGAATATATTTAGATAACATCGAAAATAATTTGAAATTGTATAACCAGAGAGCATAAAATAAATGCAACTAAATTGCACTATGCAGTAGGTATATTTAGATAGCGGATATTTACATTTTGCGCTAAAGTCTTAAAACTAGAAAATATAACCATTATTATTAACAATAAATTATACATTCAGTTCCTTACAAGATTAATTATTAGCTTCCTAGCTAAAATAGTATTTACTTGTAGCCACAGAGTTATTAACTATCGTACACAAAGCAATCAATTTACATACCTTCAGGGCAGAGTTTAACAGGAATTGCTGGGTAACGAATGGCTTAATTGATCAGAACAAATGTTTATAGCTATAATCGAATTTCAAATAGCTACACATATTAACATACAACATCTTCGCATTTTGCGCCAAATATGTAGTCAATATTTCTGTGTAACATTGTGTAAATTCTTAGAAAAATAGGGACTTAACATTTTCCAATAACAAACATGTAAAATTTTGCTTTCTTTCCGTTTTTAAATTCACCTCAGTCATCTATAAAGGTTTCTTTGTTTAGAGTATTATTGTCAGTTTTTTAATACAAGGGAGATAGTTCGGGACTTGCTGTTTAAAGTCGATTTTGAACAGCAACTAACATCCATGGCAGCAGCGGGGTTCGAATCCACGGATTCTAATGCTGATAAGCACGGTTCTACTTATTTGGGTATTGTCACATTGGATAATAAGGGAACAGTAAGCGTTACTACACATTTTTGTAAATTATAAACTTAAAGTTATGAAGCTTTATTCTCATATTTAGTGAAGTATAAATAAGTCAATCGAATTTTTTAGACATTAATGATCAGATAGTTTTCTTAAATTCAATTTTAAAAAACTTTTTGCTCATTTAAAAAATGTCCTTTGCGTTTTAATTTTCAATGCACTCAATAAATTTTCAATTTGTGTTTTAATTTTTCCTTCAATTTTGCCTTATTATTCCATATATATTTTGGGAGATATCTGGGTATTATTTTGCTGATTGATTGAATAATAAATTAATGGGAAAGGCTTTTTTGTCTATACGTTGGATTTTCAGGAAAAATTCGGACATTTTAATATTTAAATTAAATTATCTAAATAATTTCCAATCATCACAGTTTCGTTTTAACATACTATGTACGGGTACATTTCGCAGCTGAATTGTACCGGGAGCGGGCGTTTTGCGCGTAAATTTAGTTATTCAGTTAAATCTCAATAGATCGAAAATTATTTCCTTTTTTAACCAACTTATTGTATTTTATATTGAAATATATAAACAAATATATAAATAGAAATATATAAGTAACAACCATAAGATTTTTGTAAACCAAAAGTATATTTTTTAGTGGATAAATTTATAATAGTATCGTAAATATGAAAAATCAAATAGAAATAGTAGTATATAGTTTTAATTTTTTCGAATTATGTTATAGATAAACATTTTATCATTATAAAAAATGAAAAGAGCAATCATAAAACTAATAATGTAAAAACTAGTTTTTATTTGTCTAAATTTTTCCAGAATCTATGTAGTAGACAAGAACATTCGGCTTCGTTTTCCTGTATATACCGTTATTTTTGTACCCACAAACAAACCATGTTTTTACACTAACCTGTACTAGTACGTGACCCGCGCTCAAGTATCAATCGTCAGAAAACGTACTAGTACGTGTCCCGCATACAATGTGTTAACATGGTCCCTTTTATAATTTTTCTTTTGAAAATTTTAAAGTTTTTTCAGCTTAGAGACGGGGGTTTGGGGGTTTATATACAACGGCAAAAAAGCTAGGGCCGACCTTGTCTAAAAAAAGCAAAAGTCGTCCCAACAACTTTTAAGTTACTTGTAGAAGAATTTGGTTCAGTATTTTGCAGCATTAACTATATACGAGGGCTTTTGAATGTAATGAACTTCATACATTTCCCCCATTTCAGTTGTAACTTCCTGCAGCCATATGTGGGAACCGAAATAAATTACTCCGTTTATATCACACTCATAACCCTCAATTAACCGCCCCGCAGATGGGAATAATTGAAAATCGCTAGCAAGGCGGTAGATCGTGTGTTGCTGAAAGAATCATTTATCAGAACTTAGAGGTGTGACTAAAGCAACATGACGAGCTTTAATAATTTCCACATTCTTCGCATTATTAGTAGTAAACAAAAGCGAATATTAACTCTTTGTATCACCTTGTTGCATATCTGTAACATGTACAATAATTGTCATTTCCATAATGAGCTTGAAAAGTCTGTTTTGTTGAGTGTTGTTAGACGTGGCTTTACGGTCGGACAAACCGGACCCCTGTCCGGGAATGCAAATTTCAAATGCTGCATTTTGATCTTCTTAAGCAAAAAAGAAGTCCAATTGAAGTTTTAAATCACATTTTTGTTCTAGATTTTATAAGAAAAAATCCTGCTAGTTGTCAATAATTGTGGTAAGCGGTGAGAGGAGTTTCTCAAAATTAAAACTAATTCGTTACCTGTTTTGACGTAATATTACATATACCACTTTTCCTGAAAATTTACTTTTAGCCTTTTACATATCACCATATTTAATAAAGAAATAAAAAAGCAAATAATATTAAAACAGGTTAGGGGTTAAAAAATTCTTGCGTTTCACAATTTTTCACGATAGGTTTTAGATAGGCTTTACTAAACTGGCTACGGAACATGAATTAACTGAACTATTTGATATAAAAAACTAAAATTAAAAAGTTTACGGAATTAAAAGTAAAATTTTGTTTTGCTTATTTTCTAGTTTGCATTGAATTTGTTTCTTTTCTTGTTATTTTAAAGTTTTAATTATACTTTTTATGCTATTGCTTTTTGTTTGTAAGAACTATTTAAGTTTCAAGGTTTGTGTCAACAATTTAACTCTTGTAATAATAATTCTTATCATCAAGGTAAGGAGAAGCATTTTACATTTTAACTTATCAAAACTTCTAGAGCTGAACCTGATCGTTATCAACCCACAACGCCACAATTAATACGTTTTCCCTATCAAATAGAGGAACTAAGTTTACTTTTTATATCAAAGTTTCATTTATAGCCTGGTTATATGCACATGGTTATTACCAAAATAGACTTTAGGTGTGGTAAATTAAAAAAATTATGATAGTAAAAATCTGGGATCACCAGTATTAGATTTCTAAAGGCCTTATCCTACGCTAACCTGTACAGAAACAACAGATTCAGTTCGGGATTCTTTTCCCGGTGAAAAATGCCCGGATTTTTTGTGCGATAGCAAAAATTTTGAACCGATTAAAGTGCGTATCACACTTCAATTTAAACCAAAATAAATCAATTATTGTGTAATTAAATTTTTATTGAGTAATTAAAACTTTTGAACCGATTAAAGTGCGTATCACAAGTCAATTTAAACCAAAATAAATCAATTATTGTGTAATTAAGTTTTTATTGTGTAATTAAAATTTTTGAACGGTTTAAAGTATGTCTCACACATCAATTTAAATCAAAATAAATCGATTAAATATTTTCGCTATCACACGACAAGTTCATTTCAAATTGGACAATATAAAGCTATCGGAAGACTTTTTTTTCCGTTAATGAAAATAATCAAATTAAGATGAATTAGAGCTTCCATTTGTAAAAATGTTTTGTGCCTCACTGTCTTTTTCTTTCAGTACAAGCTAAAATATCCCTTATTTCATGTGGAACTTTAGTGGACAACCATTGTAGATAGTTGTGAAATTATTAACAGAGTTTAGTAAGCTTTAATGTAAGTGGAATTAAAAATACTTCTGACAGTTGTTAAAATTTTAGAATAAACTATATTGGTCCTCCAAATTTATTTATTTTCTTGGCTCGCTCCAAAAAAAAAGTCTTGTTCATCCATAGAATAGAGCAAACCACTAAAAAAGGCGAACAACACTTTTGACATCTTACAGTTCGTTATAACGATATTCATCAGTCTCACAATCGAGTCTTATTATAATGAAAGGAGTATCAAAGCAAATTCTGTTTAATTCCATAGGGACCAATATTTTTGTCTCCATAATCAATCACGAAATTTTGAGAAAAAAATCCTTATTTTACAAACAAATTTATACATAAAAACTATGGTAATTTCATTTTTTATGAAGAAAAATATTTTTAATTTCTTTGCGATACCTTTCTGTAATATCTTTCTTTTGGTCACAGAACGACTCTGATAAACTTTTTGCAAACTTAAACTCTTTATGAAATTTTTTGTCGATATTCTTATAAATGTGTCTTTAGTACAACCATGACTATCATGCAAGCTATGAACTCTCGGATGAGCATATTGGGTAACAAATGAAGGATAAGCTGGCACTGGAACGCTGATCGGTATTTAATTCACCTGCAAACCTACAAATTACGAGGGGGAAATTTCAGAAAATAGTCTCCGGTGGCACAATTTCTTAGCATCCAGAAAGTATTTTTTCGAATTTTTTTCTTGGAATTTTCAGTTGGGGATGCAGTAAAAGAATAAATGTTGGATAGAACATTTTCCGCGAAATGATAAGAAAAGACTTTTGTAAACCGCCAGCTACCTATCATTAGTCGCAGAGTATTCGTACCAGTTCTGACCAAAATTGCATGCTTTGCATTTTTCCTTCTTGCGTTACACCCCTGTCCTAAAATCAACAATCCTTAGAAGTACAGTAAACGATTTGGGGTGTAATCACTGTTTATATTCACTGTAAGGGATTTAATTTCCCAAAGCTTGACAGCAAGATGGAAATTTAACCACACTTCTCGGAAGGTCCATAAATTTTATTTATTCGTCATTAGAATTTTTTTGTCATTGACCTATGATCTGGAATGTACTCGAAATTACTACCATATACTGTTGGTTGATAACGCCCTTTAGTGGTAAATCCTCAGCAAATTACATACGAGACATTCGCTGTTTCTTGACCCTCTGCATTTTAATTCTTTGCGGATGGATAACGAGTTCACTCGAGTTGTGCGAATTTGTGGGTGAAAAATAATCCAATTTTTAATGCAGTGATATGAATTATGATGATTTTTTAAATTTTATAATTCAATCAGAATTTTTGTACATAAAAAATGTAATTTTATGCATGCATTGCCAGTAATTGTTTCATAATGTGAAAAAAAATTATATTCAAGCACTGAAAATTTAAAATAAGTATTATAAAATATTGATGAAATATAATTTTATTTATAGTTGTTTGAAAAAATGCTTTCAAGGATAATTACCTGGGAATTTTTTTTTCTTTTTTTTTAATAATCCGGTCTTTAACGTGTTAAGGAAATTATACCACTGAGAGACAGGGCCTGATTTACGACGGAGAATTCGGTGAACTTGCCCAGAACCTATTTTGAATGAGGTCCCATTTTGTACTGATTTATTATGTATCATTGTCTGAAAATTTATTTCTAAAAGTTAAACAAAACCTAAAAAGGGCACTGTCATTAAACTTATATAAATCTTCTAAAAGTTGTGTTACACAGCAGTTAAAGTTCATGGAGGGCACAGTTTACAGATCTCCCTTTTTCAATCCCCCAAAATATTGAATTTCTGAGCTTATATAAAAAATTCAGTGACAAAGAAAAGTCGGAATTTAACTAAAGTTATAAACTAGATAAAAAAATTTCTTTGCTTAGCAAGTAGATATCTAATTATTTTTTAATTTATGAACACTGACAATCTGTGAACATTCTTATTAAAACATTTTACTCAAAAATCCATGATATATAATCTGTCTCTCGAGGCGTTATCTAAGTAACCTCCCAAAAAAACTTATGCTTTTAAATCGAGTTTCTCTTAATAAATATGTTCTGAGATAAAGACGGTAACTTGAATATTAAAAAATCCCCACTCGCGTCAAATCTCGGGTAATCCCCAGTGATAGCTGACACGAGTTGTCAGCAGCTGAAAATTTATGCGTCAATCATAACAGATGAGACACGCTTTATCCAGACATGTATTCATTATTTCTTTTCAGTAGCTTCGCCTCTCATTGAATGTTTGTTAAACAGATACGAAAAACTGAAGATACCGAAGCTTCATTTGAAAAAAAATCGCGTATCCTTTATCAAATATGACAAGAGAGTGTTAGAAATGGCTTCGAAGAAGTCAACGACAAGAGTGTTAGTAAAATCATCCTGGAGTTATTCGAATTACAGATTTCCATATCTACACTTGACAGTCAAACTAAACAAGATCAACAAACAAATTTTTCGTGGAATACAAATATATTGTCTACCAACTTGACAAAATTATTTTCAGTCAAAAGAGATATTTTCAGAAAGATTAACCTGTAAGAGATGATTTTTAAAGTTTTATATTACTAATAAAAGATCAGTTTAGTTTTGGAGCGTCATTTGAAAAAAAAATGACATATTTTATCAAATATGACAAGAGTATTAGAAGTGGCATCGGAAAAGTCAACATGAAGCTAATCTTTATGTTGCGACCTATTAAACTGAGTTATTGAACAAATTTTTGTAAATGTAATAATTAATGATATATACAAACCCGTTGTTGATTATACAATTCCTAGAATCGTGATACTGAAGCGGACCTGGCTAATTTCATTTCTTTCTTCGCATTAATTTTCATGCTATACTTTAATTTTATGACAGCAAGAACTAAGCTAATTCTAAAATCTATAAAATTTATTGAACAAATTTTAATAAATGTAATAATCAGGATGCAGTACATAAGACGGTCGTAAAGTACATAATTCCTCGAACTATAGGATTAAAACTATCTACGTTAATAGGATTAAAATGGACACAGCAGTTCTCTTTTCGTTTCACACATTCATTTTCTAGTCACATCATAATTTTATGTCAGCAAGGACTAAACTTAACGTTGTGACCTATGAATTAAATGAAAGATGAAAATAAAAATTATCTAATATTTCATAGCACCCCTGTACGGTAATCGAATCTCCCAAAGGCGTCGAGGCAGGGATTTTGTAAACCATTATTAAAATTCATCAAATTAATAAGATGTTAAGTTAGAAAATGTACGAACTTTTAAAAAATTTACAGTTTTAAATCTTTCACTAATTGATAATATCGAAATAAAAGAAAAAAGTCGTGGGTAAAATAAATAAAACATATTTTAGGTCGCAGAATTTATTGAACAAATTTTAATCGGTGTAATAATTAGGGAAATAGAGCCTATTGATAACTGCATATTCCATCAAATCGGGATATTAAACTGGACACAGTTGTCTTAATTTTTTCCACGTTTATTTTCGTGCGATGCATTAATTTTATGGCAGCAGTCGGCAAGCTTAACGATGCAATCTAAGTATTTGAACTAAAAATGTAAATAAAAACAAGGCTCATATTTTGAGAACTGCTCTTCTAATTCACTGAATTAGTAAGATGCTACATTATGAACCATACAAAACCAGTTACAAAATATTTTTGAAAAGTTTACAGTTCCGTGCAATCTTTAACTTCCTCCCCCATTTTTTAAATGAAAATCAAAGAAAAAAATCACTTTGGGGATTGGTATTCTTAAATTGGTATTCCAGATTATGAAAGAAGAAAAAACTTGTTCATTATGAACCTATTAAGTAAAATTCAAAGAGCCTCATATAATGCTGGAATGGTTGAGAAGGGAGCGGCTGCAAATGAATGGTTAGTAAAAAAATAACTCTTTTGAAAACAGTGAATCATTTCATTGTCTAAGGTAATAAAAGTAAAATATTAATGCAAGGTTTTACGAATGACAAAGTATCAGGATGTCAAATAATAATTGAAATATAGTACTTAAAGTTTTTAAAAAATCTAACCCTGATTATTACAAATGTCGGGAAAGATTTTACTCTGTATTGTAATGAATTTTTTCCAACGTTATATATTTTTAAATGATATTTTGATTGAAGAACTGGTTTAATTTTTTATGGATTCTGACAAAAAAATTTTCAAATGCTGCTAGTATATATTAAAGTATTTTTTTTTTTAAACCAACCCATTAATACCCACATATGTTCAAAATATATCATGATCCAGGCCTTCTAATATCTTACAATTTATAGATCATTGTTAAAAGTGAACTACAATCATTTCGAAATTCACATATGGTTTTTTAAAGTACTAAGTATTGATATTTCTCATTAATTTCTCAAGATTTAATATAACTTCACTTGTTATTTATTTCCTTCATAAATGCAACATTAAAAAATGAAAGTAAAAAATAAAGTAAAAGAGGAATTAGTGCAGTATTTCAGAGAGAATAGTTTAATTTGATTTCTAAATTTCTGAATTAAACTGATTAGGGTATTGTTTCAGAAGCATAATTTCACTTAAAATTATTTCTACACAGGTTTTCATAAAGTTCACATATGATCTTTTTTAAGCACTAATAATTAATATTTCATATTAATTCCATCTGTTAAATATTATTTTCGTTCGGAGATCACACATCAGGAAATAAACGAAGTTGTGCAACATTTTTAAAAACATAGTTTCATTCAAAATCAATTCTATCTAGGCGTTCATAAAATTCACATATGATCTTTTTTTAAACACTAATATTTAATATTCCATATTAACTCCACCTGTTAAATATTATTTTCGTTCGGAGGTCATACATCAGGAAATAATCGAGGTTGTGCATCATTTTTTAAAAGCATGGTTTCATTCAAAATCAATTCTACCTAGGCGTTCATAAAATTCATATATGATCTTTTTTTAAAGAACTTAAGAATTGATATTTCATATTAACTCCACCTTTTAATTTTTTTTCTCTTCATATACGCTACATTTGCAAAAAAATGAAGCTGTGCAGCATTTCTAGCAGTATAGTTTCACTTAAATTAGTAACATTTTTAAAAGCATAGTTTCATTCAAAATCAATTCTACCTAGGCGTTCATAAAATTCATATATGATCTTTTTTTAAAGAACTTAAGAATTGATATTTCATATTAACTCCACCTTTTAATTTTTTTTCTCTTCATATACGCTACATTTGCAAAAAAATGAAGCTGTGCAGCATTTCTAGCAGTATAGTTTCACTTAAATTAGTAACATTTTTAAAAGCATAGTTTCATTCAAAATCAATTCTACCTAGGCGTTCATAAAATTCACATATGATCTTTTTTTTAAAGAACTTAAGAATTGATATTTCACATTAACCCCACCTGTTAATTTTTTTCTCTTCATATATGCTACATCTGGGAAAAATGAAGCTGTGCAGCATTTCTAACAGTATAGTTTCATTTAAATTTGAAGCTCAACTTCTACTAAAGTTTCACAGAATTCCCTTGGGGTGTGTGATCAAACCCAGACGTTGCAACACTATAAATGGCAGTCGTAACAGACTTGTCAATGGGGTTGAACCTGTGACAATAGATTTTGGGGTAAAGTACAGTTGAATATAGGCTCCGCATAGCAATATAAACTAATCCGCGACACAGACATGAACAATAGCTTTGAGGGGAGAACGAATTCATGAGCTGCAGATGGTACTATTTCAGGCAACCTGAACTTAAAAGTTTACAATAGATCAATGCGTATCACGTAAACATGATGCCAAGGTTTAACACATGGGAAGATGATTCAATTCGCATCAAAAAAAGCAATTCTGGTTATGTTAAACGCGATCATAGATGAATATTGGGCTGATTTTATTTTTTATTTATGTGGTATCAAAGATTTCTAGATTTAGCTAAAAAGTGTTAAAATATTTAACCCTTAATTTGACAAGATGTTTTTTCAAATATTTTTTAATTTTTGTTATTTTCCCATGTCTGTATAGACATTAGGATCTCTGTAAAATAAACAAAAAATATATCATTTTCCATTTTTGAGATAATTAATGCCCGCTGTGGCAAACACTGACAATTATGTTATATAGTAGTTATAAATATACATGTCCAGTGTAGCGGCCAGACTTAGCCAAATTAAGGGTTAAGTTTAAAAATTGATTTTATAGATTTTTCTGATTGCACACAGCATTGCTTATTTATTTTTTTTTTATAAAAAACACAATTTTTTATTGAAAGTGAAGCAATATAGTGTGTCTACATTAGGGATAGCAATTACATGGCACATGTGCCAAGTTTGCCACACCAAAATTATTAAATAATTAAATAACAAATTATTAACAAATAAATTCAAAATATTAATAAATAACAAAATAACTGTAAAAATATTTCTATGTCATAAAATGACGTTACGTTCGTTTAGTAAGTCTGAAAAAGCCTTATATAAGTCTGAAAGAAAAGTCTTGTATAAGTCTGAAAAAACTTGTCAACAATCCACTAGATGGCGTTAATTATCATTTATAAAATTAGTATTGAGTTATCAGTCTACCAGTTGTAACTACTTTTATAATTTAATAATTTTGGGAACTTTTTTTATAAAATGCTTTTCTTCTAAATTATTTTACTAGAAAAAATTTACATTTCACTTTGATAATATTATCTTTGCCATTCCTGGTCGAAATGATAAACTATAAGGATAATTTCCTAGTAAAAATTTTAATTATAGCTAAATTTATCAGTAAAATTTTAAAATTTCTAAATTTAAAAAAAAATTTCTTTTTGAAGTACATGCAATAGCCATTTAATTGTTCATGATTTGAAAGACAGGGAATATTAAAATTTATTGTTCATGCTGAGCAAATTTTTTTAACATAACCTAAAATACCGTTTTAAATACAGCAAATCAAAAAGTTATATATTTTATTTTTATTTATTAACTGTACGAGAGGGTTAAAGCAAATTACTCAAAACTAGATTTTCGAGAAAATTGTCTTTTTAGTCAGAATAGGCTTGTCAGGGGTTCAAGAAAATCTCTCTCACGAATTCCACCATCATAAGAAAAATAAAACAAAATATATCAGCTCCAGCTTTTATAAAGAATTTTAAAACATGTGGTATTACAGAAATGAATTCCTTCTTTAGTATTGACTATAATTAAACTGATGATTAAAAAGAATGATCAGTCTATCCACTCAATTAAAATCATGAAAGTATTTCAGCTCTTGCTATTCACAAAACGTTAAATTCGTGCGAAAGTTGCAGCTGTCTTGTTCGTGAAGTGATTTCAATGAACACACATTCACGATTTAGTTTCCAATCACTTATCTTCACACACAACATTTCTAATGGCCATTAAGTTGGATTACAGCTTGCGGTTTATTGCTCAGAACTTTTAGAAATTCAAATTTGAGTATAGCTTAAATTAAAACGCAGGTTTTTCAAGAAGCATCGTAACAATTAAAATTTTTTAAGTATTACAGTAAACATTTAATAGTTTTGTATTTTAGAATCAATTAAAAATGTATTGTGTTACGTAATGTCTCTTTGGATAGGTCATTAAATTAAAATTAAATTTTTTAAAACTGTTTTTAGTTTTTTAAATCTTTATATTTTTTAAGCACTAATATTTTTGTTCCAAGTTTATTTTGGAATATACTGAAGCCTTCTGAAGAAGGTTAAAATAAGTATCAAAATATATAAGATCATAAAATTAATTAAGATCCCCAATTTAAAAATTTAGTTGGATTAAAGTGTTCTTTAGATGGTTCTATTATAGCTCAAAAGTATGCATGAAACAAAAACCATGCATATATTTTCAGATGTCTTGTATAATGTTTATTATGATCTTATACATTTTGATACTGAAATAAGTATAAAAATATATAAGATCATAAAATTAATTAAGATCCCCAATTTAAAAATTTAGTTGGATTAAAGTGTTCTTTAGATGGTTCTATTATAGCTCAAAAGTATGCATGAAACAAAAACCATGCATATATTTTCAGATGTCTTGTATAATGTTTATTATGATCTTATATATTTTGATACTGAAATAAGTATCAAAATATATAAGATCATAAAATTAATTAAGATCCCCAATTTAAAAATTTAGTTGGATTAAAGTGTTCTGTAGATGGTTCTATTATAGCTCAAAAGTATGCATGAAACAAAAACCATGCATATATTTTCAGATGTCTCTAAAATTATCTTAAAATTTCTTAAAAAACTTTAACTAACACTTACAGTAAATATTCATAGTAGCTAAACACTTAGGTCAGTAAATAGGAGAAAATGTGTTATTTAAATCTTGAAAGAGGCCCAAAATTACAAACACATGTTTGGAATGTGGGTAAGTAGCATCTTAAACAACAAAAGTTGAATTAAACAATTTACCCTTTTTAAATGTTTTCTTTTTTTCAGTAACAATCTATTCAGTATCACTTACCTTTCACTGTACTATTTTTTATAATCACCTATTAATTAAATTTTTTAAAACGTTTTTAGTTTTTTAAATCTTTATATTTTTTAAGTACTAATATTTTTGTTCCAAGTATATTTTGGAATATACTGAAGCCTTCTAAAGAAGGTTAAAATAAGTATCAAAATATATAAGATCATAAAATTAATTAAGATACCCAATTTAAAAATTATTAGTTTTATTATTTTCAAGAGACCACCAAAACTCCCGTTTTTAAGTTTGCTTTAACGCTATTTAAGCATCTAGCGAGATTTATTCAGTATGACTTACCTTACCTGTACTGTTTTTTATAACTACCTTTTAGTTTTATTATTTTCAAAAGACCACCCAAACTCCCATTTTTAAGCTTGTGAGAATTATAACTTAGTGTTAGTTAAGCATGTAGCAAGATAGCAGACTTTAAAAAAAGGGGGAAAAGTTTAATTAGTTTTTTTTTCCGTGTAAATTCATCTGAAATATAAACTCCTGTTAACCGTTTTTTATAAATAAACTATTTCTATTTTGTCAACATGGTTTTTTTTTCTCAAATTTTATACTCGATAGATTACGATTTTAACGAGATAGTAATTGACTACAAGTATGTACTAATGTTGTATCAACAAATTAGGTTCAGTTACGCGAAACTATTTAAGAAAAACATTCATTTAAGAAAACATCTAACTCACCGAATCAACACCATGTTTTCTTATTCACTCTAGTAAGATAAAAAAAAATAGTTCCAAGTGTTTGAACTTTTTAACGATTTTCACATAGAACTTTCTTCTAAAAACTTTCCCACAAGACAGGCTTTATTTAGACAAAATGACTCATTCTGTGATTTTATCTACAAGAATCGTAAACATAGGCTTATAGGGCTTTAATTAAAGGTACTTTAAATCAATGTTATTTATGATATGTTAGGAAAAGTCAATAATTTTTCTTCGGTTCCCACAGTAATAGTTTAGAGAAACAGAAATTAAATTGGATTCGGGTTTAACTGATCCAATACATGATTCTAGTGTTAAAATGTGCCTTTTTTGCAGTTTAAGATAATTAAATATCCAAACATAAATTTGGGGGTTTTTAGATACAGGCTTTTCTTTTTCTTGACCGTATTGTTTAGTTCTCATGCTGCCAAAATGCCCGCTAATCTATTGTCTGCATTAAACCCAAGCCATGGGTCTAATGATAGAATACTGAATATAATATTAATTTTGTAAGGATTAAAAGGTACCAATTAACTTAATGGCAGGAGATTTATCTTTTATCTTAAATCTTTTGATTTGAATTTGTTATTGATTCTGACAGAATTTTCTTTTTCTTCATGTTATGTATTTCTGATACTGAAAGTTATCTGGAGTTATCTAACTTTATCCAGTTATTAAATGCTACAAACATGTTCGCAAAATAGAAGTCATTTATTTATAGTCAATTTTTGATATCAGACTTTTTCTAATAATAAGCAAGATTACTGATTGCGATTTATTAATTAGAAATTTTAGAAATTCAAATTTAAGCATAGCTTGCTTTGAAGAGCAGGTTTTTTTAGAGGATAAAATTCTGAAATGGAAATTTTAAATTTAATGGTATTGATCCAGCTTTCCCCATAAACATCTGATCTTAAATGGATTTATTGCCTGACATGGATTGTTTTCCCCTTTGCTTATGCATAATTTACATCATTTATCATACTGTAACAATTTTGGACTATTTATATTGTATTTACTATTTATATGGAAATTAACTGAATGAGATTTATAATATATAATTAATAATAGTATTTCATCCAAACATTATAAATGACAAATCCGTTCCCCATAAAAAGATACAAGCATTTGTTATTTTAAATTTTTAATTTCAGCATTATTAGATTTTAACCACAAAATCAATTTCTCAAAAGTCAGTCTTCCCAGTAAGAAACAAAGTTATTCCCTTTACATAAGATGATTCTATGTCACTTAATTGAAAGTTTACAAGAAAATTTAAGAATCTGAATTATTCTAAATTATATTTTTGCTCTTGCTGTTTTGCAACAAAGGTTTGTTTAACTATACCACATGATAAAAATTTATATTTTCAAATAGACTTAATATGTGAAATATATTTTCTATTAATTTAAAAACAAAAAAAAAAAGTTTCAATTGATTGTGAAAATAATTTTTACAAAATTGACTCACGTCTCGACGCACATGCGATTAATATTTTTAGTTTATTTAGTAAATTTAATTTCCCTGTAACGAATGCTTACAAAATTATGCTTCAAGAAACCTTAGATGAAGTTAATTAAAGAAGGATTTAGTTCCAATTTTTTTTCATATTAAACAAATTTCTAAACACCGTCTGACCAACCCGAAATATATACGACGGGAAGTGGAGCAAAAAAGAATTTCTCCGACAAAAGAAATTAAAAAGAAAAAGCCAATCAGTGATTGTCCATCAATTGGCCCCACCCTTCGATAACCAGAAGCAAATTTCTACCCGGACCTAAATGTCACTCAGGACTCGGGCATCCAGAAACACATTTTTTCATTCTGACCTCGAGTTACGTGAAATATTAACAACCATATTTTGCGATTTATCTCCGTTTTGGCGTCTGAATATAGAGCAATTCAATTAGCAACTGAAGTTTCTGAAATCTTACCAGAGAATTGATAGCAATGAAGTATATGAAATTTGTCCTATATTAACCTACATTTTATTTTGAAATTTGTCCTATATTACATGTAATATTAATAACCATATTTTGCGATTTATCTCCGTTTAGGCGTTTGAATGTAGAGCAATTCAATTAGCAACTAATATTTCTGAAACTTTCCAGAACTTTTATAGCAATGAAGTATATGAAATTTGTCCTATATTAACCTACATTTTATTTTGAAATTTGTCCTATATTACGTGTAATATTAACAACCATATTTTGCGATTTATCTCTGTTTTGGCGTCTGAATATAGAGCAATTCAATTAGCAACTGAAGTTTCTGAAATCTTACCAGAGAATTGATAGCAATGAAGTATATGAAATTTGTCCTATATTAACCTACATTTTATTTTGAAATTTGTCCTATATTACATGTAATATTAATAACCATATTTTGCGATTTATCTCCGTTTAGGCGTTTGAATGTAGAGCAATTCAATTAGCAACTAAAGTTTCCGAAACTTTCCAGAACTTTTATAGCAATGAAGTATATGAAATTTGTCCTATATTAACCTACCTTTTATTTTGAAATTTGTCCTATATTACGTGTAATATTAATAACCATATTTTGAGATTTACCTCCGTTTAGGAGTCTGCAACTGAAGTTTCCGAAACTTTTCAGAACATTTATAGCAATGAAGTATATGAAATTTGTCCTATATTAACCTACATTTTATTTTGAAATTTGTCCTATATTACGTGTAATATTAATAACCATATTTTGCGATTTATCTCCGTTTAGGCGTCTGAATATAGAGCAATTCAATTAGCAACTGAAGTTTCTGAAATCTTACCAGAGCATTGATAGCAATGAAGTATACGAAATTTGTCCTGTATTAACCTACATTTTATTTTGAAATTTGTCTTATAATACGTGAAATATTAACAATCATATTTTGCGATTTATCTCCGTTTTGGCGTCTGAATATAGATCAATTCAATTAGCAACTGAAGTTTTCGAAATTTTATCAGAGCATTGATAGCAATGCGGTATATGAAATTTGTCCTATATTAATCTACATTTTATTTTGAAATTTGTCCTATATTACGTGTAATATTAACAACCATATTTTGTGATTTATCTCCGTTTTGGCATTTGAATGTACAGCAATTCAATTAGCAACTGAAGTTTCCGAAATCTTATCAGAGCATTGGTAGCAATGATGTATATGAAATTTGTTCTATATTAACCTAAAGCAAGCAGTGATAATTAATAATTCTATTATTATTTAAAAATTAAGGAAACATAGTACCTTTTAAGTGGAAAAGCCTTTGTTTGATTCATTATTGAATTGAAAGTTCTGCTCTGTTAAGAATAAATATGTTCTTAAATTATTAATAAGGCTCTAATTTTATAAAAATGAATTAGTTTTGTTGTTACAAGAAATCTAATTTTAAATAAGAAAAAAATATGTACACTAAGTGATAAAAGTATATATCCACTTACTTAAATATTACCTGTGAATTTTGAAAATTAGAAACTAGTTTTTTATATCAGATAAAAGCTACTTAATTATCTTCTTTATTTTGTGAACCTTAATTATATAATTACGAGCAATGAATATTTTATTTTATAGCGTAATAAATAATTTCTTTTCAATTTCTTAATAATAATTAATTGTTTAAAAAAATTAATATGGTAGATACCTGTAAGGTTTTAGGTTTACAGAATAAAACGGATATTTTATTTCAGTTCATGTAAGTATTTAGTTTCTAATAAATACATTGAAAAATTATCTTTCAAGTAAATAAATTTCCTTTTTCTTTCGTTTGGTGTATATTTGTTATGCTGTTTGAAAATTGTATTATTACTTGAAATAACAAAACTAAATAATTTTTTTCAAGGCTATAACTTATTACAAACCTGTAAAAAAATTATTCAAAAGGAGAAGAAATTTTTATTTTATGATAAATCGGAAAAAAGGTTGTTATAATGAAGATTTTAAATGTCGAAAGGTATTATGTCTCTTACATTATCATTCCATTAATTTTATTGATTATGGAAAATATGTATATTTTATTAGATTGTACTTTATGATATATTTCATAATTAGTTACTTCTTAAGTTTTGTTTCAGTGGGATTTTATGATTTTTGTAGACTGTTTGTAGTCTGTAGATTAAACTCATCTACTAATGTACTATTGTCTTCAGCAATGTAATTAAATTAAATCCTTAATTAAGATATAGTAAAACATGTTCTAGGAAGTCCTACCGTCATATTTTAAAGTTTATAACAACCATTATAAAATGCAAAACGTGTATATTTTATTGCATTGTACTTTAAAATTTATTTTATACGTAATTACTATTCCTGCTTAATTGGATTCTAGAAATTCTTTCTAACAGAAAACTAACAAATGGAATTGATCTACATAAGTATTTTGGCATTAATTTACAAGAGCATTATATCCTTAATTAAAATATTTTAAAATATCTTCTTTGTTCAAAGAAGTTCTACTTTAACATTTTAAAGATCAAAATATTTATGGATACAAAAATACATAAAATGTTATAAGATGTACCTCTATATTTTATAGCAACATTTTAAGGATTTTGTCCAATTTCTAACATTTTTGTTAGATCTGTGAATTTTTTTTAGATTTTAAGCACGTAAATAAAATAAACAAGAATGACATGTTTTGCTTAATTACTTGACTTACTCTCCTTAGATGTCTGACAATACAAAGATAATAAAAATACTTTTAAAAACTTATACGTTTTATTTTTAAATTTTGTTTCTATTTTCGGTTTCATGTTTTTTAAAAATTGTTTTTTTTAACTTAGCATTTCGATATTGACATAGATAGAATAAAAACTAGTAAGATAACACAAAAAGATTTTTAACTATTACAGCAATGAACTTTTAGAGACATTTCCTGAAGCTTTTTTGAATTTTTATGAAAGACAAAACATTGACAGGGATTAAGTAATATAAATACTTTCAGGATTTATTTAAAATAAATCACGGGGTTATATGCTCATTTACATGATGACTGAAGTTCAATAAATTACTCTAAATATAGCTGAATGCAAACTGAATTGAATCTCCCAAGTCTATTTTTTCACTTAATATTTTCTTTAACTGATTGGAAAGAAAGGTTTTAAGATTTGCATTAATGTAGTATACTTATAATATTTTATCATAACATAGAAATTTAATTTTTATGAATAAGTATAATATGTATTTCAAATATTTATCTTAACGTCATAAATTATAAAAAAAATTGTTAGGTAAAAAACTATTATGAACTAAAGTACTAAGCCCAATTAAATAAATGTAAACTTGTTATTTTTTCTTCCTCCGTGTGATTATTGGTAATCCATTTATTAAATGGCGACTAAATTAAATTTAGTAGGAATAATACTTAATAATCGGAAGAATGATTATTTTATTCTTGTCATTAAGATTTATAGTTATGGATTATGTGATTTCTAACTATAACACTCAACGTTTTTTTCGTTTTTGAAAAATCAACAAACACACATATCGAAGCTTGTTGGTCAGGACCAGATGAAATCTCTTTGGGGCCCTAGACATTTCATTCTTATTGGGCCCCTTCCATCTCCCACGACAAATGGAACATTCAAAAAATTTTAAAACAATAAATAAACAAAAACTAAATAATGGGAAAAATTAAAATAGATATTAAATTTTTGTTAATAGGAGATATTTAATGTACAATAATAAATTTATTTTTACTAGAAAAGGTTGAACAGTTTGTTTATAAATTAAAAAACTGGTAATTTATTTTATTAAGTGTCTTACAAAAATAAATATATAGACATGAATAAATTCAATGAAACAAAAAAATCTATTTTCTAGTCCTTAATTCAGCAAAATTATCAAGTATTGTATTATAATTAGTTTCAGACAAAGCGTTTTGATTGATGTTTAAAGCAGTTAAAGACTTTAATTTTGAGTGACTGAATGAATCAATCAAATAATAAATAATTTGTTAATCAAAAGAGTAAATATTTAGTTAGAAGTTTTAATACTGAGAGTGATATTCCATCAGATACATTTGATATCTCCAAAGCTAGATATACCAGCGAAAATATTTCTATAATTTGGAAATGTTCATATTATTTTGGGGCTCTTTATAAATTGCTGCATCTAAGATGGCAACGTTAAATTTTGGCTTTAGTTAATTTTCAAAACTATTACAATGCTATTATACCAAA
>CM063503.1:63416243-63441243 GCA_032207245.1 Pardosa pseudoannulata
AAAATATTATTTGGAATTTAATTTACCAAAATTTTCAAAATTTGTTTACTAGAAAATAGTTTTTATTTCATGAACTTTCAAAAACCAAACATTTATTCGTATAAACTACTACGGATGTTTTATAATTGAAAAAATTCAAAGGAAAGTTCATTTATTATTTTAATTGTTTAAAAATAAACCCCAAAAGATGAATAATTAATATTATATAAATTTCAATTTATTATATAACTTTCATATGCATTTTCTAACCACAATATCAGTGAAAAATTAACTGATTATATTAAAATATGCACTAATTTAAACATAATGCAACAAGTAACTAATCTAAAGTTTTAGCAAGGTATCACAGTTGGAATTGCTGCAAATAAACTCATAAAAATTCAAGGAAATGTCAGCAGCACTTAATGAAGGCAGAGCAACGGTTTTATGACTTAATCTCCGAATCAAGGATACCAAAGTGAGAAATTCTTTTCTAGTCTCTTCCTTTCCATTGCACTGCTTTTTTTTATTAATTAACTAATTACAAACAAGATGTTACGTTCTCCTGCTCTCAACAGGGTTCCATTTGTGAAGTTACAGATCGCACAAGTAGCATTTACAAGCAAGTTTATCCGTTCTGGTGAGTAGAAGGAAACAGAAAATTCCGTGCAGGTATAAAGAATATCTCTCTCTCTATATATATACATTATTTTTCCATTGACCTCCATTTATGTAGAAAAAATAAACTGAAAGTTTTATTTGAATAATTTGTTGAATTGCAAGACGAAAGTTAATAGGTTAAAATTCTTACGAATCACCTTGATAAATCCACAGATTCTCGATAAATTACATATTTTATAGAATTTACACACTCATATATATATATATATATATATATATATATATATATATATATATATATATATATATATATATATATATATATATATATACATATATATATATATATACATGCATGCAGGCATATATATACGTACATAAAATGCTTAGTGTGGATGTATCTGAACACGATTGCAGGAAAAGGGTACAACCTCGAGACATGAAATTTGGTACAAAGGTTTTTTGTAACACCGTAAAAAAACTTTACGAAGCCTTTTTTAATGCAATTTTGTTTTTTTTAAATTATTTATTGATAAATTGGTTATATTTATTGCTTCAGGCAACAATTTGTCTTATCTAATCAGTAAGTTTTCCAAATTATAAGAGTTTGGTAAACCTGACTAAGGGCAAATTCGTTATCTTGATTACCACTTTACATGTTTTATGAATTAATTACTTAGTAATTTTTCAGTATTTAATAAATTAGTATTTTTTTACTATCATTACCTTTTGTTTTGTATTGTAGATTTTTAGGGACAATTTAAAGATTACTTAACACCCAAATCCCAACATCTCCCTGTATTTAGCAAGCCCATTCCTTCCTTGGCCCATGCAGGGTTCGTTCAGAAATGGGGGCCCAGGTCCAACCAATTCATCCGGGGGCCCCATGACGTCAAATGGTAATAAGGCGTGGCTTTACAGCCTAAAATTAATACGTCATAACACAAACATAATGCAATAACTTCTCCTGTCAAGAAATTGCTGATAATTTCAAGTGAATTTTAGACATACGCATCATAATTTTAACTTGAAATGGTAGTTAATTTGGGGGCCCCCTTTTGACTGGGGCCCAGGCGCTTGCCAAGTTTGCCCTGCCGGAAATCAGGCACTGGCCCCTGGATTGTCACAGCGTAGTGCTCATAACACGAGGATCACGGGTTCGTTCGCCCCATGGATCAAGTTAATGTTTATATTCTTATTTTTCATTGTGGATATAAATAAAGTTGTGATAAAAATTGATATTAATGACTAACAATTAGTAAGTAAAGATTTATTTTAGTTGGATTCTAAATTCTCAAACTACATAGCTTAATAATCAAATCATTGAATTAATATATTTTAATAAATTAAGTATACATATATATAAAATATATATACTATATATATATATATATATATATATATATATATATATATATATATATATATATATATATATATATATATATATGTCAGGTTTAAAAATGGGGATTAAGAATTAAGCGAGTTATAATTAAAAATAGTTAGAACTCATTAATGATAACTTAATAGGAGAAAGACACACCCTCGAGCGGAACTATACAGAGTAAAGAAGCCGATGCGGAAGTAGACATAGGAATTTTGCTTAGGTAGCAACGCCAAAAGAGACAGTTCTGAGCGGGAACTCGGGCTGATAACATCCTCCACGCTTGTCGTGGCAAAGTATGAGAACAAAGGATTTCTAAATGGCATAGCTATGGACAGAAGGATTATAATAAAAAAGATATATATATATATATATATATATATGTATATATGTATGCATATATATATATATATATGTATGTATATATATGTATATATGTATGCATATATATATGCATATATATATATATATATACATATATACATGTATATATATATATATGTATATATGTATGCATATATATATGTATATATATATGTATGTATATGCACGTATATATATATATATATGTATGTATAAATATATATATATATATATATACATATATATATATAATATATATTATATATGTATATATATATTATATATATATGTATATATATATGTATATATATTATATATATATATATATATATATATATATATATATATATATATATAATATATATATATATATATATATATATATATATATATATATATATATATATATATATATATATAAATGTATTTTGCAGTATTTGTTCAGGAATATAATTCGCCTGTTTAAGTTATAAAAATATTAATGTTCATAAAACTGATGTGTTTTATTATAAAATAAGACCTAGTGAATAATTTGGAAAGTATATAAAAAAGAAAAAATTTATAAAATTATGTCTTTTTCCTGAGAGTCGAACGGAAAGTCATTTACAACATTTAGTCAATCAGGAAAAGGAAGATCATTAGCAGTGCGGTCAGAGATTATCTCTCTCAAAGAGAAGCTTTGTTTCTTCACTTTATAATCCTGATCACCGCTATCATGCTTAACTTATATAGGTATAAGAATATATATATATATATATATATATATATATATACATATATGAATAATATATATATATATATATATATATATATATGAATATGTATAAAGAATATATATATTCATATATGTATATATATAATATATTTATATTTATTATATGTATGTATATAGATATATATATATATATATATATATATGAGTATATGTAAAGAATATATATATTCATATATGTATATATATATATATATATATATATATATATATATATATATATATAAGTATAAACATACATGCACATACATATACACACACATATATAATATGTGTGTGTAAGCAGGGTCCGCTCTTGGTGCAGATAATTCAGATATTCGACTGTGGCGGCAAAATTCGGGAGCGGCACTTTGGCTGTGGATGTGAAAAAAAATATTAATTGTTTTAATGCTATATAAATCGAAATTTATACACGTCAATTTTCTTCCTTTCGTTAAAAATTTACAGTTTGTATCTAAAACGTGCATACCTAATGCTAAAAGTGCTTACTATACTTAATGCTGAAGAAAACATCATAAAAGAGCTGCAAATTTAATTAAATACCCTAAATCACAATTCTGGTGACTCAGGAAGAAATTTCTGTTGAAATAAATTAAAAATATGTGATTAAAAACATTTGCAGAAATAAAAGTGAGAAAAAAAATTTCGTGTGATTTTAATGTACTTGGTGTTATTTTTATTTGATTTTGCAATAACACAATTCATTTTTAGAACATTGTATTATATATTTATTTTTAAAAATATTCACTTATTATCATCTAAAATGATTTTACTTCTATTTAAAATAAAGAATATATTTTTAGAAACATATATGTTTAAGGTGAGTCAATTTTTCTGTTTATCTGGGGTGATGTAACGGTTAGAGCGAGAGCTGACGTGTGTCTACAAAAAACTTGTTACGTACATGGAGAATATTTTATGCGGATTTTATTCTGAAATATAACTTTTCTACTTATCTTACAAAAAATACTATAATTTTAAAACTGTAAAATATGTATGGGATTTAAATATTGTAGCTAAGTACAGGTATTTCTTAATTAATTTCTAGTGCTTTACAATACTTCATAATCAACTTTAAGTTATATTACATATGATGACATATAATATATTACTGCCATCGTATGCGATATGTAATCAGTCTTTGTCTTTTGTCATATATGTTTTACAAAAGACTAAATAGTAATTTACGTAAAATGTAAAAATTTAAATCTCGGAAAAATATTCAATAAATAAAATGAAATTATTAAATAATAAATTTAGAAAAATTATTAATGAAAGATTGAAAATCATTGTAATCTAAAAGAACTCGGTCAACTTGGAACTAAAAGCTTTATTACTTAATAAAGACCTGATTTTGGTGCAAAAACAATTCAGCTACTAAAAATAATCTTTTGTGCTTTTCCATCCATTGATCGAATGATTTTATAATTTACGAATGTTCTAAATATATTCGCTTGTTATAATGTAAAACGATTTTAATGTTATTTAAAATAAAAACAATAGTATATTTTTAAAAATATAAGTGTAGAGGCGGCAATTTGTCTTCTTGTCCGGAGCTATGTAAAAACTAGGCCGAGGAATGGTGTGTGAATACTAGGGCTTGTAAATTTTGCTGACATTTTTATTTACTTGTAATTTACCAATAATAAGTTCTTAATTGTTCAGATATTTCTTCAATTATTTCTAATGAAATAGTGCGTTGATAAAATACATTATCCTTAATTGATTTTATGAATGAGCGAATAGTTATCTTAACACATTGTGTGCGGGTACATTTCGCAGCTGAATTGTACCGAGAGCGGGCGTTTTGTTTAGTTATTCCATTAAATCTCAATAGATCGAAAATTATTTAATTTTTTAACTAACTTTTCGTATTTTATATTTAAATATATAAACAAATACATAAATAGACAAATAAACAAATATATATATAAATACAAATATATATATATATATATATATATATATATACATATACATATATATATACATAAATACATATATATATATATAATATATAAATATACATATATATAATATCATTTTCTCAAGGATAAATAAAAAGTTAATTTTAAATCTAAATTGATTTTTTTAATCAACCTTCCCGTTCTGTGGTTCCGCATCGACTGATATAAAAACTAGTTTTTATTTGTCTAAATTTTTCCAGAATCTATGTAGTAGACAAGAACATTGGACTTCGTTTTCCTGTATATACCATTATTTTTTACCCACAAACAAACCATATTGTTACACTAACCCGTACTAGTACGTGACTTGAGGTCAAGTATCAATCGTCAGAAAACGTACTAGTACGTTTCCCGCATACAATGTGTTAAGTTTTTAATCGAATAATACACAAAAGATATATTTTTGAAAGAACTGAATGATAATAAAAATATCAATAAACATAATTTCAAAAATTTTTACAAAAACAATTATTCAAAAATAGGATATTTTGACATTTTGCTTTTAAAACAATTTTTTATAAGCGAAATTAATTCGGTCTTTTTCATGAAACACCCTAGACGGGGATAAAAGTTATATGGATTATAGCAGTAAATCTGCTATAAAGAAATTAAGCATGAATTCTTGAGTGAAAAAATAATACGGTAAATCAATATAATGATATATTATTTCTAGTTTTCTTTAGACCATATATGTATCTAACGTTTTCCTTAATGTTAAGTTCAGAATCGGCTTTAAGCTATAGGTCATGGTCTCATTAGCCCTCGTGTTGCAAAAAGTAGACCGTAGCCCTCCAAACCAAACCAAACCTGAATGTTAAAAATAGTTGCAATATTTATTTAAGGTTGATTGGTTAAGATTAAGCTTTTACGAACAACCTTTTATAAGGAAATTAATTCGGTCTTTTTCATGAAACATCCCAGACAAGGATAAAAGTTATTGATTATTGCAGTAAATCTGTTATAAATAAATTAAGCATGAATTCTTAGGAGTAAAAAATTAATATAATGATATATTGTTTCTAATTTCCGTTAGTCTATATATGTAATTGATGTATCCCTTAATGTTAAAAACATTTGAAATATTTTTAGTTAAGGTTGCTATTTTAGATGCTTTGAAAATATACATTGTAAATTAAATTAAAGAATCATATTTACTCTTCATTGTAGCTGTGAAAACACGTTTAGAGGTAAAAAAAAATGAATTACTGCTGGATTAAAGCATTTTTTATAATACATTTTATCAGTTTTTCCCTTTTAGACGTTTTCCCACTTTTAACCCTCTGACTGCTCATCCCGCGATTTCCACGGGCAATTCAAATGTAGCAAAATTTGCTCATCCCGCGATTTTCGCGGGCATGTGTTTTTCTTCCTTTATTAAGAAGCACATTCTGCCTTTTCACTGTTTAACCAGTGAAATAAATTATACACAGTATTAGACATTTAATTAGGTAAATAGAATTATATGACTAGAACTATTATAGTTATATTAGATAACAGAATGGTAGATAGTATGTTATAAATAGAAACTATGTTAAAGTTGAAATTTATTATAAAATAAATGTTTTATGTGATAACATCTGAAATTAGTTTTTCTGAAAGCTTATTTTCTCATAAAAGTCAATATAAAAAATCTTTTCTAGAAAAGAATTAGTACTTCAATTCTCATATATATATATATATATATATATATATATATATATATATATATATATATATATATATATATATATATATATATATATATATATATATATATATATATATATATATATATATGTATATATATATATATATATATATATATATATATATATATATATATATATGTATATATATATGTATATATATATATATATATATATATATATATATATATATATATATATATATATATATATATATATATATATATAGATATATAGATATATATATATATAGATAGATAGATAGATAGATAGATAGATATATAGATAGATAGATATATAGATATATATATAGATATATAGATATATATATAGATATATAGATATATATATAGATATATAGATATATATATAGATATATAGATATATATAGATATATATAGATATAGATATAGATATACTTAAACTATGCAAAAAATAAGCAATTTTTAAAGAGATCTCGGTTTACAAATTGAGCAGTCAGAGGGTTAATCCCTTGGCCCCCCTGGAAAATTTCTTAATAGGGTTCTAGCTTTTCTGCTTATGTTTCAAAAGCTTTTAATATCCGTAGCTGATATGCGTTTTACGGTTCAAAAGAAAGGAATACGAATTCTCGTCTGAAGCTGGAAGAAGCCTGTTTATTTACAACATCCAGTCAATCAGGAAAAGAGAGATCTTTATCTGAGTGATCGGCGATTTTTTCCCCTCACAAAGCGAAGCTGCATTCCTTCCCTTCGTAATCCTGATCACAGCCATCCCCTTACAGTAGCGGGAGAACAGGTGCATCGGGAGAATTAATTGCGGCTAGAAGATCGTGGGAGAACGTCCCAACCGAGTTCGAAGGATGGAAGAGGAAAATAGAAAAAAATAATATACAAAAAAGAAGAAAAAAAAAAGAAAAAAAACTGAAGAGAAAGAGAGCCCCAAAAGACGCCATTAGGTGAGCAAATGTAATTAAAGCGCCGTGACCGGTTTCAGGGAAGATGCACAACGGCAATCGGCAGTAACATGGACAAGGAGGGTCAGGTGGGGCTTCCATATTTGGCGTGCTTAGCAATGCCATTGAAAGTTGCCTTCAACTTGGCTATTTCGACTAGTTTATTCTTCATATTTAAGCCAAGAAGAATCCACTTATTTTAACTAGATTTCATTATGAGTCATGTAGGCATACAATAAAATGTTAGGAATTCCATGCTAGGAATTCAGTTTTACGGAGGTTTTAATCTTGATATCAGATACCAAGCTCTTTGTACATTGGTACATTTTTTAACAGCGTTTTATGGCAAATTTAAAGATCCGTCTTTTTAATATTTTTTTTCCAGAGTTTCCTACAGTTATAGCAGGGAGAAATTATGTGTTATTTAATATGGGGTTTGCATAATTGGCGGTCTCAGCAATGAGGTTGAATGCTGACTTCATTTTGGCAATTTCAGAATTTTTTTTTCTGAAACATGGGCTGAGATCAGTTCATATATTTTTTTTAGATCACGGTATCAGTCATATAGGCATACATTAAAGTAATTAAGAAAAAAAAATTCGGGAATTCTATGCTCGAAATTCAGTTTTGTGGAGGTTCTAATCTGAAAGACAGATTAAAAAGTTCTTTACAATTTGTTACATTTTTTCTTTAGTAGGCGTTTTATGGAAAATGTAAAGCCCTGTCTGTTTAAATATATTTTTCCAGTTCTTCAAGTTGTAGCAATGTCTGGGAAAACTACTGTGTACTTTGGTATAGGGTCCCTAAATTTGGCGGTCTTAGCAATGAGATTAAATGCTACCTTCAAGTTGAATATTTACAATATTTTATTTTTTAAATATAAGCTGAGAGCAATCTTTTAACTATCTTTTTATATTTTAACTTATTGCGGTATCAGTCATATACACATACATTTAAAAAAAAACTGAGGGAGAAATTTGATGGGAATCTATGCTTGGAATTCGACATTGTTGAGGTTCTAATCTGGTTTTCAGATAACAGCCTCTTTACAGTTTGTTACAGTCTATTTAATAGCTACGGAGGCGTTTTATGGCAAATTTAAAGAGCTGTTTTTTTAATATTTTTTTCTAGAGCACCGTGCGGTTGTAGCAGTGTCAGTAAGATCTGTTATGATATTTAATACGGGGTTCCTAAGTTCAGTAAGGTAATGGTACTGAAGATTGGTTTCTAAATTTTATTATTATTTTTTTAATTTCCCATACCTTTTAATGTAGGCCAAAATCAATCCTTACTCGAACGATGGTTAAACGAGAATAGGCTGCCTACACACATATCTGCATTATACACAAAAGTTGATTCCATTCCCACAACGAGCTTAAAAAGTTTCCAACTAAAATTTAATTTGCCAATCGTAAGGGATTTAACTTAACCTGTGGTTTGTGCATAAAAATAATTACCCAATAATAAAAAAAGCAAGCTGGATCTAATAAATAGCATTTTTTTTGCAAAATATCTATCTGTTCTGCTTACATAATGGTTAATGGTAGCTAATCACATATTAAATACCACTACGTATTCGTGATAGTTAATTGCAAATTAGATTTAGTCGATTGTTAAAACCGGTTAAAAGTTTCTGTTACCTAGTTAATTTCAAGTTAATAACCAATTAGCTTTAGTCGGTTGTTAAAACCGGTTAAAAGTTCCTTTTACATAGTTAATTTCAAGTTAATAACCAATTAGCTATTACTTAATTATATGGTAGTTAAACGCCAATTAGTCTTAACTACGAGAAATTCAAAGAATTTTTAAAAAGTGTTTAAAAGAACCTTCTTTTACCAATCCAGAAAATGTCACTGATATTATATAACTATAAATGCAGGACCAGATCATCGCATAGACAAATGAGGTAAGTGGTTAAAGCCCGGTCTAGCTGCTATTTTGAAAAGATTTCTTAATGACATTGTTTATTTTTCTGTTGGATAATTGTATAAACAGTTACACATTGTTTTTTTTATCGAAAAAAGTGCTTTAGATAATGTTAATTATGGCAAAATAACTGAAATTTTTTTCTGAAATAAAGACTAAAAAACAGGGTTTTTAAATAAAGTGCATTCATAATTATACATTTACTTTTGTTACATATTTAGGGATAACCGCGATTAACCTATGGGGCCAACCAATAGTGGAACTCAATTCTCTGTTTAAACAAAGATTAATCGCGATTAGCCGTTAAACGGCTTTGATGAAACAGGCCTTTAGTAATATAAATTTTAATGCTTTAAAATGTATAAACAATACTGTTCAGACTTTTCTAGAATAACTAAAGAGTATTGATGTATATTAAATATTTTTATTAATTAAAATGTAAGATATGCTCAAGTTTTTCACAATATTTAGTTTTGTTTTATATATCGTTTTATATTTTTTGTGTGTTCTAGTTCTTGTGGGAAAGGAAGTAGGCCCTGTAAGAAAAAAATTTCAAAGATCCCAAAGTGGTTTAATCCGGACTTGTATATAAGCACATAACATTTTAAAAAAGAAGAAATTAAGAGTTAGGAATATTTAGTTCCTAGGCGTAAAAGAGTTAATGAAAAAAAATCTTCTAAAGAATGACATTTAAACAGCTTTGAAAGTTGATTCATTTCGCCCAGTAGCAAATAGATATATCATCTGAAGAGTGACTGGCATTTCAAATCACTGGCGCATCATAAAGATGCGCTCTTTATACGAGATAAATCCCCATTTTTTTTTCTGCAGGAAAAAAAAGGTACTTATTATACATGCTTAACTACGGGATACTCCAATTAATAAAAGGACATGAAAAAGCACAATTACTGATTAATTATAAAAAACAATTTTTCAACAGTATTCCTAAAAACAGAACAATTATGAAGTCTATTTATTTATTTTTTAATTTTATTTTTAATTTTGTATTTATAAACAAAAGTAATAGACAAGGACATCGATAAATCCCAATTTTTCTGACGGAGAAACAGGGTGTGTATTATACACGCGTAAATATGGTATATTAGGATTAACGAAAGGACACGAAAGGACATGATTTAATAAAAGGGCATAATTATTGATTTATTATACAATAATTATTTTTGAATTGCCTTTCTATTAATATATAGAACATATGCATTTTATTTATTTTTTAAAACTTTTTTTTAAATTTCGTATTTATAAACAAAATAATAGGGTAGGAGAGCTATAAATCTCCATTTTTCTTCTGGCAGGAAAACAGGGCGGGCGTTATACACGCTTAAATATGGTATACTTAAATTAACGAAAGGACACGATTACTGATTAATTATAAAAAATATGTTTGAACTGTCTTTCTAAAGTATAACACATATGCAGTTCATTTATCTATTTTTAATTTCGTATTTATAAACAAAAATAATAGTAATAAAGTCTCATCTTTTTTTCTGGTAGGGAAACAGGGTATGCGCTATACACGTGTAAGTCGAATTAATGAAAGGAAAATATAACTGATTAATTATAAAATCATCCTTTTCAACGTCTTTCTAAAAATATACACTTATACAGTTTATTTATTTATTACTCCTGAAGTATTACAGGGTCTTTTATACGATAACTAGCCGCTTCGCACCCTGCCTTACACCTGAGTATACACATTGAGTGATGTCACGTTTCTTTCTGAAAACACTTATGTGAGCTCTTTTAATTTCAGATCAATTATGATGTATAAAAGTACCATATTTAGCAATATAAGTATAGCTTTTCACTCGTATAATGGAAAGGTACTTAGGTTTCTGCAAGATTTTTCAAATAAAACCAAAGTATCTATGAAAATAAAACTATGAAGTACATGAAATAAATAAACGGTTAAATGCTTTAGCTTTGCAAGCCATCATGCTGTTACTTCTAGCAACGGAGTGGATTAGTGGTAAAAGAAGGGGAAACAGTGAAAGTGAAATTAAAATTAAAGAAATATGCGAAATAAAAATAGATAAAGTTAAATAACTACTATAAATCTTGATCTAGGATCAATTTGACTGCCTAAAAATTTCCCAGGGGCAACTTGAATTGCCGTGCAAAATTTCATACAGTCATTTCGGAAAGCATAGTGAATAACAGTGTAGTTTGGTGCGCTAACGTCTACTGTTTTGTTGCACAAGGATTAATGAGACCGGGACCTACAGCTTAAAGCCTATTATTTAAGCCATCCATGGCATCTTCGGGACTCGAACCTACGAACTCCAGTACCAAAGAGGAGTGTCCTACCATTCGGTCATCTCTCCGCCAGTGTGATAGGTAAAATATATTTGTACTGGTATGTACGTATGTTCTTGTTTAAAATGCTATATAAACCAGCGGTTCTTAACCTATGGGTCGCGACCCAAAATTGGGTCGCGAAGCATATTTCTTGGGTCGTGCTGAGTCGAACCAAAAAAGTTAGTAATACACCAAATAATAAGTAATAACAACACCTCCTAGAAGAGTTATTCCCTAATACAATGCTCCGGTAGTGACACCTTTTGGTGAAAATTGAAAGCGCTACCGATCAGCTACTTTCACTTCTAAAAAACCAGGGATTCCCCGTTGTTTGTAAACATGTAAACAGAGAATAACAGATTTTACTCGTGTGAATAAAGAGGTAATAACGAAAAGCTTTTTTGTCTTATTATTAATAGTGGAGTGATCAAGCTGCAGTGCGTATTGTAAAATTGTAATCACCCTAATAATGACTTGCATTTAAAATTTAAAAGACTTAACATGATATTTCATTTTTTTTAAGAATAAGTTAAAATGTTAATTATTTTCAAAAAGTTATAAATATATTTTAATTTGGTCAATAAAAATTATTAAAAACACTTGATTATTAATTAAATTTTCCTTGGATCGAAAAGTACTTTTGTTTATCTTTATTATTAAAAAAAAATAAATAAAAAATTTGTAAGTTAAAAAAATCATCATCGTAGGATTGAAGATTTTTTAAAAATACGCTCTAAAATAAAGCAATGAAAAAATTTTGACTTTTGGGTCGCGACATGAACATATTTCTCAAATTTGGGTCGCGGCTTAAAAAGGTTAAGAACCACTGATATAAACAATGTACTTGTTTAAATGCTATATAACAACGGTATACATTTTGTTGTTTTGTATGATGAAAATCAACAGTAAAAACGTAATATAAACGAACAAAATTTTCTCTCTTCTGGAATTTAAACCAATAACACTTATGTGAAAAGGTAAAGAAGGATAATAACAGTGGTTCAATGATTTACAAGAAATTTGAATATTTTTGATAATCTGTAAACAAGACTGAAAGTGCATTTCGTTATTGCTTCACGAAACTTTCTTTCTTTTGATACCTGATTTGTTAAGAATTTGTTAAGAATATCAAATCTGAAAAAGGATTAGTGCAACTGAAATAATATAAAATTATTATAATTCAAAATAAATGTAAATTTCTGAAATTTAATGTATTTGGTATCTTTTACCACCCAGCAGATAAATTTTAAAATTTAAAAAGAAAACTTGGAGATTTCTTTTTATTAAACAAAAGATTCTCTGTAACTCAAAACTGAATATCTTTATAAAGTGTTCATTAATAAGAGTACTGTTTCAAAATTTTACAGTCAAAGGAAAAAAGTGTTAAAAAATTAACCGCATAATTAGATTTTTTTAACAAAAAGAAAAATATATCAACTTATCAGTCCTCGGCAGAAAATTATCATTTTGACGTGCAAATGTGTCACACCAAATCTCCGATATAAAAAAGAGAATAATTTTGAATTAATTTTTCCTTTTTTCAGTTATTCAGTTTACACTGTGTACAGTGTAATTATCTGTCAGCATTACTTCCCCTTTCTAACATCAATGTTCCTACTTGTTTAGCTGATAAGTGACCGGAAAATTAATTCCTCAAGATTAGTGACCGTAATTTATGCAACGAAGTTTCATGTTACTATTGAAACACGAACGCTTTATGAGTATAAGTATAAACTAATTTAGACAATTCATTATTCAAATTAGTATTTTTCGTCATACAATACAAGTTCTTAAGTGATGAGAATAATGCTTCTATTACTATTAAATTGGGTGAGGGGAGAATATTTTTAGAAAGAATTTGGAAAATGGTAGAACTTGGTAATGTTGGCTTTTGTGAAAACTTAGGAAAGGTAGGACAAAATCTGTTGAAATGCAAGAAAAGTAACGTGAACTAAACATTTTGACTTACAGTTGAACTAATATCATAAAGTATCATGATAGTAACGTTTATAACTGATATTTAGTATTGGAGATGGACTAATACATTTTTAAGTTATGCTTATTCACTGTAATTAGATGCTAGTACGAGAACTTGTAATTCTACGGTATCACTATAATGTTCTCTTAATGCATTTTAGATATTGGGATAAAATAAATTTTGAATGCTGTTCAGGAACATTGAAAAAGAAGAAATAAAATAAATGAATGTGAAATAAAGTACTGGACTTTCAGTATAGGCATATTTGTTCCAGGTTATTAATGCAAATGATCAACGCAAAATTGAGCATATAGCATTGAACTTTCAAAATGGAATACCATATTGAGATCCCTTATAATTCGAGATCCGGGTATATATATATATATATATATATATATATATATATATATATGATATATATATACGGTGATATATATATATATATGTATATATATATGTATATGTAAATATATATATATATATACATATACATATATATATATATATATATATATATATATATATATATATATATATATATATATATATATATATATATATATATATATATATATATATATATACTTATTAATAATCTTTTTAAACTAGCGAACACAAATAAACTATTCGTGAGATAATTTTAATATTTCGCATAGAGTTTTATTAATGTTTTCTATTTAAGGGAGTCTGTTTTGAAACAAAACTGAGTTAGAAATTAATCTTTCAGAATGTAACAAATTTGTTTTAAAAGATTTTAGATTACGACCTGTGGTTGCACTGAATTTGTGGGTTTCGTCTAGAGTTACAATTCTGACAAAATGATATCTGTCCGTTTAAATATGCTTTATTCAATCTTTACATGCTGTGGATATAATTTGATATGAAACCGAAAATATAATTTTCCATTGTATGTTGGCAATATTCCTATAAATGCTAAACATACATTTGCCCATCACAGTTCTGTTTAATCCATGTATAACAAAGTGTGTATAAACGATTATATTTTGCACACAAAGGATTGAGGGAAAGTTTCACTTTAAAACGTCTCTATGGAATGAGTGCGGCCCACGGCCTATGTATCATAATACAAAGTGGCCCTCCTTGATTGAAAAGTGCCACACTCCTAGTCTATGCCCATCGGGAAGTATGAAAAATTCGGTTGTATGTCACAAACACAAACATTTTTGACCAAATGCTGTACGCCTATTTCTCTTATAATGAGAGGAACCACTCCATGCAGCACGTAATGTAACATATACGTTGGAAATTGGTATATATGACTTACTTTTTTAAACAAGTTAAGTTAAACTTTTTGTGCATGTGTATAAATGTATGATTGAAGTAGGGAATTTTCCTTCTTTTATTTACATTTATACATCCTTAAATCCATACAAAATTTTCCCATATTTAAAAGTATGGTGACTTGAAAACAAAAATCTGTATGTCTACATACAGATAAATCAAACCGGAATCTGAGAAGCTTCCATTACTCATTTCATGTCTTTTACTTATAATTAATTCAGTGGTTAATTGGAGGAAGTAATATTAAATGACACTTTATCATGCATTATCATAAATTTACTATAAATATCCCATTCGTGTCATAATGAATATAAGAGGTGAAACTAAACATGTGTCTTATTTAGAACAAATATGAGGATCAACCAAAGAAAAATGTTTACATTAAAAGTGACAGTAGACTTTCAACTATGCGACATTTGGTTGATAATTCAAAATATTTATTTCAGTTGGGAAATACAATCAGAAATGAGAAGTAAAACGTGTGTTTTATAATCCATACTGTAATCATATAATTATTATCACAATATAGAAGGCATTTATTACTATTAAAAAGCTAAAACCTGAATCTCACATGAGGCTCCTAAGATATCCATTTAAGATAAACCAATTTACAAAATATTTTTTTAATTTTCATATAATAAGCCAGCGAGAATTTTAAACGTTTTATGAAAGCAAAAGTCTTGGGATTTTATAAATATTCGAAGCATTTAAGGTGAATTTCTAACAGTTAAAATTAATAGGATATTTTCTTTGGAGCATATAATAGAAGAAAAACAGCTAAAATAAATATATTCTGTATTTATAAAGTCTGGGGATTATGTGCTTAAAAGATCTATTATAAACATTTTGTGCAGGAAAAATAAACGCAAATGTGACGAGAACTAAGCTTTTCTTTTAAGGTCTAATATGCACCCTATAAATAACAATGATAATATTTTATGTCAAAAAATAAAAAGCATTTTTTATGAATAAACTTTAAAAAAACATTAATTATTTACTATTACAAAATATTTTTTTAATTTTCATATAATAAGCCAGCGAGAATTTTAAACGTTTTATGAAAGCAAAAGTCTTGGGATTTTATAAATATTCGAAGCATTTAAGGTGAATTTCTAACAGTTAAAATTAATAGGATATTTTCTTTGGAGCATATAATAGAAGAAAAACAGCTAAAATAAATATATTCTGTATTTATAAAGTCTGGGGATTATGTGCTTAAAAGATCTATTATAAACATTTTGTGCAGGAAAAATAAACGCAAATGTGACGAGAACTAAGCTTTTCTTTTAAGGTCTAATATGCACCCTATAAATACAATGATAATATTTTATGTCAAAAAATAAAAAGCATTTTTTATGAATAAACTTTAAAAAAACATTAATTATTTACTATTACAAAATATTTTTTTAATTTTCATATAATAAGCCAGCGAGAATTTTAAACGTTTTATGAAAGCAAAAGTCTTGGGATTTTATAAATATTCGAAGCATTTAAGGTGAATTTCTAACAGTTAAAATTAATAGGATATTTTCTTTGGAGCATATAATAGAAGAAAAACAGCTAAAATAAATATATTCTGTATTTATAAAGTCTGGGGATTATGTGCTTAAAAGATCTATTATAAACATTTTGTGCAGGAAAAATAAACGCAAATGTGACGAGAACTAAGCTTTTCTTTTAAGGTCTAATATGCACCCTATAAATAACAATGATAATATTTTATGTCAAAAAATAAAAAGCATTTTTTATGAATAAACTTTAAAAAAACATTAATTAATTACTATTAAAATAATTACTATTTACCTTTAATATTTTACAGCTTTTAAATAAAGATATCGATAATGACTTATTAAACTTCCAAAAAAGTATTAAAAATAAAATAACTTAGTTCTGAAAATTTACTAACACCTTAAAATCTTTTCTTCGAAGGACAAAATATTATTTACAAACCCATTTAAAAAATTATTTAAAAACAGAAAAATCTGTTTTCTTTTTATCAAACTATTCGCAGCATGATATTTACGTGGACAATGGAATTTCAAAATTGATTTATTTTGTTTTTGATCAATCTGTTTGAAAATTTAATATGATATTAACATTATATTTATGTGATAATGTTTACAATTAAGAACGTAAAATTTTAAAAGTTATTAAACATCAGTTGCTTTAAAAAAGACCTGAAATTGTTCCGTGCGTATTCCTTTAACATATAATTGGGTCATTTTTTATATGATCCCTTTCAGTCAAAAAAAAAGTTACTTTAGTAAGCATTTTCTGGAAATATATAGAGAAAGAATGATACTAGTTAAAATATAAATTTTTTTCCTTACAGAATATGCATAATAATACTTTAAATTTCGAAAATGATAAACATTTGCTGTTCTAAACATATGAATTTGAACTAACTTTTATTTTATATCCCCCCAAAAAATTATCGATAAATTCTAAAGATATATGAAGTTTAGAAATGCATTTAGAGTGTTTCAAATTCTTTTAAACTTTAAATAATTTTGTTCTAAAAATGATTTTAACTAGTTATTAGTCAATACTCCACTGCCTATTTGGGTTAATAATTTTATTATTTATAATTTGATGGATATAAAAACACTGTTTGGTTCTTATTCTTGGATATAATTCAAGATTCAGTGAGATTGGAATAGTGAATTTTCAGGCAACTTTTGCTCAGCTAAATGTCTACCGTAACCTTATTCAACCTCTTTTACTCTTACACAAAATCAATTTAAATGAATAATACCATACAAATTATATAGGTTTTTTTTTCTACTAATTTTCCAATATTCTACTTCCTCCATTATGAACCTACATCCTCTATTTTAAGACTTATTGCCTCATATAAATTTACTGTTGCCTTAAAATCACTTCGGTAAAGGACAACATTTTATTTGCGATCCTATTTGGATTAAAAATAATAAAAACAGAAAAATCTGTTTTCCTTTTAATCTAAATGTTCGCAACATGCCATTTAAATGGAGTAATGACCTATCATCTTGTTGATTTATGTATCCATATATTATGTGAAATTATGCTTTCTTTAAGTAGGAGATATATAATCAGCCCTTTACCATCTTAGACTTAAATCTCTGTTATTCTCACTCAGAAGGGTCTCAAATATAAACAAATCCCGCCAGATTAATACCATACAAATTACACCTTTTCTTTTGAAAACTGAATTTTCAGCCTTCAAAGTACACAGTTATGAATGTACTGCTTCCTCATTTGTGACTAGAAAACAACATTAAATACGGTATGATCTGCGATAGTGTTTGTTTTTTTCAGGGGATACAGTACCATTCAAACTGAAAAATACTGGTAAACCTTTTCGATTTAGCATAACTCAAAAATAATAATGCTCATTTAAGAATAATTTAAAAAAAAAAGTTCTTTACTATGGCTATAATTTTTATACCTATTATTTTCCGGACGATGGCGGAATCGGCAGCTAGCTGTCTTTCGGTATCAGTTTACGGTGTCTCATCCATTTCTAACAAAGGTTCAAAACGGTCTTTCAAAATCAGCTTTTGCAGTATCTCTTGCTTACGAGGAGTTAAATGTTTGTGTCGGAATATAGCATAAAATGCAAAACCGATGTATGTAAGACACAAACAAAAAGAGAAATTATGCAGTACATCTAAGTATAATTAACCATCGTGTTTAAAAAAAAAAAAAAAAAAAAATTTCTGACCGTATTTTTCCAAATTGAACCAAACGTGAGAAATTTCTGCTTCAGGAAAGGTCAAAATTTCATTTGTGTATTGTTTAGTCTGAACTTGTGAAAGCTAATTTCTTTATGGTCATCCACTCATTTGCTAATTAGATCATTTCATAAGAATATTATTGATTGTATGAGAGTAACTCTGAAAAAACAAAAAAGATTAACTAAAAGAAAAACTATTTTGATGCATGAAAACACCCGCATCAAAGTGCAGCCATCATTCTCTCAGTTACAGTTTTTGTTTTATACTAACTGGTATTGCGCAAATGCAACAAAATTATCAAGTCCATTATACAATATTATGAAAACAGAAACAGTATCCAAATATAAATAACATTAATAAAATATTAAACCGCAAATAAATCATTCAAACCACTTATTTAATTATAGATATCAGTGAATCACAGCCATTTGGTTCGTTACACAACTGATATCGAGAAAATCATACATCAATTTCCTGAGAGTTGAAATCCTCGTTTAAATATCCCAAGTAAAATCACGGATATAAATATGTCAAACTACATGAAAATTTTAAGCCACTTACAAATAATTCAGCATTATGCATTATGTTGTCAAATCTACCTTATATTTATCTATAATCATCCAATGGAAAATGAATTTAATATAATTTGGCCAATTGCCAAATGGTTCGTTACACAACTGATATCGAGAAAATCATACATCAATTTCCTGAGAACTGAAATCCTCGTTTAAATATCCCAAGTAAAATCACGGATAGAAATATGTCAAACTACATGAACATTTTAAGCCACCTACAAATCGTTTAACATTGTGCATTATGTTGTCAAATCTATCTTACATTTATGTGTAATCATCCAATGGAAAATGAATTTAATATAATTTTTAGCGTATATTTTGCGATATTAAAATCGAGATTCAGAAAACTATACTTATGAATATGTTAAATGAGATAACTAGATTGGGAAAAGAATTTCAGTTGTAAAATTAGTTTATCTAGAAAGATGAGAGAAAACCTTTCTAATCTTTGCTTCTGATTTTTCCTAGTATAGTGTTGAAATTGAAGATTAAAGTCGAATTAACAATAGTTTCCTCATCAAGTAAACCATATCTTTATTAAGGAAAAAGAAAGAGGTTGTTTTGTATTACATCACAATGGTAACGAATATATCGCATTACTCATACAATACATACATTTTTCAAATGTTTGGGGAAAAAACTATATGTTTGTTATGCACGGAATAAATTTTACTGCTTTAGATAATTACAAGATATACGTATGGTACAAGAGAAGTGTTAATGGAAAAATAAAACCGGAAAATCTTTCTTAATAGAAGTTTTACTTCTACTTTACACCACTTCTCTTAAGTGTGCAGTACGAAGGCCAAATGGGTAACGCGTTGGTCTTCAAGTGATTTCGAATCCCACAGTAGGCATGGAGGTTAGTAACCGTTTGAAATTGGTTTTATGCAGTAGGTCCTGATTTCATTATGGACAACTTTTTTTCGTGTACAAAATAAAAGTGGATCGTAGCTCTCCAAAAATGTTAACTGTTTATCTGCCAGTGTTCTTAATAAAGCGATATTTGGAAACAGGAAAAGGACGGGTAACATGAAAAATCTCTAGTTATGGCTAAAAAGTTTTTAAGAATACAGAACAAAAAAATGTGACTGTCAACTGTACACGTATGATTAATTTCAATAAATGAATTTTTATATTTTAACAGACTTGACAATTTTACTTCTAGATATTTGTGACTCTTTAATTGAAAATTTCTAAACAGGGGAGGCATATTTTTAAATTTGTTATTTATTAAATAATTAAGAGTGAGTTTACAATTTAAACTGAAAAGAGAAATATTTGTAGAAAACTGTTAGCCTTCTTATGGGAAAAATATCTTTACGTAATTTTGAAAGGAATGTTTTTACTGATTCCAATTATAAAGGATTTTATGGGCTAGCATAAAAATTCATAGCCCCTTTTCCAATTGCACTAAATCTCTCAATTTAAGGATATCTTTTATCACATAAAAAAACATACACAGTTATGCAAAAATCTCTAATAAATGGGCCTAATGCCCTTATGTACAGAAATTGATTAACTTACTGACAGTAGAATACAAATGAGTGACCTTCTTTAAATATATTAACTTCTTTCTTATGAGACTTGCTAGCTCGGTCGGCAAAGGCAACGATATCGTAACTGAGAGGTTGCGGGTTCTTAATCTTAGCCGACACTAAGATACACCGTGTTCGCTAAAGGTGAATGGGGCACGTAAAATATGTTCGCTGTCACAATGTCCTCCATGTTCTCAATCAATATTTCTGGGGGTGGCAGTCCAAGTCTATGGTTTTCTGCTTGGTCCCTGCATCAAACTTACGAGAACCCACTCTAGCATAAGTCGTACTTTCACCCTTGAGGTACTCGTTGAAACGAAAGGCGCACCCCTTCGTCTTAAATAGAGTAGCCTCTGGCTCAGCCGTGCTTGGTTTGACCAAGAGACATAAGCAAAAACAACAACAACATAATGGAAACATTAAAGTATTGCAAAAGGAAATTTTATTAAATCTAGTAATATGTGGAAAATTCCATCTATTACTATTAAATTTATGTTTACTAATTGAATACATTTTGACTCCCCACCAACTTTTATCGCCTCAGAAGCGAATTTTCTTTGGACATAACTGTTGTGGACTTGGGGTAGACAGTGCACTGCAGTAACGTAGGATTCGGTCGCCCCTTCGCCTTAAATCGAGTAGCCTCCGGCTCATATCGAGCTTGGTTTGACCAAGTGACGTAAGACAACGTCAACAACTTTTTTCTTATAAAACTAAATCAGAAAATAAGCATCTTAACCATGGCGTCTCATTTGGTCTGATTCAGAGTTCTACACATAATACATTTATTTTCGAGAACAACTCAGGGCGAGAGAGAGAAAATTGGAGTAAATAAAAGGCAATCTTGAAAGTAGAGTAGCCCTCCTTTATGTCACGCTGCGATATACGCATCTGATATATCACCATTTTTCTATATATCCCAATTTTTTTCCAGTCCAATGAAAAATATGGATACGCATGTGCATCAGGACATAAATTTCAAAAACTAAATGTAACTTCTCCATTTTTATTAAAGCGATTTCGATTTATTACTCTACTTTCCCTACTAATTTTATTACTGTATTCTAAAAGCATATATTCTTAACCCTTAATTTGACAAGATGTTTTTTCAAATATTTTTTAATTTCTGTTATTTTCCCATGTCTGTATAGACATTAGGATCTCTGTAAAATAAACAAAAAAATATATCATTTTCCATTTTTGAGATAATTAATGTCCGTTGTGGCGAACACTGACAATTATGTTATATAGTAGTTATAAATATACATGTCCGGTGTAGCAGCCAGACTTAGCCAAATTAAGGGTTAAAAGTGAAAATTTTGTATGTTCCCACACTCTCACAGAGGAATCCTATTTGTCTTCCAAAAAGCGAGGGCTACTGTAATTAGGGAAATGCTATATGTTATTCCACCTAATGAAATGATTTTTATCAACGTGGCTCTCGAAACACTCAGACAACTTTTTAAGTGAACTTAAAATCTTTTACCTCGAGTGATTTTTTTTTTTTTTTTTTGGGGGGGGGGGGTTGACGATAGCTTTGGCTGCAAAAACTTTTAACCCTCTAAGCGGTTTGCACGTACAATTCCGCCAAACCAAAAACGTTCTGAAAATGGGTGTAATGCACATTTCTGTCAGTGTTTGAGGTAGGTTGGTCAGGTCGGTTGTTCATGAACTGCATCCTTCTTTGACTGACATTTACTGAGTTATGCACCCCTACTCCCTGAGGTTAAAGACACTGGTAGCTTTTCATGGCTTTGTAAATCTCTATTTCGAAGTATTTTATTCGCGGTATCTCTAATTACACCCCTTAAGTATCTTGGATAACTTTCGTAAAAAATATAAATACTTCTCTTAAAGAATATTTTTTATTTGTACTTTTAGAATCCATTATTTCTTATGGGATGATCTTCGAGACATGACGAGCTTTGTGTGTATTAAAAATTAACAATCTATAATATCTATTTATATATCTATTTATAACCGGAAGTAAAGGGACAATAACGAGGGTGGGTTTCTCGTATTCCATTCTAGTCGACAAAGGGTGAAGTAAAAAATCATAGAACGCTTTGGCCATTGACATAATAAATCTGTAGTGTGTTTATGGAGACTTTTTTTAATCGGTGTGTTCCACTCGAAGGGTTAAATCATTCTCAAATTGGAGACTAGTATCCACACTGTAGTAAAAGTACAGTTTAATAGCAGCCTCCCCCCTGCCCATCGAGGCAGAAATTCCAATACTCCACTGATGCAGCAAAAGGTGATTCACATTTTTTTAAAAAAAACCAGCTTTATTCTGAACACCACATAGGTGATCGTTTCTTTCTGATGTAAGATAACTTACAATTTAAAAGTAAAACTTTGCGTTCTTTAATTTGCGTTTTATTTGAATTGCAAAGGTAAACATTCACCTACCTAGAACTCAGCTCATTTCTTTTATTCTCGTGAGAAACAGAGCAGTGGAGAGTGAATGTGTTTTCATCTTCCCGCATCACCGCCCTACATGCAGCGACATAGCTTAGGATTTCGACTGGATTGATTATTTAACATTACTGGATTCGGCCAACCTCAAAAAAAAGGATCTTTAAATCTCTGGGAAGTTAATTAGCCATTAAATTGCAAAAAGTAAAAAGGAAAAATATTACGTAACCTTAACGGCAATTCCCAAGAAATCGCTGGAAACTTGAAAAATGCATAAACAACTTCGAAAGTCAATTTAAGTGGTGTAAAAATCAAACTCAATCTTCCATTACAAAACAAACGTTAAAGCCATGATGAAGTATTATTACATGCATTCAAAGAATGCTCTTATTTAAGAGAAGCTCTTTAAAACAGATGAAGCTATTTTTGTTTTTCATATTATTTCAGTTTACAATAAGCACATGAAGGAGTTGGATTTTTCGTTTTCAAAAGCACTTATTTGCACAATATTGCGACAATTTTAAATATGTCGTAGCCATTGTGTCTTTGAAATTAGGTAATGCTATTAGAACTAATTTTTTAATGTACTATTTATTCAAAAAGTGGAGTGCTACGGTCTTTTGCTACACGAGGGTCAATGATACCGCTATAGAAAAGAAAGTTTCAGGTTCGAATAATTTATTTACTCATGTAAAATAACCATTAACTTTTTGCTAACTTATAGCTGAATCAAATTTACTTAGGAGATCAAACATTCTTTCTTACAAACCTAAGTTTTGGTTTGGTTTGGAGTGCTACGGTCTACTGTTTTGCAACACGAGGGCTAATGAGACCGGGACCTACAGTTTAAAGCCGATCCCAAACGGATACGAACATCCATGCCACAGTGAGATTTGAACCCACTTACTCCGGTACCGAAGGCCAGCACCTTAACCAATCGGCCATCATTCGGCATGTAAGTTTTGTATAACTGAATATATCTCATAAACTGGTTTTAACTATATATATATATATATATATATATATATATATATATATATATATATATATATATGCATGTAATATATTAAAATTATTTAACTTTAATATTTCCTTAAAAACCTCCTCTCTCCCATTCTAATTCCTTAAAATCTTTTTCCCAGCCTCTAAATGTCTTAACCCACTGAACGGACGCGTCGACGGGGGATCGACAGGGAATTCCTGTTCGAAAACGGACCTGTCGACCCCTTCTCGTTCGTACTCGTATAGCTCTTATCACACACTTTTGAGGGAAAAAAATATTGCAAAGTGATAATAAAGGAAAGAAACTAATTTTCAGTAACGGAACTCCTTTACCTTGCAGGGAAAATAATTTAAAAGTAGCCTTGTAACTTTTAAACCGGCAACTCTAGTATGGTACGGTAAGTTCCGTCTGGAAATTACGAAAAGGGTGACTGTTTTGAAAGGGAAAAAGGTGGGGAGGGTGGCCGGTGGATGGGTTAATCAAAGGAGTGTCTTCTACTTAAAATTCTTTCGATACAAATCCC
>CM063503.1:63443743-63476243 GCA_032207245.1 Pardosa pseudoannulata
GAAATCAGTAATTCGGTATTTATTACACTGTTTGATTTTTGTTACGAAATAAAAATTAATTATTGAAAGAAATGCTTATTCTATAAAAATTAAACTTCTAAATAGCTAAAATTTAAGAAACCAAAAATTTCCCCAAAGATATATTAATATTCTTTTGAGTTTATTATTTTTTCCCCTGATTTATGCCCCAAAATAGAATAAAAATGCTTTTTTGAATAAAAAATCAAACTCAAAAAGAAAATGATTTAAAATCTCACAACTAAAAATTTTCCTAGATATTTTATTATTAATCCTCTTCAAATGTGTATTTTATTATGTACTCCATGATTTATATCACAAAATAAAATATTTGTGTTAAAAAAAAAGTTATGTTTCTAAGTGTTAACAAGCATACCTTAAAATCAAAATTATCTAAAGCACAAGAAAATAAAAATGCCTCAAATATCTTTATTATTATGTTCCCCATGGTTTATACCATAAAGTATAAACAAATTAAATAGTTGCGTTATAAAAAGTTAAGCTAAATGCTAACAAATTAAAAATTTCCCTCGTTTATTTATTATTGATATTTTTGAAACGATATATTATTTTTTTTTCTCCCGACTTATGTCCAAAAATGAAAATAAAAATATTAAATATCTATTTAAAAACTTCCAACTTCAAAATTTTAACTTTAAAATAAGTATATAAACAGAAAAAAAGGAAATCTTTAGCAAGGTATATTATTACTAGATATCTTGAAAAGTGTTTGTGCACTTGGTGTACAGGAATACATGTTTCATTTCTGAAAAAAATATTTATAGATAATTTTTTACTTTGTTTTCTTAATCCAACCAGAATTTAAATATCGGCAGACAGCTTGACATCTTGTTCCAACCAGACAAAATTTTCCCCGATATTTTATTAGTAATGCTCCTCAAATGTGATTTATACCATAAAATATAAACAAATTAAATAGTTGCGTTATAATAAATTAAGCGTTTTGTTCGAATCAGTCAAAATTTTCCCAGGTATTTTATCAGTAACACGCCTCAAATGTGTTTATTATTATGTCCCCATGATTTACACCATAAAATATAAACAAATTAAATAGTTGCGTTATAAAAAGTTAAGCTAGGTGGTAACAAACCTGCCTTAAAATTATACCATAAAATATAAACAAATTAAATAGTTACGGTATAAAAAGTTAAGCTAGGTGGTAACAAACCTGCCTTAAAATGAAAATTATTTAAAAAGAAATAGATTAAAAGTTTCCTTGCTGTATTTATGTTTAATGCTTTTAAAATGTATTTATTATTATTCTTTTCTGATTTATGACTTATAATAAAAACTAAAATATTAAATATCTACTTAAAAAACTTCAAAATTCTAAGTTAAGACTTAACTTTAAAAAAATATCTAAAGAATAAAGTCCTAAAACTTAAACAAGGTATTTTACTATTAAACTTCTTGAAATGTGTTTGCGTAGTAGAGTATTGAAGACATAATGTTTCATTTCCGGAAAAAATATTACAGGTGACAATTTTTTTGTTGTTGTTGTTTTGCTAATCCAACCGGAGTTTAAATATCCGCAGACAGCTTGGCGTCTTGTTCCAATCAGCTTGGCGATCAGGGTGTGCGGTAAAGAAGTTAAAGAATGAGGTGATTGAACTAGTAGCCATGAATTTTTCCCTCCCTGCTGTTGCTATTGCATACTAGTCAAGTCAAAGTGGCTACTATCAGCCGAGACTGAGGCAGTCATTCTCTGAGGGTCTAAGGTCACAGACGTCAGGTAGATGCCACGCATGCGTTTGATAAACGCCAGCTACGGAGATCCCCATCAACAATAGCTGACAAATGTAAATGTTTTCTTAAAACAAAAAAGTTGATTTTCTCCACAGATGTTGATGTACATTAAGTGGTCGTAGCTGACTGATCATTCTTAACAGTGTTGACTTAGAATGCTCAATCCATTATGATGGCATCTACCATAAAAATGGTTTAATAACATTGATGGAGTTTGGGCTTGGGAAACCGACGCTCCAAAATAGACATTCGTTAAAATAATTGGGTGAGAAGCAGTAAAGTGTTTAAAAGCAAGATGTATCTCTTTTTGATTTTTTTCATGTGATGATTAAGACTAGGTGTATATATATATATATATATATATATATATATATATATATATATGTATATATATGTATATATATGTATATATATGTACATATATATGCATATATATATGTATATATAAGATGCAATATTTTTCGAGTGCCAGTATCTTATATTTCTATCTGGAGTACTTATACAACATTTTTCTATTCGTAATAAATAATAAATATAACATAGTGACATCATTCAATATTTTTTATGTAAAAATGTCACAAAAGATGATTAAATTTTAATAATAATTACGATGAGTGGATCAGCAACTCAATACTAATTTTACAAATGGTATTTTACGTTATCTAGCGGATTATTCTGACTTACTTAGATCAAACTAACGTAACAATATTTCATGACGATAAAAAATTATTTTTAGAATAATCTTTAATAAATATAACATAGTGACATAATACAATATTTTCGTGTAAAAATGACACAAAAGAAGATTAAATTTTAATAATAATTATGATAGATGGATCAGCAACTCAATACTAATTTTACAAATGGTATTTTACGTCATCTAGCGCATTGTTCTGACTTACCACTAAACTAGTTTAACAGCATTTCATGACGATAAAAGAGTATATTTAGAATAATTTATCTTTTATTCTTATTGATAGGTTATATAATTGCTGTGGCATAAAAATTTTCTGGCGTATTAAACTTGGCATGCGTGTCATATAGTTACCATTTTTGTCATAGTCTATAACTTTAAAGGGACATACCTTTCGAGACTTAAAATTTTCTTAATCACAGCCTTTTTCCGAATCATAAGAAATGTAAAGACCTACTCTATTTAGAATGAAAATTTTACAAATTCTGTAAAAATGTTCTAATTTTATAAAAAATATTTGTGTTTTCAAGTAGTATATTTCTTTAAAATAACGTAAAAACAAACAAGTTAAAAAATTTAGTTTCACTCGAAAGAACTTTTGAAATATGTATACGAATCTAAATTTTTAAATCAAGGTTTAGTAAACTATAAATCTTATTTGTATTCAAAATCTTTAAAGAGATCTAACATTTTAGAATTAAAAAATAAAATAAAAAATTATAAAAAAAGTTTTAAATTTAAAAAATGCTACACTTTATCAAGCTATAAAATAAAATATATTGTTCGTTTTATTATAACTGAAATTCACAGAATATAAAAGATAATTAGCTTCTATTTGAGGCAAATAAATACGTTTCTAATTTATATACATATTTTTAAAAATACTTTTTATGTAAATGGATTTTATTTTCCCCTTGCTGTACATATTTTAGGTTCTAAAATGGATTGTTTCGTGAAACATAACTAAATAGTTTTTGTAAAGTCAGAACATAATGATTTAGGAATTTTTCTAATCAGAGCAAAACTTTTTATTTCATATTGAAACAAAAAAAAAAGGTTGTTATATTGAAGATATTTCAACTCGAAAGATACAATGTCCCCTTAAACTCTTAAACTTTCTAAACTAATTAAAAATTTGTAAGACATAAATTTTATACCTTTTCTTTCAGAAATTAATATTAATGTATATAAGACACAAAAAAATAATTTATACTTATATTCCCACTTTTGTGAATTCCTAACTCATTAATACTTCCTTTATACCCTAATTTAAATTTTACTCTTCTAGTAACAATTATGATTATACGCAGTGTCTTATCTGGGACAGAAAAGTTCCAAAATAATTGAGGTAATATGAGGAAAACTGAACAAACTTTAATAAGTTTCTCTCCTAGTGCGCGAAAATGCATTTCCCTTTCAACTGACAAGGGATCGAATATCTGGAATAAAACCTACCACCCGTAAAATTATACCAAATATCAAACCATGGTTATTCAAGTACAGATAGAAGCTGTCTTGCGAAACATCCAGGTTCGATGTCGATTAAGTCAGTACAGAGGAGAACGTCTGAAGATATGTTTGTTAAAAGTCATACAAGTATGGTTTGTTAGAAGATATGGAAATATCGCATCAAAGGCATTTCTGGGTGAAATCCTTGATGAACTTCCCGATTTAAATCTTAACTATTTCAAGATGGGAAGTGTGACTATGGTTTTGGCTAAAAAAGAAGTCATTATTTAAATGCTTCCTCTAGTATTTTTTTTAAGTACATGCAGTGGACATACACTTAAACGAAGACCAGGGAGAAGGGATGACAAATTTTCAAATAAATGACTACTTCGTATCTGTGAATAGCAATCGTTTCTGCCTATGAAAACATTACTGCGCTGGTTTTTCATTTTTTAGAATTAACAAACTTAGTTTATAGGTAAAAATGTTATTTATATTGATATCAGTAAACTATAACAACAAAAACTTTCGCCTTTTATTAAATGCAGCAAGTTTCGGTGTTCATTAAACACATGCATAATTACATACAACGAACACCTTTTACAACACATTTTTAAACTAAAATAATATTAAATGTTAAAAAATTAATAGAAAACACGGATTGCAAAACTCTCGCCACTTTTTGAAGAATAATGCAAGCAAAACTTCTGTGAGGAAAAGAAAGTCACAGAGAGATGGTAATATGAACAGTACAGGTCTGTCCGCGAAACATTTTTGCTCTTTTCGTATAACTGTATAAAATTTAAGCTCAAATATTTACTTAAGGAATCAAACATTCCACCGTATAACTAAATATTCGCATAAGTGAATAATTTATTACATAGACCTTATGGGAGTTTCGCCGAGAAATAAGAAGTTCTTCGTACAACTGAAACATTTCATAATGATTGGTTTCTTAAAAATGAGAGCCTACTGTATTAATATTCTCTGGTGTTTTTTAACAAGTACTTGTGTATTTAACATTAGTCACGAAAACAATTCTTCCCTTTTAAGGACTTTTTACTGTCTTTGTGAAATTCTAACTTTGAAATTCTCATTCTATTTACTGATTTAAATTTTATTTTGTTGATATCAAAAGCTATGCTCTTTTACAATAATTTGTCTTAGGGAAGAAAAAGTTCGAAATAATTAAGGTAATATGAATTGTTCAAATTTTTATAATTTTCTTCCCTAGTGTTATTTTCTTCAATGTGAAAGCGATATCCATTAATTGTACCAAGCACCAAACATCGGTTTTTCAACTACAATCAGATACTTTCTGTTGAGACATGTAAGATGGTAGGTATGATTTTCGGATGGTAGCCAAATCGGTAGTGTTTTTCGATACCTGAGTTCCCAGGTCATAGTATCTTGTGTAGCAAAAAGAAAAAGAAATTGTATCATTCCATACCCAAACAAACAAGCGAAAAAGAAAAAAAGAGAGACATTTAGGTTCAATGTCAAATAATACTTTGTATCACGCTTTGCAGATTTACAGTATACTTGGAAAAATTACTATTTACACAGAATTATTTTCACAGTGAGCTTGAAAAGACTGTTTTATTGATAGTTTCTACAACACTGCAATTAACACCCTATGTCCATAGAATCCCTATCAAACAGGGATACTATGTTTACTCCCCATATCAAAGTTTCGTTTACGCTTCATCAAATGCACATGATTATTACCAAAATAAACTTTGACTCAAAAGAAAAAAGAAGAGTTGAGGCAGCACAAATAGATTTTTCGAAAAGATAGTTTCAAAATCTTTATGTACTGCTATTTTTTGAGCAAATTAATCACAATATTTATAAGAAATAACATATTTTCTTTTAGTAGAAAATACTTTATTTTCTCCATACACATTTATTTTTATATTTTAAAATCTTTTAGTTATTTTTACATGATTGGCGTGATGTAGTATTATATTTAAAGGAATATTTTTTTTAATTCCAGGTCAATGAGATACAAAGAGCATCGGACAATTCAGTCTAGAAAAATTCATTACATGTGCAGAGACAATTTAAAGGAATTCGGGCACTTACGTGCAGGTATGCTTTTGTGCTTCTCTATATAAATTTTATTCACCTTCAATAAAACCTAAGTTAATATAGTATTAGAAGGCGAGCATAAGTCAATGACATCATAAAGCCTTACTGCTTTGAAGCGACCGACTTAAAGAATCGGGGTACCTTATAATTTATGACGGTTTTCCGACAATAAGGAGTAGAATTTAATAATATTCATTAAAAAGCGATTTATGAAAAAGGGTTTTGAAAGTGATAAAAGTCGCTATAATATGTAAGATCATTGCATTTGCTATATTGGGCACAAATCATTGGATAACGTATTTGTACTTGCATAGTTTTCTTACACTTTACAGGATACTCGCCAAATTTTGACTCTAAATTTTGCCGGCTGCTTGCGGGGCATTCGTTGCATACCCGAAAGGAATGACCCTACACATGTAAGGTTTATAAGAAGAAACAGAAACATGTTGCAACGTAGAAACGAGTATTTCACAGAGAAATCAGAGACCCACTTTATTAAACTAACCTTTTCAAAACATATAATTTCACTATGGTTTAAGAAAAGAGATGCTTCATTCTAAAGATTAGCTATTAACACATTGTATGCGGGACACCAACTAGTACATTTTCTGACGATTGATACTTGATCGCAGGTCACGTATTAGTACGGGTTAGTGTAACAACAAGGTTTGTTTGTGGGTACAGAAATTATGGTATATAGAGGAAAACGAAGCCGAATGTTCTTGTCTACTACATAGATTCTGGATAAATTTATACAAACAAAAACTAGTTTTACATCAGTCGATGCGGAAGCACAGAACGGGAAGGTTGATTAAAAAAATTCAATTTAGATTTAAAATTTACTTTTTATTCATCCTTGCGAAAATTATATTAAATATATGTATATATATATATATGTATATATATATATATATATATATATATATATATATATATATATATATATATATATATTTGCTTATTTGTCTATTTATATATTTGTTTATATATTTCAATATAAAATACGAAAAGTTGGTTAAAAAATTAAATAATTTTCGATCTATTGAGATTTAACTGAATAACTAAATTTTCGAGCAAAACGCCCGCTCCCGGTACAATTTCGCTGCGAAATGTACCCACACACAATATGATGAGAAAACTGATAAGTATCAAACAAAATTATTAAAGCTTTGTAGTTGAATTTTTTACCCCTAAAACTGTGCAGGAATCTTTTATTCTATAATTTATATTGATAACCTAAAATTTCAATTTGTAATCGTTAAATAATTTTTGACTTTTTGTAAAGAAATAAAATACAAAATATGTGAATTTTTCACAAAAGAATATAATTTTTCAAAACTCTTTAACACAATTTTCAAATTAATAAAAGAATAAATAGTTGAATTGAAATTTTATTAAATCCTGCATTTTAAGGAGATTTCGAAACTTCATTATTATTTAATTTAAATTTACTCATTTTGGATTTCTGCTCACTTTTTATTCATAGAGTTTATCGTTTTTTTTTTTTTTTTTTTTTTTTTTTAAAAGATTTCCACTTGGTATAGCTATTTTTAAAATAATTATTCGCACATTCATCAAATCAGTAAATGATAATGTATTTCATCAACGCTCCATTTTCATTAGAAATTATTGAAGAAATATCTAATCAATTAAAAACTTAACACATTGTATGCGAGACACGCACTAGTACGTTTCCTGACGATTGATACTTGAGCGCGGGTGACGTACTAGTACGGGTTAGTGTAACAACAAGGTTTGTTTGTGAGTACAAAAATAACGGTATATACAGGAAACCGAACCCGAATGTTCTTGTCTATTACATAGATTCTGGAAAAATTTAGACAAATAAAAACTAGTTTTTACATCAATTGATGCAGAACACAGAACGGGAAGGTTCATTAAAAAAATCAATTTAGATTTAAAATTAACTTTTTATTTATCTTTCGATAAAATTAAAACAATATACTACTATTTCTATTTGATTTTTCATATTTACGATACTATTATAAATTATCCACTAAAAAAAAATATTTTTTGTTTACAATAATCTGATGGTTGTTATTTATATATTTCTATTTATATATTTGTTTATGTATTTCAATATAAAATACGAAAAGTTGGTTAAAAAATTAAATAATTTTCGATCTATACAGATTTAACTGAATAACTAAATTTACGCGTAAAATGCCCGCTCCCGGTACAATTCCGCTGCGAAATGTACCCGCACTCAATGTGTTAATATTTTTCTTTAACTGGCTGGAAAGAAAGGTTTTAAAATTTACATTAATGTGGTATACTTGTAAATCATATTTTTATCATAACATAAAAATTTAATTTTCAATGAATAAGTGTTATACGTATTACAAATATTTAACTTAACGTCATAAATTATAAGATTAAAAACTATTATGAACTAAAGTACTAAGCCCAATTAAATAAAAGTAAGCTTGTTATTTTTTCTTCCATGAGATTGTTGGTACTCCATTTATTACCTGGCGACTAAATTAAATTGAGTAGGAATAATACATAATAATCGAAAGAATGATTAATTTATTCTTGTCATTAAGATTTATAGTTATGGATTATGTGATTTCTAACTATAACACTCAACGTTTTTCCGGTATTCAAAAATTAGCAAATGCAAATATCGAAGCTTGTTGGTCAGGACCAGATTAAACCTCTTTGGGGCCCTAGACATTTTCTTCTTATTGGGCCCCTTCCCTCTCCCACGACAAATGGAACATTAAAAAAATTTAAAACAATAAATAAACTAAAACTAAATAATGGGAAAAATTACCGTATTTATGCGAATCTAATGCGCATCGTTTTTGGCCAAATGTAGTATTCAAAATTGGGGTGCGCATTAGATTCAAGTGCGTGAGCATTTCGCCGACTACGTCAACCAAATTTAAATCGTAACAATGGATTACTGTAATTCTCGACTACATTTACCGTTACATTTATCGTTGACACATTATTGCATAGAGGATACAAACTGCTGGCTCCGAAATGTGTGGGAACGCCGTTCCGGTGGACTTTCCAATCCACCATCAATGCTTTGTCTGGACGCTACTTTATGCATTAATTCATTGTTGTATAAAATATGGTATCTAAATTTTAAATAAAATTATCATACCATTGATTGATAGCTTATATACAAATCCATTGCTGTATAAAATAAGATTCAATAAATTCCTCATACCATTGATGCGCATTATTACATTCACCGGCGAACAATTTTTTTATTATTTAAAGTTTTAAAATGGGTATGCGCATTAGATTCGATGGCGCATTAGATTCGCATAAATATGATAGATAATTATTCGTTCATTCATAAAATCAATTAATGATAATGTATTTGATCAATGCACTGTTTCCTTATAAATTATTGAAGAAATATCTGAACAATTAAGAACTTAATAGTAGTCCAAAATAAAATGGCAATTAATGAATCAATCGTACCCTTAGGCAGCAAAAAATTTGCAGGAATGTAAACTGAGAACTTTCGTCAAACAAATACAGGAATAAAGATTTTTCTGATCAGCTCTGATAAAGCTCTCGCGGTATCATTTACTTCATCCAGTGTAATAAGCAGTAACCGAACCAGCATTCAACAGTTACCTAAATCATGCTCTATAGTGGTAGCAAATGGGTGGTCTGTTACTTCTTCCATTTAAGCGTTTCCGGTATTTTACCACCCCCTTCCCTCCTTCATGTCATTTCGACTTTTTCCCACACTTCTCACTTGTCGTCACCTCATCGACGTCCTACGCCCAGTTTATTGCTCAGAAATGCTGTCTTCCTTGGAACCGCGACAGACAAACTATCAATTGCTGCCTGCCAGTTGCGCTGGTTATTAAAAGGAATGGGACATCTTGTTTGCGCTTGTTCAGTAATAAATTTAATGACATTTTTAACTAAAGGTCCATTAATCTTTATTTTCAGGAATGTTAATAAAATTATAGAGCAGGGTATGAACTGTAACATGTTGTTTAGCTGTTTTAGTAATAAATTTAACGCATAATAAATTACATGTTCATTAATATTTATTTACATGAATGTTTGTAAAATTACCCATAGGAGTTAGAAAGAATGTAACTTCTTGTTTCGCCATTTCTGTACTTAATTTTATGTTTATATACATGTTCACTAATGCTTATTTACAAAATAGTTGCAATAATTATATAGCAGATTACAAAGAATGTAACATATTGTTTTGACGTTTAGTAATAAACTTACCATATTTAATTAGAATCCATTAATTTTATGTACAAGAATTACATCTTATTCATATCAATTAAATGTAGTATTTAAATGATACATTATATAAACAATAAATTTAAATTACCATTCCTATAAATTCTATATACACAAATAAATTACATAGTAGGCTAACAAGAAATATTATGTCTTGAGTTACTACTTAAATTATAAGTTCAACTGTAAGTCTATTAGTCTTTATTTATAGAAATATTAATAAAATTTCATAGGAGGGCTATGAGAAATGTAACATTTAGGTTTGCTATTTTAGAAATAAATTTAAAGGTATTTTAAATTGCAGTTCTTTATTCTGTATTTAGGAGACTGTTGATGAAACTGTACTGCATAAGTAAGAAAGTGCGGCCTTGAGGCCGCATATTGCCTTCGTTAGTTTCTTGTGCGGCCTTCATAAAAGCCAATTCTGGTACTAATTAGTATTTAAAGATATTAATTAAGACAAATTGAAATGTAATAGAACTGGATTGTACTTATGTTACCCTTTAATAACATTATAATATTTTTAGTATTTTTACAACCTAATAATATGTTTTTATAATATTATTATTTTTATTATACTACTTTATAATGCAATACATTTATTTAAAAACTTTTTCTCTATTATTTTCATTTGAAGCGTTATTTAAATATATAGTTGTTTATTAAAAAAATAATGTTATACACTTGTTATTACTCCTATGTCAATACAAAAATATTTTATGTTAAATAGTAAATAAATGACGTGATACTCTTGGTATAACTTGACGTGATAATTTGGAAAACTATACAAAATCAATAATAATTTCCCAAAATTTGCATTTATAGGTATATCATCTTATGTGGCCTCCTTTATTACTGCCGAATTTGAATCTAGATTTTAATGCTAAAAAAGTTCCCCATGCCTGCTATATTGCATGGTTACAAGGAATATAGCAACATATTCACTATTTCAGCAATAATTTTAAATTACTTGTTATTTAAATTAATTGCTTTTTAATCTGTTTTTTATTTATTTATTTATTTTTTTTTTTTAGTTTTATCGAACCGTCATTTAAAAATATTCCTAGCATTCCCCCTTTCTATCCTATTAGAACTGGAGAATATATGAAAGAAAGAAAAACAACATAAAGGTTTCACATTTAATCGTTTTTTCTTTTTCCTTTTGAATTTTATAAAACTAATTTAACTTGTTTATATGTACAATATTAGCTAATTAGAAAAGTATTATTACAAATCTTTTCAAAATAGTACTTTAACCCATATTGGACCGCTGTCCTATAAACGGGACAGCAACGAGGTATTTGTCTTTTTTTCCTGTTAAATGATTTGGCCCTAAATGTATTAGCTATAATCAGTGCAATAATTGTTTTAGTTATAAATTTCCTGAATTTCTTTGCAAGCTTTTTTTTTTTTTTTTGCCATCCCTGTTACAGAAGATTGACCATCAGGTCGATTATGTTTAGTTTTGCAGCTATTAAAATGTACTGAATCTATTAATTCCAGTAATTTTATGTCAATCGCCAAGCGGAAATAAAGCTTAGAAGCGAAAATATATTTTATCAATCGAGAGCAAGTAAAGCAAAAAATAAAAATAAATAAATAAATAAAATAGTAATAGGAAATTATATACAAGGAAGTCAAAAAAAGAAACCTCTTAATTAAAGCTTACAATACATAACAGGATGTTTATTTTTAATGAAAAACAAGTCCAAGTGATCAGTTTGAAGACATGAAAAACCTATTAAATTTGTTTTGTCTTTGCAGACTTTATAGTAGTGAAAAATAGGAGAATTAAAGATGACGTAACCACAGTGAAAGTATTCAGCAAAACCGAATGAGTAATGCACGTGCTGTAAGACTTCCTTCCCTCACTTGCACTTTAGTAACCTTTAGTATAAACAGATCTGAATATCACTTTCGGGACTTTCTACGTCCGGATACACTTGAACTTATTCTCGGTGTATATGGACAAGATATTCAGGACCTTTTCGTTTGTAGATTGTCATAAAGAACAAAAGTAGTTTTATTCGTAAGTTTAGAATCAGAGAGAAAGAAAGAGAAGTTTTGCCGCCAGTTTACTATCATAACTTTTTTTTCATTTTTTTTAATTAATACAGTAAAACTTATCTATAAAGATGCTGTAAGAACATAAAAATATGGTTAAATGTAGGTATCTTGAATTTGGAACTTTAATTCTTGAATTTAGTTTGCACGGAAATTGTTTACGTTTTGTGAAATTTGTTATTTTTTTCCCATTTCTAGAGGTAGTAATTTTGTTACGTCAAAGATAACCCCCTTTGATAATTGTAAAATTGTTTGAATATAACAAAGCAAATGGGAATAATCTTGTGTATAATTTATCAACTATTTATATCCTTGCCATTTATTCATTTATAATTGTCAATTTGAATTTAGTATCTCCTTATATTTCCTTTATAATGTAGCAATTTTATAGATACTACTGATGAACTCTTCGGGGAGTTGTAGAAAGTGCCTCGATCAGTGTAACCCTCTGGATTTGCCTGGTCACAAGAGGGAGCTCTCTAATGTAACTTACCTCAAAACTATAGTTTTTCAGCATTGTTGCACTGACTTCTTGTAATAGTGATGTAGTTGGAATCGGGTTGAATTAATCGGCCACTTTTATAGATGTTTTTAATTAAATACTTAATTTTAATATTGTATTTTTCTTGTTCTTTTCTTGATAAAGATCGTAAGTGCTTCAAACCCACCTTCTACTAGACACCTAGAAAAGTAACAGTTTCTTTACAGTATCCCACAACGCAAGATATCATATCGGTACTCATTTTTGTAACGAGAATTTACAGTATCACTGTTAAAAGTTTCTCATTTATGAAAAATGCAGTAAAGTGATCCGGTATCAATATGGATTCATCTGAGTTTGTGAATTTACTTGCAAAACAAATAAAGACAAAAAAATCGGGGACAAACAAATAAAGAATGTCTTTAAATCTTTGAGGACGTAAGTATAATAAAAAGCCTTAAATGTCGACAAAAAAGTAAACAAAACTTTATTTTTTAAGGGAAGAGCCAATAAACGGCTACCTTTGTTGTTATTCATTTTAGCTTTGGTACAAATGATAAAATAAAAATATGGATTACAACTGTTTTACTTTATTTTAAACGCTGAAAAGTATCAGCTATCAGCTTCTGCATACTCACCCATAAAACAGGATATAATATCGGTATATATTTATATAAGGAGAATTTACAATATAATTGTTAAAACAGTTCTTCATTTGTAAATATTTCAATAAGTTGCTCAGCTATCAGTATGAATTCATCTGAGTGTGTGAATTTCCTAGTAAAACATTGAATTTGGGATAAACAAATAAAGAAAGTCTTTAAATCTTTGTTTGAGATCGTAAGTATAATAAAGAGCCCTAAATGTCAACAAAAAAGCGAACAAAACATTTCATTTTAATTGAACAGCCAAAAAACGGCTACCGATTCATTTATTGCTATTCATTTTAGCTTTGGTACAAACGAAACAATAAAAATATCAGTCACAATTGCTTTATTTTATTTGAACTCTGAAAAGTATCAATTTTTGAACAGTGACCCATAACTCAGGATATAATATTGGTATATATATATATATATATATATATATATATATATATATATATATATATATATATATATATATATATATATATATAACGAGAATTTGCAATATAATTGTTAAAATAATTCATTATTTATGAATATTTCAATAAGTTGCTCAGTTATCAGTATGAATTCATCTGAGTTTGTGAATTTACTAGCTAAACACTGAATCTGGCATAAACAAATAAAGAATGTCTTTAAATCTTTGTTTGAGATCGTACGTATAATAAAGAGCCTTAAATGTTAAAAAAAAGCAAGCAATACATTTCCTTTTAATAGAACAGCCAAAAAACGGCTAACAATTCATTTATTGCTATTCATTTTTACTTTAATAAAAATTAAAATGGATTACAATTATTTCACTTCATATTTAACTTTTTGTGAACACCCAATCGTTTTCCGCGCACACCCGAATTAATTCTGATGTACCATGTAACTCCTCAGATGTAACACAGATCCTTTAGGTTCGGAGGAACAACTGCACAATATAGATTAATCCCTACCCACAGAAGTAGGAATGATAAAGGAATTTAAAAGCATTCTTTCTTTTCTACATGCAATAGTTCGAAAAAGAATGAAGCATGTTCTGCGTAATTTTATGTTATCCAGATGGCCCAAGATATTTTGTGATATAAACTTTTATTCCTAGCTTTAAACTATATCGTGTTAGAAGAGGAAAAAAGTTATTTCTAGTAAGCAGCGAGAGAGTTCCTGTGTATTGAGTGAATTATTTATTATTATTGTTGTTAATAATTCTCGAATCTTGGCTTTAGTTTTAAAATCTCCATAAAACGTTGTCATACCTAGCAAAAAGTTATAGAAGAATAATGCTTTAAAAAGATAAAATGGGTGATTTTACCTTTTAACTATAATGATAATAGCAGATTCTGTAGCTTGTATGCAATTATTTTTAACTAAATACTGTAAACTTTAAATCTGAATTAATCTAAAATGTAATTTAGAACTTTTCTTTTTTTGTTCTGCATAATAAAACTCTATATGCATTTAAAAGTTTAATATTTCTTTGCAGAATTTAATTCTATAAGTGGAATCCAATTAAACGATACGAAACCTTTTAGACATTGAATATAGCTGTTTCTGGTTGATAAAACTAGAAAAAGAGGAAAAAAGGCGGTATCGGAGAGTAGTATAGATTGAAAAGTCATTTTATACAGTGTTCAGTTCAAATTTATCAAAATCAAGAACAATGAAATCAAGTGAAAACGTAATACTTAAATAGAAAAGAGAATTTTTCACTTGGTGTTGGATGGCGACATTGAGAAGCTACTACATTTCATATCAAGATGTACTTTCAGTGAATTGGATAGCTTAAAATATACATATATATATATATATATATATATATATATATATATATATATATATATATATATATATATATATATATATATATATATATGTGTGTGTGTGTGTGTGTGTGTGTGTGTGTGTGTGTATGTATGTGTAGAGAGATATATGGATAGATAGATTAATACATACTTCCCTTACTTTAAATTAATTAAATATATCTAATTACAATTTTTTTACATTTCGTATTTTTGTTATTTAAAACACATTAGCATTAATATCTCATATGATATTTTTTCCTAGATTTTCGTATAATGTAAATACATGTATGCTCTATAAAGTATGTATTGAATTTGTCCGACATCAAAGTGTAATAAGATAACATCTATAATCGTTGAATAATCATAAAAGTAACAAAAGGGATTTTCTTATTAATCTATTTTTAGATAAAGCAAATAAATAAATAATTTAATTTATTAAACATAGTATCAGTTTGATTTCAAAAATATTTCCTTGGGGAAATAATATCTTTTGAGCTAAAAAGTCTTTATTAAAACAACCTATTTTTGATTTTTAGATAAAGCAAATAAATAAATAAATTAAACATCGTATCAGTTTGATTTTAAAAATATTTCCTTAGGGAGCTACCTTTTGAGCTAAAAAGTCTTTATTAATTAAAACACCCTATTTTTGATTTTTTAAAAATAAAATGTTGTCCTAGATGCAGAATAATATTTGTCCTTCATTAATAAGGGTCTAACTTTATAGATATTATTTAGTTTTGTTATGTGAAGCAAAAAATTTGTTGAAAATTATAAAATATTCACACCAAATGAAAAATATAAAAATCTACTTACCCACAAATTAGCTTTTGAAATTTGGAGGTAGAAACTAATTTTTTATATCAAAATAATCATTATTTTATCTTGTGAAGCTCAACTATATTAATACCAGTTATATATTACTCTATAGAAATATAAAGACTAATTTTTTTTAATTTCAACTTTTTAACGGTCTTTAGTTTCTTCATTATAAACTGTCAAAAACCTCTAAAGTTTTGGACTACAGAATAAAAGATGTTTTACTTTAACTGGATATAAAAAAATTTGGTTTCTAATATAAACATTTTAAAAATTATCTTGTGAATTTCATTTTTTTTATTTGTTGTAAATTATTATATTATTGCAAAAAATATAGTACTTCAAATGACAAAACTAAATAATTTTTAAGGCTAATGTATTGTTAAAGAACTTAAATAAAGCATTCACTTAAAAAGAGGTAGAACATTTTGTTTTGTGATCAATAAAGGACTGCTATCAGGGAGATTTTGAGAATGGAGAGTTACTATGCCCCATTTATGGAGGCAAATAAACGTTTCTAGAGGTTACCTCTCTATAAAAACATATAAATCTCTTATATTATGAAATTTATTTAAAAAATGATTGATTAACAAACTGGATGCCAGTTGCAATTAGACAAATAAGCAAAGAAAATAATAATGAGGATATGTTTCATTCTATAGATCCAGTGAAACTACTTTCCACGAACCTTAGATTACCTTACGATAATTCTACTTCTCTCTTTCTGTAACTACAATACACGAACACCTGTTAATGATTCCATGGTCTTTTCATACTAGGCCAGATTCTTTTATCATAGCTTGCTCACTTGTAGAGAGATCCCATTAAGGTACAGGAGTTAGTAGCAGTGTTTCAAATCAAAAGCACCTAATGTTAGAATCTGGGTGGCGTAGCAACTGTCCTTCTAAAGTAGCAAAACAAGTTGTAAGCTCGAAACCTGCTTTGATTAGTATCATTATTATTAGATTTTTTTCCTCCTAGCGTTTCGTTCGCTTCGTGCTGTGGACATTAGAAAAAAAAAGGGCACCTGAATAATATGGTGCGGCGAGTTGCTTCTCAACAACATTTTTTTCCCCTTCATTCTCTTCTTGCGTGCTTTCTCTTTATTCACTTTGTTTATTTTTTGGTTCTCTTATTCAACTAACATATTTTTGACTTGAAGAAAATCAATATAATTTGAGCTGACAACCATAAAAATCTCTGCATCAAATATAGATCCACCAATAACCAGACTAACCTGGTTATATATCTAAAATTCAGATGACAGTGCATAAAGGACCCCAGATAAATTAGGCCTAAGATTATTATATATACATACACACACACTCACACACACACACAAACACACACACACATATATATATATATATATATATATACATACACATACATATATATACATATATACATATACATATATATATATACATACACATACATATATATACATATATACATACATATACATATATATATATACATACACATATACATATATATATATAATAATAATATATATATATATATATATAATATATATATAACATAAATACATATATATATATATATATATATATATATATATATATATATATATATATATATAATATATATATATATATATATATATATATATATATATATATATATATATATATATATTATATATATATATATATACATATATATATATATATATATATATATATATATATATATATATATATATATATATATATATATAAATGGAATAGACAAACCACTCTCACTTTCTTGTTTTCTACTTCCTCGTTTATAAGATTATTTGGAGATCACATAATAGAATACTTTACAAAATTTTGTGAATTTTGTTTTCTCTGTTAAATTTAAGCAAAACAGGCTCGATTTTGTTCTATCTATATAGAAAATAAAATTGCATAGATGTGAATGAAAAGTGTTTCTTCCTTTTTTTTTCCCCAGTAGCGTACACAGACTTTTTTGATAGAAATTTTTATACGACATCCCCACTATTTTAACGAACTATATTATAATACAAGTGAGTATTTAGTATAATTTGACAAAATTATAATGCAAATGCGTAAGACAAGATGAAATCAGTAACTCAATTTAGGGGTGAAGTATGACCCCTCCTCCCTGTTTAAGCCACTGAATATAATAACCTTGTAAAACTGAGTTGAAATGATGATGTGAAAAATTTATGGACATTTTTTTCAATCTGTCACTTAAGGGGTGAAGTTTAACCCCCTCCTCCTGTTTACACCACTGAGTATAACAACCCTGTAAATTACACGACGTTACCTCTATAGAAAAATACTTACAAAATCTTAACATTAGGAAATCCATGTCCAATAGAACATTCAAGAGACATTACAGTTGATAAGCGTAAAGTGTTCTTAATACTAAGGCAATGTATCAAAATGAAAACCTGTAACGAAATAGATAAAATGCGGGGGAAGAAGGGAAAAGCAAAGGGCTATTAAGCTAAGGTTTATTCTAGATGATTAAAGAACTTGAATAACAAAGCCAGAGTAAAGCTGTACACCACACCTTGTATTGTGGGAAAATTTAAAATACTTTTGTACTCATGCTAATCTCGGTCATCCACGAGCATACAATTAAACTGGTAATACAAAAGTAATGAAGATAGATAAAGATTATGCATAGTATTCAAAGCAGTGTTAGAAATATCCAACTTATTGAATGATTCCATTCATATAGGTGTCGTTGTTATCAGGACTGAACTCCTTTTTTTCTAGCATATCTAGAATAGTATAAACCAGCGGTAGTAATCTTTTTCGGAGCGTGCTGACTATATATATATAAAGATGTTCGATTACTTTATTTATTATTAAATATCAATCATTAATTGTAAGATATTAAATATATCAAGTCCTTTTAAAAGGATTCTAAAAGGATCTATAAATAAAAATACACCCATTTTGTGGAAAAGGAATAATCTCCCACCTGTTTACGACACTGAGTATAATAATCCTGTAAAATATACGACGTTAACTCTATAGAAAAATTCTTGCAAAATCTTAACATTTTTAGAGAAAATCCATAGCCAATAGAACATTTAAGAGATATTACAGTTGATAGGGGTAAAGTGCTTTTAATACTAAGGTAATGTATCAAAATGAAAATCTGTAACGAAATAAATAAATTGCGAGGGAAGAAGGTAAAGTCAAAGGGCTATTAAGCTGAAGTTTATTCTAGTATTCAAAGCAGTGTTAGAAATATCCAAATTATTGAATAATTTCATTCATTTAAATGTCGTTGTTATCAGGACTGAACTCCTTTTTTTCTAGCATATCTAGAGTAGTATAAACCAGTGATAGTAAACTGTTTTCGGAACGTGCTGACTATATACATATAATGATATTCGATTACTTTATTTGTTATTAATTATCAATCATTAATTGTAAGATATTAAATATATCACGTCCTTTTAAAAGGATTCTAAAAGGATCTATAAATAAAAATACATCCATTTTGTGGAAAAGGAATAACCTCCCACCTGTTTACGACACTGAGTATAATAATCCTGTAAAATATACGACGTTAACTCTATAGAAAAATTCTTACAAAACCTTAACATTAGAAAATCCATATCCAATAGAACAGTTAAGAGACATTACAGTTGATAAGGGTAAAGTGCTTTTAATACTAAGGTAATGTATCTAAATGAAAATCGGTAACGAAATAGATAAAGTGCGGGGTAAAAAGGTAAAATCAAAGAGCTATTAAGCTAAAGTTTATTCTAGTATTCAAAGAAGAGTTAGAAATATCCAACTTATTGAATGATTCCATTCAGCCAGGTGTCGTTATCAGGACTGAACTCCTTTTTTCTAGCATATATAGAATAGTATAAATCAGTGATAACAAACTTTTTCGGAGCGTGCTGACTATATACATATAAAGATGTTCGATTACTTTATTTATTATTAATTATCAGTCATTAATTGTAAGATATTAAATATCCCAAGTCCTTTTAAAAGGATCTATAAATAAAAATGCACCCATTTTGTGGAAAAGGAATAACCTCCCACCTGTTTACGACACTGAGTATAATAATCCTGTAAAATATACGACGTTAACTCTATAGATAAATTCTTACAAAACCTTAACATTAGAAAATCCATATCCAATAGAACAGTTAAGAGATATTACAGTTGATAGGGGTAAAGTTCTTTTAATACTAAGGTAATGTATCAAAATGAAAATCTGTAACGAAATAGATAAAATGCGGGGGAAGAAGGTAAAAGCAAAGGGCTATTAAGCATAAGTTTATTCTAGTATTCAAAACAGTGTTAGAAATATCCAACTTATTGAATGATTCCATTCAGTCAGGTGTCGTTATCAGGACTGAACTCCCTTTTTCTAGCATATATAGAATAGTACAAATCAGTGATAACAAACATTTTTCAGAGCGTGCTGACTATATAAGTATAATGATGTTCGATTACTTTATTTATTCTTAATTTTAAGTCATTAATTATAAGATATTAAATATACTGAGATCTTTTAAAAGGATTCTAAAAGGATCTATAAATAAAAATGGACCCATTATGTGCAAAAGGAATGTATTTTCAATATAATGTCTTTTCAAATAACTAATTATTAATAGCCCTAAAAATAATTAATATTTAACTTACAGTGTTAAATACTTTTACCTAAATGTATTTCCGATGACATGTTAAATTTTTAGGCAATTTATTTTAAAAAAATATAACAACAAGTGTTGAAAGTTAATGTATTGAGTTTCCGATTTTATCTGTAATGAGAATTTAATTTCACATTTGTGCAATAATAATTTTAAAATTTTTGAAAAGTTAATCGGATTATATTACAATTCAGTTTCTTCTGATTGTTTTATCTACATTTTTTAAAGTTTAATTTTAATTTTTTAGTTTGACCTCAGTCAAAATCTCTTGGAAAATCTGCCTGTGATAGCATGCATCTCCTTTTTGGGTCTGGAATTGCTTAAATTGACTGCTAGAACAGTATAAAGTTTTAATTGGTTAGACCCCTTCCCTGAGAGCGTGAACTGTAGCCCAAGTGGTCAATTTAGATTAGGGGTTAAAAAGGGGAAAGCAGAGGGATGCGGGGTTTTTGCCCTTGACTTAAGATTTGAAAACCCCTAAGAATTTTCTTGGGCCTAATGAGGGCCGTCTTTGGGGTTTTATACAAAATACCTACATTAATTCCCCGATCTAGTTTACATTTCGTTACACACGCACCCATATATATATATGTGTGTGTATGTATATGTGTATGTATATATGTATGTGTGTTTGTTCAAAGTTTCATAGTACCTATTGTTTTGTCATATTTCGTTTACTAACAAATAATTTTAATAAAAGCATACAAATATAAAACAACAATTAATTTAATTTTACTGTATAATATTGTTAATTATAATAATTTTTAGGAATTGCAGAAACAACGTTTCTATGATACTTTTAATTTAATTCTTTTTTTTATTTTTTTTATTTCCGCATTATTGATCATTTTTCACTTACTACCAACCAACAACTCGCGTATCACCAATGATACGCATACCACAGGTTGAGAAATGCTGCTCTAGAACAGAGGTTACTAACTTGTAAGGGCTCGAGGGTCACATTGAAAACCTTATGCATGATTGCGGGCAGACTTTCATAATTGGCCATTCTCGTAAAATTATGCATGTAGGACAGGGGTATCATTATGAGCTATACTCTGATTAAAAACATTGGTTTAGGCATTTTAGTTGCTTAAAAACAATTGGAACCCCACGTATTGTAAGATGCAATTATGACGCTCATAATTATTTGACCATTTTAAATGTAAGAATAAAGATGAGGTAGTAGAAAATGAAAATAGAAAAACATATTTTTTTTTTAATTTTAAGAAAAACAATTAAAACTTTTATAACACTATAGTTATTTTACAATTTCACAAAAAAAGTTAAATTAAATGTAAACAAAAAGTTATTATACCCCAAACAACTAAATTTTGAAGGTGACTCTTAATAGTGTCAGTTTATTTTAATTCATATTGACATTGTCAAGGAGAATAAAACTACAGATGAACTAAAATTATTAATGTAATCAAAATATAATTTTAAAAAGGATAATTTAGTGGGATTGTCAAGGTTGTTCACCTGAACCAGCCAATACCAGCTAATGAACAAGATGTTCGCCACCAGCTGTGTTAATTATAATCTCAGAAGATGAAGAAAAGGCAAATCTGAAAGTCGAGTTTTGGACTGTTTTCAAGGAATTTCATTGAATAAAATCTACGAATCTATGAAATTTGTTTATACAAAAGAAGCCGAAAATCATTTTCGCGATCTAGATGGCATCTTTGCTCTAAAACAAAGTAGTAGCCAATCTAGGACCCACAAGTTAGAAACTGACCTACGAAAACATTTTTAATGACCTACTCATTGATTTTTATGCATTATGTTTTATAGCATAAAAGAGAGAACAAACAGTAGAAATAATTAAATTGAGTTGAAAAATATATAACATACAGTTTACAAAAAATAATAATTATAATTTCAAATGAACTTTGACTAATTCATTTTTTATCACTACTTGTGTTTATGACTCATGAATCACCTAAATTTTATATACGCATATCTGCATCTATGTTCTTTAGTAAAGAATATTTTGCAAAATGTTTAGCTTTTCTTTATTTTTTATTTATACGAATACACAGAGCAGAGGCACACCTGAGCATGGTGACCCCTTTTATTATTATTATTTTATTATTACTATATACCCCTTACTTTTTGCTCCTCACTTGAAAAATAAAAGTTGTAAGAGAAGAAAATAAAAGTGTTAACCTTTAAAGAGTATTTTAAAACGGAGAAATAAGTTGACCCCTTTTATTATTATTATTTTATTATTACTATATACTTTTATCATTACTATATACCCCTTACTTTTTGTTCCTCACTTGAAAAATAAAAGTTGTAAGATAAGAAAATAAAAATGTTAACCTTTAAAGAGTATTTTAAAACGGAGAAATAAGTTTACCCCTTTTTTATTATTACTATATACTTTTATTATTATTATTTTATTATTACTATATACTTTTATCATTACTATATACCCCTCACTTTTTGTTCCTCACTTGAAAAATAAAAGTTGTAAGAGAAGAAAATAAAAATATTAACTTTTAAAGAATATTTTAAAAAGGAGAAATAAGTTGACCCCTTTTATTATTATTATTATTTTATTATTACTATATACTTTTATTAAATTATTTTATTATTACAATTCATTAATCATGATATCCCCCAACTGATATAAATTATTTACCGTCGACTTTTACTTTTTTCTCCTCACTGGAAAAAGTAAAAGTTGTAAGACAAGAAGAAAATGTTAATCTTTAAATAGTATTTTAAAAGGAGAAATAAAAAGGGGTCAACTGTCAAGTTTTCCTGTAAACAATTTTTTGGTTTTTCAAGTGTACAAGTATCATTGTCACCACACCCTTTCTGTCCCTTTCTAAGTGACGCCAATGACTTAGTGACCTCATGTGATAATGTGAAAAAAAAATAACGAACAAAATTCGACCCACTTCTCTAAAAGGTTTACCATTGCTGCTTAAGAATAATATTTTAAAAATATCAATTATTTTTAACCAATTAGTAATTATTCAGTAGGTGAAAATATAAAATATATTAATTAGTTTGGACTTATTTGGAGAACAAGGAACCTCCAGTATCTTTTTTCATAATTTTTAAATTTAATCTCAAGTTGGAATTTAACATTGATGCTTCAGAATAATATTTTAAAAATATCAATTATTTTTAACCAATTAGTAATTATTCAGTAGGTGAAAATATAAAATATATTAATTAGTTTGGACTTATTTGGAGAACAAGGAACCTCCAGTATCTTTTTTCATAATTTTTAAATTTAATCTCAAGTTGGAATTTACCATTGCTGCTTCAGAATAATATTTTTAAAATATTAATTATTTTTAACCAATTAGTAATTATTCAGTAGGTGAAAATATAAAATATATTAATTAGTTTGAACTTATTTGGAGAACAAGGGACCTCCAGAATCTTTTTTCATAATTTTTAAATTTAATCTCAAGTTGGAATGCGAGGAATTACACGATGCATCTTCGCAGGTATTTGTAATATAAAGAGACTGAAAATAAATGTTTCTGAAAAATATAACTTGATTATTAACTCACCCTTTCTCCCCCCCCCTCCTCTCGATTTCAAGTGATGCCACTGACTGATTGATCCACGGGTACGCATTAAAAAACCAATGAACAAAATTCGACCCACTTTTTAAGAAAATTCCCCATTATTGCTCCGGAATAAAATTTTAGAAATAGCAACTATTTTAGACTAATCGCTAATTCTTCATTAAGTGAAAGTATAATAAGATATATTGTTGAGTTTAGACTTATTTAGGGAAAAGGACCACCCTCTCCTCCCGATTCCAAGTGATGCCACTGATTTAGTAACCCACGGGTACGCATTAAAAAACCAATGACCAAAATTCGACCCACTTTTTAAGAAAATTCCCCATTATTGCTCCGGAATAAAACTTCAGAAATAGCAGTTATATTGGACTAATAGGTAATTCTTCATTAAGTGAAAGTATAATAAGATATATTGTTGAGTTTGGACTTATTTAGGGAAAAAGGACCACTCCCCTCCTCCCGATTCCAAGTATATACCACTGACTTAGTGACCAACGGGTACGCATTAAAAAACTAATGAACAAAATTCGACCCACTTTTTAAAAAAATTCCCCATCATTGCTCCGGAATAAAATTTTTGAAATATTAGTTATTTTGGACTAATCGCTAATTTTTCATTAAGCAAAAGTGTATAAGGTATATTGTTGAGTTTCATCACCGTAACTAGGGCGTGGCAAAGGTGGCATTTGCCACGGGCGCATCAGTCATAGGGGCGCCGCACCGACAGGAAAATGGGGTCCGAAAGAAGACGATTCGCCCCAGGTAGAAATAAGGAAAAGTTGAAAAATATATTTTTTTATAACAGAATCAGATTTTATTCTTAAAATATAACTTGTTAAAAATTGTTTTATTATTTTTCTTATTTTTAAAAATGCTGCTACAGACTTAACTTGTTATAGATTTTTACAAAATGTTTACAAAACACTCCTAATAAGCCTTTATATAAATTCGGGTATCCGTTTTAAATTTTGAACTTATTAAATTTATTAAAACTAAATTTAAATTTAGAAAATCATCAATTTTTTTATGAAAATTCAAAGTACAAATAAAAAAAAAATATTCTCCTCAAATAAACTGTTTAGTTTATCAGCAAAATAATACCCCTAGAGTGTTCGAAAATTTTTTTAACTATTAGTAAAATAAATATAGAAGAAAAAATTATAAATTAATATTCTAGGAACATTTTAAGAATTAACAAAATATTTTAAGTTCTAAATATATGATATAGAAAAAAATATTTATATATTCTCTCACTATACTGGGTGTTAAGGATGCAGATCAATTTTTTGCCACGGGCGCCAAAGGACTAGTTACGGTCCTGTTGAGTTTGGACATATGTGGGGAAAAAGGACCACCAGTATCTTTCTTCATAATTTTTAAAATTAATCTCAAATTAGAAGGCGGAGAATTTCAAAGCACATTTTCGCTCATATTTGTAATATTCTAAAAAATATGTCTTTCAGAGAAATGTTAATCCCTTTTTAAAAGATCTTCCGCATTTCGAAGTCATTTTGAAACCTTTTGAACTTTTGCTCCATTCACCTTCCATACTATTTCAAGATTTTACTTTACTTTTCTTATTGTTATGATATTTTATCTTTATATAACAAAATATAAGCGAAATTATAATTGAATTTTACGTACAAATGCGCAAAACTGAAAAATAAAATATTGTTTTAGTATGAGGTTTACTTAATATGTCTGGTATCATAGCTGACCTAAGGCAAGTTAGGCGACTGGCTACAGCGGAAAAATTTAGGAGCGGCGAAACCGTCTGAACTAGAGTGCAAATATAAATAAATAACGCAAAAAATTATTTCGATCAGCAAAATAAATTATTAGTGGTTTATTAAACTAATATTTTTTTATTGTATAGTATTGAGTAGCTTAGTTTTTATTTAAAAAAAAAATTGCAGTTTTTCTGAGTTTTATTTTTTTTCATGCAGTAAAAAAAATATTTTTATAGATTTAAATTATTTATATATTAAACTAGTGTTTCATTACAAACAACATAGAAAAGTAGTAGCGCATTCGTTACATAAAAAATATGGCAATTTTTACTTATAACATATAATCTAGATCAGAAATCACCAAATCATTCAGCTTCCTTCGGACAATTTTAATTCTCTTTCAGGCGACAATGGATGTTCAAAACTAATTTATTTTGTTTTTAATCTATCTAATTGAATATTTAATGTGTCTTTAGCAAAATGTTTATGTAAATGGATTAAACTTTCATAGAAAATATTAACTTTATTTATAATTATTTACTAGTTTTTTCAAAAGTAAATACTACTAGGTTTTTCAAAAGTGCTCCATGCGCATTCGTTTTACATATAATATGGCAATTTTTACTTATAACATATAATCTAGATCAGAAATCACCAAATCATTCAGCTTCCTTCGGACAATTTTAATTCTCTTTCAGGCGACAATGGATGTTCAAAACTAATTTATTTTGTTTTTAATCTATCTAATTGAATATTTAATGTGTCTTTAGCAAAATGTTTATGTAAATGTGATTAAACTTTCATAGAAAATATTAATTATTTTTATAGTTATTATTTACTAGTTGTTTCAAAAGTGACTACATTAAAAGTGCTCCATGCGCATTCGTTTTATATATAATATGGGGATTTTTACTTATATAATCTAGATCAGAAATCGCCAAAACATCGATCGCTAGCTACTAGTAGCTAATGAGCTTTTTTTTTTTTTCAATAGAACTCAGTGTTACGTTCAGGTTGGCTAATCTTGAGTGAAGATTTATCTATAAAATCACTTCATAATGATTTATCTTTAAAATTAATTTTTTTAACCTTTGGCTTGCTGTTCCTAAACAAAAATACCTAGTTTTCGTCAAGGTGGATCTAAGAGTGAAAGACAAGTTCAGCTTGATAGATTTGTGTGAAGTATCTTTGTCCAACATAAAAAAAAACCAAGTACATAAACAGACTCACTGATAGAACATTTCGACAACTGTTTTCGAATACAGCCACTACCCACTCTTCGAACATTAAAAAACTTGTTCATGACCAAAAAAGAATGCTATCCTTCTCATTAAAGTTGATAAATATGTTACTTGCTTCGGAACGGCCTAATGTTTTGCTACATGAAAGCTAATGAGACCGAGACCTATTGATTAAAGCCGATTTCAAACGGCCACAAACATCCATGCCAGTGGTGGGATTCGGAACCACAAACTCCGGACCAAAGAGCAGCACCTTACTTATTCGTCCATTAAAGAAGGAAGGCTAATGAGATGTATGTATTCAAAGAAGAAAATCTTCATGAAATATATAAAGAAATATATATATAGATATATATATATATATATATATATATATATATATATATATATATATATATATATATATATATATATATATATATATTTAAAAAATCTGTTCCCACATATCAAAATTCATTACAACTGATACTTTAATTTTTTTTTATGTAAGATTGAATTAATTTTTTTCCATATGCTGGTCTAGTCTTAACTTAGAAAAATAAGAGAAAGATAATAATAATAAAAATGAATCTCTTTTAAAAATAAAGATATTAGAAATAACCATTTTTACTGTACAGAATATTTATGAAAATTCTTTTAAGCGCACAATTGACAAATTTTACTTTTCAAAATATTTTAATTTCAACTAAATTTTATTCTATAAGTTATAAGGATGCTGGAAGGAATAATTTTTTTTAAAGGATAATGACAGTTAGAAATACACCTCCAATGTTTCAAATATTCATAAAATTCAAAATTTTTAGTTTTGAAAATGTTTAAATGTCTTATTAATAATTATTATCTTATATGTTGTAGTAATAAATCACCATGTTATGTAAATTTAACTTTTCAGAGAAATTTTAAGCAGTTTTGAGTTTTTGCCGTTTAGAACTGGGACACTAACCCTTGATTGGTTTTTGACAATTTAAACTAAATACTACTCATTAATAAAAGTTGAGAAAATACCAAAGTGTTATTACCAAAGTGTTATTAATTCTCCCCTATTGCGTTTTACTTAACAAAATGTTATTTGTAAAAAAAAGTGTCACAAAAAAATCCTTTATCTCAGATTTGTTTGTTAAAGAAATAAGCAAATGAAAAAACATTTTTATGCAAAATTTATAAACTGATTTTATGACAATCGGATTTTAAATTCATTTATTGATAATAGTTTATTCGAGAACATACATATATGGAACACATGTAATTAAATATTTATTGAAAATCAAAAGTACTACAAATTTGATACTATTAGCTTAGCGGATTACTCTCCAATAAATTAAAAAAAGTTTTCCAGAAAATGATTCAGACCTTTGTTAAAAAAAAGGGTACTCTTTTGTTTTAAGGTATAAAATTCGAGTGGATATTTCCTTGACTCTACTTCTTCATAATCTTAACTTTCATTTAGTCTTCTCAGTTTCATCGTTTAAAAACAACTTTGCGATCTTTTCGCTATTGAAGGTCAAATCTATAGATATTTAGTGTGTACATTTTCTTTTCATAAGGACGAAACATTCTAATAAAATTATTCTTGAGTCACTCAAAAGTATATTTGAATACTTATCCTAGTAATTTATTTATGATCGTGATTATAATCTTCATAATTTTAACTTTCATTTAACCTTTTGAATTTCACTGTCTAAAAGCAATTTTATTATATTTTTAATTGAAGGTCAAATATATAGATATTTTGTGAGCACATTTTCTTTTCATAAGGGCGGAATATTTCGGTAAAATTAATTTCGAGACACTCAAAAGGATATTTCACAATATTTTCCTAGTACGTAACTCATAAACGAGATTAAAATCTTAGTTATTTTAATTTTCATTTGGTTTTCTCAATTTTGATGTTTAAAAACAACTTTTTGCTATTAAAGGCCTAATCAATATGTATATTTAGTATATTTCCCCTTGATCAGGGTGAATTAATCAACAAAATTAATTTTTAAATGCTCAAAATAAGTCTTAGTACATTACTAATGAGTGATATTAACTCACTAAATCACTTATTAAGTGATAATCAGAGAAACAATAATTTTGTTGGTTATAATACTTAAAATGGTATTCCAAATTATGTGGCAAAATTTTTTTTCATGGTCCTATTCAAGAAGCCTCATAAAGAGCTTGAATGGCTGAAAGGCTGCAAATGTGTGTGCATTTAGAAAAATTAGACAAAACAGACTGTATTTGGATGATAAATTATAAACTTATTTTGACATTTTACATTCTTATAAGTGGTATTTCGAAATATTATTAGTAAAGAGACGAAAATCAAACATAAACAAATTTGTTTGCTTCTGTATTAACAACTTCTTCAAAAAAAAATCATCAATTTTTCAATATTATGTTACTAACTGCTATTGAGAATACAATTAAATTTGAAAATGTCTTAAAATGGTATTCTAAATTATGTGGCAAAAAATTTTTTCGTGGTCCTATTCAAGAAGCCTTATAAAGAGCTTGAATGGCTGAAAGGCTGCAAATATGTGTGCATTTAGAAAAATTAGACAAAACAGACTGTATTTAGATGATAAATTTTAAACTTATATTGACATTTTACATTCTTATAAATTGTATTTCGAAATATTATTAGTAAACAGACAAAAATCAAAAAATTAACAAATTCTTTTGTTTCTGTATACACTTCTTCAAAAAATCCTCAATTTTTCAATATCAATTTTGACATCAATTTTTCAATATTGTGTTACTAACTCTTATTGAGAATACAATTAAATTTAAAGCTCCGTATAATGCCTAGACATGTAAGAGATGTCACCGAAAATAAAAGTTTATTTAAAAATTATTTGGAACGTTTTTCATCACTTTGTACGAGGTTCAAGTCAGCGGGAGATTTAACATCCTTTCTAAAAAGCTAAGGAATCAGTCAGATTCATTAACACATTTACTAAATGCATTTTTTAGAAATATTTTACACAGCGAGTGTTTAATCTTTAAAGCGAATTCTTTTAATTTCTTTTTACATAATTATCAAAGCCCTATGCGTTGATTTTCAGAAAATTGCAAAGCTTACCCCAAACTAAAAGAAAAGGATTTAAATTTATCAATCCTATTACTAATTTTTAAACAAACTAAATAAAATAAAGTAAATTTACGAATTTGTTGATTGTTTAGATATAGTATAGCAAGAAACATTCAATCAGTTTACATCCCAGTTCCACATTTCATATCAATTATAATTAATTGCTGTTTTAACAACAGAAAACGAATAGAGAGCCAATAAATAATTTTTATTAAAGATGAGATCATATTAATATAATGACAATTTCTATTTGATAGAATCAAATTCAGTATCGTTTGCATCAAATATTCTAATTTCTGAGACTAATTAAATCGATTTTCTTAATCATATCTTTCATGTATGACAAATTTAAATGTATCAAAATCAATTTCTATTTATTATTTTATGAGGTTCAGATGAATTAACTAATTAGAAACATATGCCATATAATTAGAAACATACATTTTAGATTTTTCAACACGAGAAATCATTGATTTCTATCTCGTGAAAAGAGACACAAGCTAATATCTGTATTTAGTATCTGAAGTTAATATCTGTAATTTATTTCAGCTAACAAGAATCATATTTGTTAAATTTGTAAATAGCCATGTTGTGCAATTAAGGCTGTGATGTATTTGCAATTCGCAATGACTTTCAGAAATACATATTACTTTGTCTTTATGTTGCATTCCAAAATTTATCTTATTGCTTTAGATTATGCAATGTTATCAGCCTGTGCGATGCATATATGTACAACCATTACTTTAGACGTATAAAAAACAATTTCATACACACACACACACACACACACACACATATATATATATATATATATATATATATATATATATATATATATATATATATATATATATATATATATATATATATAGTGTTAATTTAAAAAAGTCAATAAGACGAAATGAATAGGATATAATCACAGCCGTTATTTCTATTTTGTTATTGCACAGTAGAAATTAATCTAGGATTAGGTTTAAAATTAGTACAAATTATTTAGTTAAGAAATGGAATAACATAAAATATTTCAATGATTCCTGGTGTATTCAGCAGATAATTAATCAAGGAATATCTCATTATTAAGGAAAAAAATGAAAAGCCTATCAGATGATATTTAAATAATATACAATATAAGTAATGACACTATTTAACTTTTAGCTAAATTATGGCGTCATAAATTATCGACAAATTTATCACATACGATTGGATGTAAAAATCAATGTTAGAAATAACGTTACGAAAATGTTCAGTTTTGAATTTGATAACTGAACCGTCTGGTTTAGGAAGGGACGATGAGTAATAAATTTGGAAATTGTTTTTATATCTACAAATAAAATAAGGGTCACTGAAAAGAGATCAAAGGCACTTTTAAAAACTTTTTAATGCAGGCAGTACCGATCTAAGTCTGTTATAACCTATGCATACTAAATGTTGCCAAAATCAGTCAAAAATTGTTTATTTGCATAAAGGGCAAAAAAAAAAAAAAAAATTCTGAGTATTACATGTATATATATATATATATATATATATATATATATATATTATATATATATATATATATATATGTATATATATATATGTATATATATGTATATATATATATATATATATGTATGTATATATATGTATATATATATATATATATATGTATATATATATATATATGTATATATATGTATGTATATATATATATATGTATGTATATATATATATGTATATATATATATATATGTATATATATATATATGTATATATATATATGTATATATATATCTATATGTATATATAATGTATATATATATATGTATATATATATATGTATATATATATGTATATATATATGTATATATATATATATATATATATATATATATGTATATATATATATGTATATGTATATATGTATATATATATATATATATATATACATATATATATATATATATATATATGTATATATATATATATATATAGAGAGAGAGAGAGAGTGAGTGAAAGAGAAAGAGAGAGAGAGAAAAGAAGGGAAAGGGAGAGAAAGAGAGAGTCAGAAAATATAAAAAAATGTTGGTTCTTACACTATTGCATTAATTAATTCTTCAGCGGGTATTAAAACAGTATACCAAAAATTTTTTTTTTTACCTTCCTCTAATAAAGATATTATG
>CM063503.1:63481243-63516243 GCA_032207245.1 Pardosa pseudoannulata
ATTATATTTAAATTTTCTTTATTAATATTTTTTTACGAATGTTTACGATGAGGACTAAGTTTTATTCAAAATTCTAAAATGTGTCCTATATAAAAGAGATACTATTGTGTATTAAAGGAATGCGTATTAAGTGTTTGTTTTATTCATGAATCAATATTTTAAAAAATTAATGTACGTGTAAAGTAAAAGTTAGTTTAAATTAATAAGCTTCGAAATATAAAATCTGTCAATTATGCTTCTGAAAGAACAATTATAGACAAATTAATCAGAAATAATGTAAACATTTTATATTTTAATTTTCTTTATTAATATTTTTTTACGAATGTTGACGATAGGAATTAAGTTTTATTGTAAAGTCTAAAATGTGACACTTAAATAAAAATGACAATATTGTGTGTAAAAAGATTACGCATAAAGTGTTTTTCATGAATTAAATATTTGAAAAAATTAATGTACTTGTAAAATAAAAGTTAGTTTAAATTAATAAGTTTCGAAATATAAAATCTGTCAATTATGTTTCTGAAAGAACAGTTATAGACAAATTAATCTGGAATAATTTATATATTTTACATTTTAATCTTCTTATAATAATATAATATAATATTTTTTACGAATGTTTACGATGAGGACTAATTTTTATTTAAAATTCTAAAAGGTGTCCTATATTAAAGAGATCCTAATGTGAGTTTAAAGTAAAAGTTTGTTTAAATTAATAAGTTTCGAAATATAAAATCTGTCAATTATGTTTCTGAAAGAACAATTATAGACAAATTAATTAGGAATATTATATATATATATATATATATATATATATATATATATATATATATATATATATATATATATATATATATATATATATATATATATAAATTATATTTAAATATTCTTTATTAATATTTTTTACGAATGTTTACGATGAGGACTAAGTTTTATTCAAAATTCTAAAATGTGTCCTATATAAAAGAGATTCTATTGTGTATTAAAGGAATGCGTATTAAGTGTTTTTCATGAATCAATATTTTAAAAAATTAATGTACGTGTAAAGTAAAAGTTAGTTTAAATTAATAAGCTTCGAAATATAAAATCTGTCAATTATGCTTCTGAAAGAACAATTATAGACAAATTAATCAGAAATAATGTAAACATTTTATATTTTAATTTTCTTTATTAATATTTTTTACGAATGTTGACGATAGGAATTAAGTTTTATTGTAAAGTCTAGAATGTGACACTTAAATAAAAATGACAATATTGTGTGTAAAAAGATTACGCATAAAGTGTTTTTCATGAATTAAATATTTGAAAAAATTAATGTACTTGTAAAGTAAAAGTTATTTTAAATTAATAAGTTTCGAAATATAAAATCTGTCAATTATGTTTCTGAAAGAACAATTATAGACAAATTAATCTGGAATAATTTATATATTTTATATTTTAATCTTCTTATAATAATATAATATAATGTTTTTTACGAATGTTTACGATGAGGACTAATTTTTATTCAAAGTTCTAAAAGGTGTCCTATATTAAAGAGATCATATTGTGTGTTAAAGGAATGCGTATCAAGTGTTTTTCATGAATCAATATTTTAAAAAATTAATGTATGTGCAAAGTAAAAGTTAGTTTGAATTAATGTTTCGAAATATAAAATCTGTCTATAATGTTTCTGAAAGAACAATTATAGACAAACTAATCCAGCATAATGTATATTTTTATATTTTAATTTTCATTTCTTAATATTTTTCATGACAGCTTATGATAGGAATTAAGTTTTATTGTAAAGTCTAAAGTGTACCACTTAAATAAAAATAACAATATTCTGTGTGAAAGAATTACGTATAAAGTGTTTTTTATGAATCAATATTTAAAAAAAAATTAATGTCCGTGTAAGTTAAAAGTTAGTTTAAATTAATAAGATTCGAAATATAAAATCTGACAATTATGTTTCTAAAAGAACAAATATAGACAAATTAAACAGAAATAATATATATATATATATATATATATATATATATATATATATATATATATATATATATTATATTTAAATTTTCTTTATTAATATTTTTTACGAATGTTTACGATGAGGACTAAGTTTTATTCTAAGTTCTAAAATGTTTCATGTATAAAAGAGATTTTATTGTGTGTAAAAGGAATGCGTATAAAGAATTTTTTTAAGAATCAGTATTTTAAAAAATTAATGTACGTGTAAAGTAAAAGTTAGTTGAAATTAATAAGCTTCAAAATATAAAATCTGTCAATTATGTTTCTGAAAGAACAATTATAGACAAATGAATCAGAAATAATGTATACATTTAATATTTTAATTTTAATTTCTTAATATTTTTCACGACGGCTTATGATAGGAATTAAGTTTTATTGTAAAGTCTAAAATGTATCACTTAAATAAAAATGACAATATTGTGTGTTAAAAGATTATATATAAAGTATTTTTCATGAATCAATATTTAAAAAAAAATTAATGTGAATGTAAGTAAAAGTTAGTTTAAAATAATAAGTTTAGAAATATAAAATCCATCAATTATATTCTTGAAAGAACAATTATAGACAAATTAATCAGGAATAATGCATATATTTTATATTTTAATTTTCTTTATTAATACTTTTTACAAATGTTTACGATGAGAACTAATTTTGATTCTAAATTCTAAAAGGTGTCATATATAACAGTGATCCTATTGTGTGTAAAAGGAATGTGTATAAAGTGTTTTATAAGAATCAATATTTTAAAAAATTAATGTACGTGTAAAGTAAAAGTTAGTTTAAATTAACAAGTTTAGAAATATAAAATCTGTCAAGTATGTTTCTGAAAGAACAATTTTAGACAAATTAATCAGGAATAAGGTAAACATTTTATATTTTAATTTTCTTTATTAATATTTTGTTACGAATGTTTACGATGAGAACTAAGTTTTATTCTAAGTTCTAAATGGTGTCATATATAAAAAAGAACTTATGGTGTGGAAAAGGAACGCGTATCAAATGTTTTTCATGAAACAATATTTAAAAAAACTAATATACAGTTAATTAATAATAATAAAATTATAATTAAATAATAAATTATAATTAAAATTAATATATAGTGAATTTAAATTAATAAGTTTTGAAGTATAAAATATGTCAATTATGTTCTTGAAAGAACAATCGTAGACAACTTATCCAAGTATAAATAATGTTTTATATTTTTAATTTTCTTTATTAATATTTTTTACAAATGTTTACGATAAGAAATAAGTTTTATTCAAAGTTCTAAAAGGTGTCAAATATATAAAAATATATTGGATGTTTTTCTCACAGTGTTCGCACATAGTGTTTTTAACGAAGCAACTTTTGAACAAGTTAATAATAATTATCTTACAGCGTGTGAAGTATATGTTAGTAAAAATTAAATTTCGAAATAATAAAATCTGTCAATTCTGTTCTTAAAAGTACTATTATAAACAGGTTGTTCAGCATTAATGGATATTTTTAATGTATTTCTTTTTCTTTTATGTTTTGCTCGAATGTTTAAGATTAAAAACTAAGTTTTATTCTAAGTTCTGAAAGTTATCTTATGTATAAAAATTACCATATTGTGTGTAAAAGAAATGCACATGGAATGTTTCCTATCAAGAAACTGTTGAAAAAATTAATAATTAATAACTATAAAAACTATTAATATTTTAACTTAAAATTTTAATCTCATGTATATAAATATATTGATAACTACTTATTTTCAAGTAGAGTGTATAAAAATAAAATAAAACTAATTTTGAAAATCCACTGACGCTTAAAATTGAAATTTGAAACAGCGAAAAACAAAGGAGAGTAAGTAACTAAAGTTAAATTTGCGTAAAACTGGTGCAAAGTCCGATCATATGGAACACTCTTCTTATACCTATATATTTTTTAATTAGAGTCCTATATGTACGTATTAGTTTAAGTAAGAAAAATTAGGTTCTCATAATCTAAACTAGAGATTTCCAAATTTTCATTTTGTCACTTACACCTCTCTGCTTCTTGGTACCTCATTTTAGGGGTTTACAACCACAGTGAACCAAGTCCATTTCTCTTTTACAATATAAAATATTTTACCACGGTTAATTACTCGTTATTCCATATATATATGCATATGTTAAAGAAAAACTGTAGATATTAAGAATTTTCTAAAAGTAATATAAACTTTCGGGAATGAATTATGGTTCAGACCTTTTAGGACAAAATTTCGATCAACTTTTCCAAATGGACTTGGTTCACTACGATTGTGAACCCCTCATTTGTAGAACAAAATTCATAATTATCACTTACCGTCCACCGGAACGAGAAGGGCAGCCGTAGAATTACTTCTTTGTTTGGGTCGGACTGTACAGTGAAAGAATTCCCAGCAACAACATCAGTCGATTGATTTCCAAAAGTACATTGCCCACTTGTCTCTACTTGTGATTGATATTCTTTAAGACAAAGCTGGAAAGCTGTGTTACACTGTATAGAGCATGTCCCTTCCTTTGTGCGAAAACCTCCACAGCAGGAACCATCCGCTAGTTCTCCTCGGTAGTTTTGTATTCCTAGTACTTGAAGTTCGAAAGTGCCTGAAGCTTGAGAAGTCGAAGTGCAAAATGCTACATAGATAGCAGCCACAACTACAAACCAAGTTGATGACATTCTTCTCACTGTTCATATTCTTTAAACCACTGATTTAATAAATCAAATAACTCAGAAATTGGAGCAAATTTCTTCCTTCACACATCATTAATGACAAGACTTACAAGCTTAATTGTTCCTTAAAAGGTAGAATTACATTCTTGCAAAACAGCTCAAATAATTCCTTCTAAGAGAAAATTATAAAGACTTTTACTTGCACACCAGTTTCTTCCTGTCGTTTGTCTGTCTGCTTGTTTCTACTGGAAATCACTCAATAGTGATTAAATCTTGTTTTCAGAAACAGAGTATAAAAGTAATCCAAAACCCAATCAAGAACATAAAACGTTCTCTCCTGATGAATCCACAGAATGTATTCAAGTTGTTAAATCCACAGTATTAGTTCGTGGTCAGAAACTAAGATTGGGACTTCTTGAAAACCTTCGAGACAGAAATTTGAAGGGAAAGTTAACTTTGCAACAACAAAAGTCAACAACAAAATAAACACTCACACATCCACAGAAGGGGTAGAAGTTTTTAAATCCACAGAGTATGAGTCAGTCAGTAGTCAGTAACTGCGATTGCGAAGTCTTGAAGTGCCTCGGAACCGAAACTGAAAGGTAAAGTCACCTTAGACAAAAACAAACGCTCTAAACACGTAAAACAAATCCTTTCTGTCACAATTTAAATCCAAGATGGTATTCCATTACTTAATCCAGGATCAAGAGCTCACTGGTAGTTTATTTGCAAACAAACAAGTGTCCTGTCAACTTTCATCTCAAGCACGTGTCACATCGAAACGAACAAGTGCCGCAGTGAAAACAGTCCGCGCGGTAACTCGAAGACTCTCACCACTGAATGCTGGAGTGATCGGGCTTCTGATCCTCGCAGTATGCAGCAGGGTTGCTGGAGTGGCAACTTCTGCCAAATACTCGCCAACGCTAGCTACTGTGGAGACGGGTGGAAAAAAAGAACACTCCCTCCCCCCAGTGGAAATCTATGTGTTCGCGGATGATGTAAGAGAGGGAAAGTTTTCCCCCCATCTCCCCATGCTCTCCTTAACAAAAGTATTTTCATTACTTTTTCGCAACATATTCTAGACACCTGTTCGATGATAGAATTTTTGTTGCAGTGCTTTATTCAAGCCGATTTCGGAAAGGGTTGCAGATTTTATATACGGAATGAAACCAAATGAATGTTTAGATTCATTTATTTTTAACTAGCAAATGTGCCCGTGCTTTGCTACGGTGAGCTTAATATATTACTTTTAAACAAAGATTTTTTTTCGTGCATAACTCTCTAAATTCGTCACAGTTCAGTTCGAGTAATTGGCATGTTTATATATTTCTATCATAAGCGTATTATAACATTATTCAGTTTTTATAATCGAATTTGTCGTATATTAAATTTGCTCAAACTTTTTTTATTGTAAAATATAAGCTTAACCCTAAATTGCATTACTGTATTACTACTGTAAGTTGATTAGCAAAGTTAACAGATCTTGTCATATTACGTGATAGAATAGGAAGCACAGGTTTTGACAGCAACAGTGCTAATTTTGTTGGTAGTAATAAATGTTTTCCAAAATTAAGGAAATTTATGACAAACCACATAGTTTTGTATGAAACAGAAACACACATTCATATCGACAACCATATGAATATGAAGATAACTATATAAAATGATAGGTTTTATTTGGCCATGAGAGTCACTGAAATTTGTACTTTTTGTACTTAGAATATTGTTGATATGCATTTCATTGTAACATAAAAATGAACCAAGAATTAAATTTAAAATTAGTTCTCATATAAAAATGCTATAATTTGCGTCACATAGAAATGAAAGTGAATCACTTTATATCTCAAATTTCAGTTCAAATCGAATAGATACTAAGCAGACGATTTTAAATAATATAAAATAAGAAATGAATAAATGAAATATTTAAATGAATGACGTCATAATGATAGAAAAATATCATTTTCGCCTATTTATTATGTGATGAATTGAACATTTTAATCTCCTGCTTTTAACCGTGGAAAACTGCGTTTAAAACAATTACTTGGGATGACGTCACATTGCTAGAAACATTGCTTCTTTCCCTTAGATATGATGCGATAAATTAAAAACTTAATCGTTTGCGTTTAACCGGGGAAAATAATGCTTGGAATAATGACATGAAATGCTCGAAAAAGGGGGAAGGAATGAATTTCGAACGTTGAAAATTTACAAAAACCTTCCCAGGGATATACCTAAACATTTCCCAAATTTTCACGGCGATTGGATGGATAGTTTTTGAGTCTATTGAGTACAGACAGACAGACAGACAGACACACACAAATTCATTTTTATATATATAGATAATATGAGATTTACATAAAAATAATTCATATACTGTAAAATCTCTATATAACAATGATCGGCTTTAGAGCCTGGCAAACCAGGGGTGGCATCTTGCCCAGTATTTGTAAACTGCTTTCTTTATTAGGAAAACAACTGTATAAAATGTTTTAGAAAACTTAATTATTTATATCTTGGAAGCCTGGAATATAATTATTCATTATTTTTCGTTGGATTTAACTGCAAGTAAAATGTGAAAGTAAGGATTATATATATTTTTGTAAGAAAGATTGCGCTATATAGTCATCTGTTGTAACAAATATATAACAAAATATATGTTTATTTTGAATTTTCATTTGCCTATTTTTAAAAGAAAACTTGTGATTATATTGTTTTATTTGTGTTTATACTACTTTAAGGGTAACAAATGCATACGAAATTAGGTGCTTTGACTAGTCAATTCATGATAATTAAAACAATCAGTGTTGTAAAATATTTGAAAGAATAAAATAAATATCTTTTTTATATTTAAACACTTTTTTGCATAAAAGTCCGGATGAGACGGCATTTTACACCTTTGTCCGACACGACAAAAGTGCTATAAAATGTTAAGGATAGTGTGTTGCTATAGACAGTTTGATCATTTGCGCATCTTTTGTTTATATATGCATTCTGTAAATAATACCTTAAATTTTATTTAGAAATCTATATTAATGTTGTTTAAATAATTGTAACCCTCTAAGCGGTTAGCACGTACAATTCCGCCAAACCTATGATAACTTCAAAACGTACAATTTTTGGACCTCGAAAAACGCTCCGAAAATGGATGTAATGTACATATTTGCCAATGCTTTCCCCCATGGAGTTTTGAGGTAGGAGGGTCAGGTCTATTATTTAGGAACTGCACCCCTCTTTCACTGACATTTCTTGAGAGATGCAACCCTAACCCCTGAGGCGCAATGAAGCTGATAGCTTTTCATGGCTTTGTAAATCTCTATTTCGAAATATTTCGTTTGCGGTAACAGATGTATCTCTATTTGCACGTCTTAAATATCTTGGATGACTTTCGTAAAAAAATATAAATAAGTCTCTCAAAGAATATTTTTATTTGTACTTTTCGAATCCATTATTTCTTATGAGATAATATTCCAGGCTTGACGAACTTTATGTGTATTAAAAATTAACAGCCTATAATATCGATTTATATATCTATAGCGGAAGTAAAAGGACAATAACGAGGATGGGTTTTTCCATATTCCATTCTAGTCGACAAAGGGTGAAGGTAAAAATCATAGAACTCTTTGGCCACTGACATTAGCTTATTTTGGAGAAATTTTTTCTTAGATGTGTTCCACTCAGAGGGTTAAATGTAAATGTAACACAATTACTAACTTTTTGGGGATTTTTCTTTATGTAAATACCAAAAGATTGGAATCGGATATTCGAGACCATACTTCCTATTTTCAAATCCCGCTTCAGGCATGGATGTTCGTAGCCGCTCGGAATCGGCTTTAAGCAGTAGGTCCCGATCTCGTTATCTCTCGTGTTACAAAGCAGTGGATCGTAGCGGTCCAAACGAATGAGATATTCAGCAGGACTAAATAAAGTTTCGATAAAGACATGTTTTTTTAATCATTATAGACGGAATCATTTCAAAAACTTTCATTGTAGTTTTATATTTACATTTATATAAAATTTACAGTTTAGTGTTTAAAATGAGGAAGTATTATTTTACACATATAAATTGTTAGGTTTATATAATCGGAAGATTCGACATTCTTGTGCATTACAATATATTTGTACTAAGCCTGTTTTCAGAATAATCTAAGTGTTCTTATATGCAGTGATGAACTAGTCACAAATATTATTTTTCAAAGATGAAAATTGTTATTCCTGATTTATATTGTGTAAATCCGAATAGAAATGAATAGGATATTGCTTATCCTTTAACGCGTGTAAATTAATTTATGCTGAGAAGTGACTTTTAGTATTTTATATTTGGTAAAATAGCTTTAAAAAGTAATGGAAAAGCTACCTCTACATCAAGAACTAGAAATATGTACTTAAAATTTTTTTGTGTTTTACTGAAAAATGTGTCAGGCATTAGTAATGGCATAGGACTACACAAGTAAAATATATATTTTAATGATTCTAAAAGTTAAATAACTCATTTTGATTTATATTTTTGCTTTTGATTAATATTTTGACTTTTGTATGTATCCAGGCAGTTTAATGGATTTATTGGTTTGGAGCACTCGGTCAATTTTTTTTGCAGCTCAGGAGCTAATTACACCGAGCCTATTACTAAAAAAAAAAAAAATAAAAAAAAATTCTAAACATTTGAAATTTTTTCCTGGCTCATTTCTAATAGCTTAGAATTTATCGACTATTTACTTTAAATATAATTTTTTTTTCAAATTAATACGTTTTGAAATGTAAAATCTATGACTTCTGTAGAGTAAGAATTATTAAAGGCATTTTGTATAGAAAAAATGGATATTTCCCTATTATTATTTTCTGTTGTTACTTTTTGTGCTTATTTATAATAACAACCAACTATTGTTTTAATGCAGAGTTTCTCAAATTGATTCCCAGTGCTCCGCGAAAAGGTAAGAGAATTAAACCTATTTTAAAGTTTAAAGTTAATAATGTTTTTTACTAACAAAATGGGCAAAAATTTGAATAGTATGATCTTTTATTGAATTACTGTTCCACGAGACCAAGTAAAAATTTGTAAATGCAATAATATCAAATTGGTAAAATAAGAAATTGTGGATCTGAAATATTTTACCTATTTTCAAATTTTTTTATTTTTTTATTTTTTGTGCATTTTGTATATATAATGGTAATTTAGTGCAGAAAAAAATTTATCTTGTGAAATCTAATGTCTTGCAATTTTAAATGACGGAACTACATTGCATTGTAAATGCTGTTTTTCATTACGAATTACGTTTACTTTTAATTATTTTACTTACTTTAATTACATTTCTAACATACAGTATATTGTAGCTCACGACAAAATTTAGTACTCTCATTGAAATTCAATTTTAAAACTGCTCCATGAATGAAAATTTTTGAGAATCTTCGTTTTAAAGTTAAAATGTTTTGCATAATTTACAGCTTGCATATTATGTGCATTATGATATTATGTGCAAAAGTATGCACATGGAGCATTTTAATGAAGCTACTTTTGAAACAAAATAGTTAATGATTATAATGTAGTAATAATAATAATTCATAATATAATATTTAATGTTAATATAACATAATAATAATAATTAATAGTGTAATATTTAACATTAATATAACATAATAATAATAATTAATAGTATAATATTTAATGTTAATATAATAATTATAACAATTAATAGCATAATATTTAATGTTAATATAATATTATAATAATAATTAATAGTATAATATTTTATATTACTATAACATAATAATAATAAATAATGGTATAACACGTAGTATTTTACCTTCAAATATTATCCCTGTTTACATTAATAAATTTCTAGTGACATGTCAAATATTCAAGGAGAGAGATGGAAGATAAAATAAATTATTTCTGACAGTGCACTGCAACCACCATTAGCAATTTCATGTAATATATAAATATGGTAGCTGTGCAATGCCAATAAATAATATATTCTCCCCCCCCCCTCTCAAACAAAAAAGAATCACTATCAAGTTTCTAAAAATATACTGATACACTTCTGTAGTAGAAAATAAATGTTTTTCTTTTCATCTTTTGCTTAGAAAACTGAAAAGTAGAGTTTAATGCAATATAATCACCCGATCAGTTAATTGCGCTGGATTGCATACTAATTATTGCACTCATTTTGAGTATTAAAATGTCACTCTCTAAGCCCTTACTTGTTTTAATGTTATCTGCTTTTCTACCTCTCCCTATTTCAGTTATAGTAGTATTTAAAAGATGGAAAGTAACTTTTCAGAAAATATGATACTATAACTCCTTTATTAATGAGAAATTTTTTAATAAAACAAAATAGAACATGTAGGTAAATCTTTACACTTTGACACATCTAAATTTTCCTTATATATCACACCACGTAATATTACTTTTAAAACAGGTAACAGGTCACGCAGTAAAAAATAGCCCTTACATTTTCAGATGAGGGTGCATTCAAGGTGTTGGGTAAATTTTAATGCTCAGAGGATCAATTATTTAGGTAAAAGTACTCGGGAATTATAAAAGAGGGTGCTTATCCCACTATATTGAAGGTCTCTTAAGCTCTTTCTCAACCAATATTTCAAGATGATAATGTACCTTGTCATGCGGCGTTCGTGGTAAGTTTAACTTGATTATCATTGATAAATTTACTCACCCATGCGTATGATTACCTATAAATCAGTAAATAATCATTGATTTGTTTCACCTTTATGAAAAATATCTTGAGATTTCTTCCTTACAATGGCCTGGGAATAGTAAAGATTTTAATCCTAAAAAAAAATGCATAATTTTTATCGGATAAAACATTCAAAATTTGAAGTATAGAAATCTACACCAGAAATTAAGAAATTTATCTACAATTTTGGTGCAATGAAACTTTTGAAAATATGTTAAGAAACTGTATAATAGTACTGTATACAGGTATACTGTATAGGTATTGTGTAATTAATTTTTAATTCAGATTAAAGCTAGAATAACCCAGTAATGAAAAGTTTTTTTAAACTAAATAAGAATTTTTTATTTCCTGCATTAAGCCATAATAGTTTACTAAGTTATTTACCATGTTATTTTTAACAAGAAAATTTTATTTAATTCATTACTTAGTAAAAAGCAATAAAGAGAATTGCAAAATACACATATATAATTTTTCTTGTTTGTTTCTAATTTGTATGCAAATTAACTAACTGAAATTTGTTAATTATTATTGAGTACAATAATCCTTAAGTGATGAAATTTTTTGTTGTTGCAATGTTTCATTTTGAAATTATCAAATATAATATAGTTGTAAATCAATTTTCCTGCAAAACAGCTTTCCTTTTCATTCAGTGCATAGATGATTTCTTCTATATCACTGAATCACCATTGCACATGCAAATGTAAAAAAAAAAATACGGATAGTAATAGTTTGTAGATATCCAAAACTTTGAATTTTTTTAACAAATTGTTAATATTTATTCATAAACTCATAAAACATTTATTTATATAATTAATACATCAGATATATGTCTGCAAAATAAATTTTATAATAATATACAGGTAATCCTTATAAAATAAATTCTGCTATCTTTTATAGTAAAAGTCAATAGCAAAACTGAGTGTAAGCGAAGAAAAAAATTATCCAACCTGGAGTCGAACCTGGTGTGCCAGTGAGAAATTCTTTCATTTTACCCAGGAATCACTAACTCACATCTAAGTAAATAATAAGAGTAAATAAGAGTAAATAAGGACTACAATGTTTTGATGATTTACAGAAGATTAAGATTTTTTTAACAATAATAATAATAATTAATAATTATAGACTGAAAGAGCAGATTATCATTGCTTAAGGGTATTTTCTTTCTTTTATATACATCATTTTGTTTATCCTAAACTGCACGATTTTTTCTGTTACAGCTATATTTTTACACGCATATATTTGGGTTCAGATAATCTCGAAAACATCTAAAATATTGTTTTTGAATTTTTTATTGCTTTTAATAAAAAATTGTCGTGATATATATACATATATCACGACACAGGCCCGAGGTTCGATCCTCGGACTGGGCAACGTTGACTCAACCTTTCATCCCTCCAGTGGGTAGATAAACTGAGGATCACGCATGCTTGAGAACTAAACACTGGGGGTTACGCGTAAGGTTGACTACCTAACCGGAACATATGCTTTGCACCCCAGGTCTCAAAAACGCAGATTAGCACCTTAAGCCCTGGCCCCCTAGGGGCTGTTGCGCTGAGTTATATATATATATATATATATATATATATATATATATATATATATATATATATATATATATATATATATATATATATATATATATTATAGTTAGTGAAGAAAAAAAATTGCCCACAAGCATTTCCAAATAATGCTTCTAGATTCCGATATGTTTAACACTTTCTTTTATTTGTATGAAAATCAAATATAAAAATTATTTTGTGTATTTAAAATGGTGGGGGGAAGGGGTAGATTCGAACGTTGCTAACCCCAACTCATCAAGTATCGAATATGGATACCATTCCAGGTACAACCTCTTCATAAATTCGAGGACAGACCGACAAATAATTTAGGCTATCCCCTATATAATAATAGCCTAAGTTATCTGTACGTCTGTCCTCCAATTTATGAAGCGGTTGGACCTGGAATGGATAGAGGCATCCATTCAATGCGAATAAAGTTTATCTTCTCCTAAACTATCCATCCGATTCTAAAATAAATTAGTATAAATATGCTTCATATCACAGCAAAAAATACTGTCGTCTTTAAAACGTTCGAAATCCAACCCTTTCCTCCTTTTCGAGAGTTTAATGCCATTATTTCAAACCTATTTTCCCCGGTTAAGAGCAGGCGATTAAATAAATAGGTAAAAATAACAATTTTTTCTAGCATTGTGACGTCATTCCTTTAAACATCTCATTTAATCATTTCATATTTTAAACTATTTAAATATCGTCTACGCTATTTTAATTTCTTTTATCACTGAACTTAGATATTACGTGAATGATTTTCTTTTATATTTGGCTTAAATAATAGATTAGGTACATGCGTGATAATTTTAAATTTAATCATCGATTATTTTTTGTTGCAATGAAACTTTTACCACCGGTATTAACAATAAATTCTTTTCATATAAGTCTAGGAGTCTATTTCAAGGACTAATAAATACCTAACATTTAATTTATATATATTTGGAAATTAAGAAGTTTGCTTTTTTGTGTGTTTGTTTATTATACATAACCACACGATTTGACTAAATGAATTCAATGTGATTCTAAACTGCATTACAGGATCGGGAGACTCTAGAGGAGTATGACGATAAATAAATTATTGAGAGTGAACCAGATAGTTCTCAGCCAAAAAACAAACCATTTTTTACCTGCCTCATTGGGTACTTAACAGTTCTGAAATATTAAGAAGTTTACTAATCCCGTCATATGATGGGCTATATGCTAGTTATTATATAGGGGGCATGCATATGTTTGATTGAAACGAGGGTTTAGTCATCTTGGTTGCTTCAACAGTAGTAATGTAGGAATAAATATGAGACAGTAGGATGTAAAAATAGAAAAATTGCTCTTTTAAAGTTAACACAATATAATTAAAGCCCTCCTAACACTAATTATTTTAATGAAAGAGTGAAGTTAAAATAAACAAAAAACCATTATGCTCTAAACAGTTGAGTTTTAAAGACTGTCACTCAAGTGTCAATTTATTTGAATTAATCTTGAGAAATGGCAAAAAAAAATTAACTAAGTGCAAACTAAAATTAATATTGTGTTTGAAATAAAACTTAGAAAAGATAACATAGTGAAAGCTTTGTGGATCTTCACCTGCATCAACCAATGAATTTATTTCCACACTTTGTTGATGCTAATCACAGAAGATGAAATGAACTTCGATGAAGTGAAGAAGGGCAAAGTTATGTACTGATTTTTAATCAATTTTGTGGAAGAAAGCTGTTAGCGAGCAATATGGAGCTATGAAATATTTTACTTTAAATAAAAAGCTTTCGTGGGCTCCAAAATTAGCTTCGAGGCTCACAATCAGCCCTTGTCTCAGCCAGTTTGAAACCCCTAGTCTAGATGTTTAAGTGATATCACTGAATATAAGCGTTTTCTGAAAGATTATTTTAACTTTTTTGATTACTTAAACTAGGAGCCTCGTATGAGATTCAGGTGAAGAAGTGGAAAATTAACAATGTGTTTGAAATAAAACTTACAAAAGAAAACTTAGTGAAAGCTTTGTGGATCGTCACCTGCGTCAACCAATGAATGTATTTCCTCACTCTCTTGATGCTAAAGACGAAGATGAAATGATCACAGAAGATGAAATGATCTTCGATGAAGTGAAGAAGGGCGAAGTTATGCACTGATTTTTAATGAATTTTGTCGAAGAAAGCTACTAGGGGCACTATGGAGCTATGAAATATTTTACTTTAAATAGAAAGCTTTCGCGGGCCTCAAAATTAGCTTTAGGGCTCACAATCGGCAGACGTCCCCGCCAGTTTTAAACCCCTAGTCTAGATGTTTAAATGATATCACTGAATATAAACGTTTTTTGAAAGATTGTTTGAACTTTTTTGATTAGTTAACCCCTTAACAGTTTCATTTCTTTCACTAATTCGATCTAAAAAATGTCACATTTTTTTATTGCATATTTTTGTTCATTTTACATTTGTAAGCTGGAAAATGTTATTTAAAGTAATATTTCTAATTATTTTAAAAATTTATAAAAAAATTTTACAAGAAATAAAATAACGTTTTACAGGAAAATTGATTTTTTATCTCATGTTTGCCAAACAGAAAAGTTACATTTACAGTTATGCATGTAAAAAATACAAATATTTTTTATTACAATTACTACACAATTATTTTCGAATACAAATACTACAAGTACATTTACTTAAATCTGTTTACTGAAAGATCAGAATTAGTGTGATAAAGTGATACTTGTTGAAACAGAGTAAGAGGCATAGTCCAACGTAACAGTCCTGACAAAAAAAACCTAGTCTCTGTCTAATTTTTTTGCCGCTGTCATTTTTCTTCAGAGAACACATATAGCACTGGTTTTCAGGTCTTAGTTTTTTGTCTGTAGGTGGAATTATCTCTAAAAAGTCTCTCTTTATCAGTCTCCTGAAAACTCAAGTTAAAGTCAAGCCAAAAACTCAAAGATAAAAACTCGTGGAGTAATGCATACCTATCAAAAATCCCGCACTTTTAAACCAAACAGAATACACTTCAATAACTAACATCTTGTGGACATCTATACGACTAATTTACATAAAAGTACAATAGGTACGACCAAAACAATGAGAACGACAAAGAAATCGGATTGCCCGTACGCCGTACGGGCAAATCATTGAAGGCACGGTAACCACGCCCGTACGGTGTACGTGCAAAACAGGCAAGGGGTTAAGCTAGAAGTCTCGCATGAGGTTCCGGTGAGGAAGTGGATTAAGCACAATTCAAAGTTCACCTATGAAAGATTAATTTAGATTTTTACCTGAAAATAATCTTGGGTTTATTTAGATTAATTGTAATTATTTGATCAAGTAAATTTAACAAGAAAATTTACGAGAACTGAAGGTTTCACAGTGGTTTATATTAAAATGCATGAAAGTTGTAACTTTGTTCGTAAAAAAAAAGTAAATATCCATTGAACTTAGTAATGCACTAACTTGTTTACGGATGATATACAGTATGTCAAACACTCATAGGGCTCAGACAGTACGCACTGATGTACACATATTAGATCTTAAAATGTCCAAAATTCCTCGAACTGGTTTTAAAAATATACATTTTAGTTTTAAATCAAAATCGCATGCACTTAAACTGGACAAAAATAAAAAAAAAAACTTAGATGCAATGATTAACATTTTCTCTCAGAATTAAAAATATATATTTATATTTTTTGACATATTTTATTTCGGAAAAAAACATATCAGAAATTAGAAATTAGCTTGTAAACAATATTGTAAATGTATTTTTTTTATCTTTTAATTGATTTGTGCTTTTATTTATTAATTATTAATAATTAGCTGAAGAATTTTACGTTGCAACAACGATACCTTAATAACTCTAAAAATTATATAATCCTTAAAAGAATTAGCGAAGCTGAAATATGTTAGAAACCATTGTTTCAAAATCTGTTGAAACTGAAAGAGACTTTACTCTCATGAATTCAATTCGTACAGATAAAAGGAACAGATTGCCAGTAAAGCACACTTTAAGCATGATGATTATCAATTGGGTTTGATTACCTCTAAAAGATTGGGACCTGAATGCAAAGATTTCAAAATGGTTAAGAAATAGCACTCTGCAGTTGTTCCTCGAATGGAAACAAAGAAAATTAGAGAAGTCAAGCAAACACACTTAAAGGCAATGTGAACACAATTTTTTTCTAGTCACAGAACTGAAGAAGATTAGAAGATTATAGATTTTATACCACATTGTTTGGTCTCCTGGATACTTTTTGAGGTATAGTTTCTACCTTGTTTTTATTTATAAATTAATAGCTTATTTTCTTTTATTTTAATTATAAAATACCGGAAATGAAGAGGATTCAATAATACTTACTTATTTTTCTGTAAAATAAACGTGAAAGTATAAGGGTTACAAAGATTTCGAGCATGACTCTGTTTTTTAACTTCTATTTTTTGTCCCACGGTTAGAAACTGTTTCTTTCAAGACCTTAAACATTTTTTTTTTCTTTTCAGAAGTCGGGTAGTTAGTGTAGTTTCAAACTGTGGTGGGAAAAAGTCATAACTCTCTGGGAAAGATAGGGATTTTTCTTTTGAAGAGGGAGGAATGGCAGGTGGATTAGGCGCAGATGTTCTGATTGTATGTGTAAATAAAGAATAGTGAAGTTAACACAGTTCAACACCATATGTAATACCCGAATTGCGGTCATTAATGATGCTGAAAATATTTAACAATGTTTACGAGACTAAAACTCAGCTGTGCTAGAAATAATCACAGTGCCATATACAAGTTTCCTTATAATTATTGAAGAGAAAAGAAGATGTAAGATTAACTGCAATCATTGAAACTTTAAATGTTATTAATGAGGATAGTATTAATGGTACTAATAACAACGACAATATTAATATGCATACATACGTACACACACACACATATATATATATATATATAAGAAAATCGTATAAAGTGTATTAAAGTGGTAAAATTATGAAAATAAATCATTATTAAAATAATTCAATTAATTCAGTTATTAAAATAATTAAAATCGTAAAATCGTTAAAATAATCCACCCAACTATTATTCTTTTCTCCATATATTCTTTTACTTTTTTCTTTATTCGCTCTTAAAATAAGACATGATAGACTAATTTGTGATTAATTTTAGCATATTTTAAATGATTTTTAATTATTAATTTTAATTATTAATCACAAATGTATTCTTTTACTTTTTTCTTTTTAATGTATTCTTTTACTTTTTTCTTTATTCGCTCTTAAAATAAGACTTGATAAACTAATGTGTGATTAATTTTAAATTATTTTAAATTATTTTTAATTATTAATTTTAATTATTAATCACAGTACCATATACAAGTTTCCTTATAATTATTGAAGAGAAAAGAAGATGTAAGATTAACTGCAATCATTGAAACTTTAAATGTTATTAATGAGGATAGTATTAATGGTACTAATAACAACGACAATATTAATATGCATACGTACGTACACACACACACATATATATAAGAAAATCGTATAAAGTGTATTAAAATGGTAAAATTATTAAAATAAATCATTATTAAAATAATTCAATTAATTCAAGTTATTAAAATAATTAAAATCGTAAAATCGTTAAAATAATCCACCCAACTATTATTCTTTTCTCCATATATTCTTTTACTTTTTTCTTTATTCGCTCTTAAAATAAGACATGATAGACTAATTTGTGATTAATTTTAGCATATTTTAAATGATTTTTAATTATTAATTTTAATTATTAATCACAAATGTATTCTTTTACTTTTTTCTTTTTAATGTATTCTTTTACTTTTTTCTTTATTCGCTCTTAAAATAAGACTTGATAAACTAATGTGTGATTAATTTTAAATTATTTTAAATTATTTTTAATTATTAATTTTAATTATTAATCACAGTACCATATACAAGTTTCCTTATAATTATTGAAGAGAAAAGAAAATGTAAGATTAACTGCAATCATTGAAACTTTAAATGTTATTAATGAGGATAGTATTAATGGTACTAATAACAACGACAATATTAATATGCATACTTACGTACACACACACACATATATATAAGAAAATCGTATAAAGTGTATTAAAGTGGTAAAATTATGAAAATAAATCATTATTAAAATAATTCAATTAATTCAGTTATTAAAATAATTAAAATCGTAAAATCGTTAAAATAATCCACCCAACTATTATTCTTTTCTCCATATATTCTTTTACTTTTTTCTTTATTCGCTCTTAAAATAAGACATGATAGACTAATTTGTGATTAATTTTAGCATATTTTAAATGATTTTTAATTATTAATTTTAATTATTAATCACAAATGTATTCTTTTACTTTTTTCTTTTTAATGTATTCTTTTACTTTTTTCTTTATTCGCTCTTAAAATAAGACTTGATAAACTAATGTGTGATTAATTTTAAATTATTTTAAATTATTTTTAATTATTAATTTTAATTATTAATCACAGTACCATATACAAGTTTCCTTATAATTATTGAAGAGAAAAGAAAATGTAAGATTAACTGCAATCATTGAAACTTTAAATGTTATTAATGAGGATAGTATTAATGGTACTAATAACAACGACAATATTAATATGCATACATACATACACACACATATATATATATAAGAAAATCGTATGAAATGTATTAAAGTCGTACAATTATCAAAATAAATCATTATTAAAATAATTCAATTAATTCAACTATTAAAATAATTAAAATCGTAAAATCGTTAAAATATTCCACCCAACTATTATTCTTTTCTCCATGTTTTCTTTTACTTTTTTCTTTATTCGCTCTTAAAATAAGACATGATAGACTAATTTGTGATTAATTTTAGTATATTTTAAATGATTTTCAATTATTAAATAGCATATTGTAGTCATTAAGGCTGTTGAATATAGATCAAAGTTTATGAGACTATACTTTAACAGTATCTTCAAGAATCCCAGTGCCACTGTGAACTTCATTTACAGTTAACAAATAAAAACAAAAGGAGATAAAATAAAACTTTAAACAGTAAGTGCTTAAAAATTTGATTGAAATATTATAGTTTACTTATCTTTTGTTCTTTCAAAAATTTTAGTATTATTTAAGTTTTAAAAAAAAATATTTCTTTGCTTATCCACTAAAATTATTTTATTTTTTATGAATTATATGTTCTAAGTTTCATTAAAATGTTTCACATGTTTCATACATATATATGTAAGGAAATAAAGTAAGGAAAATTCTCAGGGGTTTTCAAAACTTAAATCAAGGGCTAAAAAGTCTCGCTTCATTTTGCATTCCCCTTTTTAACCCCTAACCTAAACTGACCACCAGGGCTTCAGTTTACGCCCTCAGAGAAGGGGCCTGACCATTTATAAGCCTACATGGCCCTAGCGGACAATTTAGAAAATTTCCAAATAAAAAGGAGATACACGCTGTCGGAGACAGATATTTCAAGAGATTTTTCCCACAGATATTGACCCAGGTGTTAAGGGTCTTGTATATGATAGCTGACTCTTCAGTTTGTAATGTCCCTATGATGAAGTGGGAACCCGTCCTCCAACGTTATCTTAATAAAGATCTTTAGCTAAAACGGTATCATTTTTATGGCCATGACTGCAACCACCCATCCGTCTCATTACACACACACCACACACACACACACACACACACATATATATATATATATATATATATATATATATATATATATATATATATATATATATAGATAGATAGATAGATAGATAGATAGATAGATAGATAGAGAGAGAGAGATGGAGAAAGATAAAAAGAGAAGAGAGAAAAGAGAGGGTGAGAGAGAAATAAAGTGAGGGAGAAAGAGAGAGAAAGAGAGAGAAAGAGAGTACATGCAGGCAAGAGGCCGATTAATTTAATTTTTTTCTTTTAATAGTATTTAACTGAAAAAATTTATTAAAATTTAAAAATCCGTTAATTGATCTGATAGAAACTTGACCTAGACAAAACATATTTTCCCAGATAATTCACCAATTATGCATGTCTGTGGTTTGTTATCGGAACAGTTGGATACTCAAAATTATGAAATCATGGCTCGGGGTCAGACTGCGTCATGCGAATCCCGTAGGACAGGAAATGAACAAAAGAGTAAATGATGCAAGTTAAAATTTTATTAATGGGATAACTGAAGAGACTTTTATTCATAATAAATGTGGAAATAAAATTATTAAACATAATTTAGGTGCGTTTAGGTTAAATTTTAATATATTACATAAATACATACAATATATATATATATATATATATATATATATATATATATATACATACACATACAATTTTGTATGTATGTGTTTATGCGTATATATTCGTATACTGAATAAAAAGACGTGTTTAAAGGGGATTCAGGGAGTCTGGACTTATCTTGAAACATTTTCAAAGCATACGTTGTAAGATTTTTACATTTCTAGTTTTTACTGCAAGCGTTGAAATTTTATTTTCAACCCTGAAAAGAGTAAAAACAATTCTTCGGAATAGAATTGGTCCCTAAAGTTTCACGAATTTAGCGTTAATTTTGGTACATATAGTCGTGTAACAACACATATGTTTCAAAGCTTCATGGCTTCCAAAATGAAGCCCTTGAGGCTCGTTTACTGGAGTGGTGAAAACTACTCCAGTACAGGCAGTACTGGACATGACAGTCAGTACATTCTTACCCTTACAGGCAATAAACCATTTGAAGAAATAATACAGGAGAGAGCTTTAATACTATATGAGAAATTAATCAGATTACCATCAACAGATTTTTGAAAATTTATGATATTTTTAAATGAAGAAGGTTAAAAATCAAAACGGATTTTTACAAAAAATTTTAAAACTGAAATCTGGTTACGCTATTCTGGATGTTCCCACATAACTTTTGAAACCAACAAACCCTGTTCTTCTCAGATCTATAGCAAACGAATGTCATTTGATGCATACTTTAACAAAGTTATCATCAAGTGAAGCTGAATTAAATGCAGCTGCTATGAAGACAACTTATTCCAAGTATTCAAAGAATAACGTGCTTCACATATACACTAATGGATCAAAAATGCATGTGAAAATAAGAGCTGGTGTGTATTAAGAGCTTTTTGCTTTCTAATCCTACCTTGGTTAATTTTGAACCAATTTTGATGGAGATCTGGAAGTAATTAGAATTGCAACTGAACAAATAAATATTAGAACTTTTCAGTTGAAAAACGTTGTTTTCTCAGATTCCCTTGCAGCCATCCAAGCTATTTCTGCGCACAACATCGAGGAAACAAAAATCATTGAATCATGTCGAAGAGCTCTTAGTTGTTTATCCAAAAAGGGGAAGAATGTGGTTTTGCAACAGAGTAAGGGCATGTTTGTAACCATATACAAGTGCTGACTACAACTTAACTTTTAATTGGCAAAACATTGCTTGTTTTCATTGTATCTTATGAGCTTCGATATGGATCACGTATACAATAAAACTAAATTTTATTTAAGGGAAGGGGAAGGATACATCAGAAACTGGCCAAGTAATTCAAAATAGATTTCTTTTTATCACTTACAAAATTATATATATATTTTTTAAATTAAACACTTTACACAGTACTACTAAGTATCATAATCAAAGTATTACTATACTTTTATTATGCTAATAAGAACAATAAACTGTTACATAAATAAGAATCTAATAAAAATGCGGAAAACCTGATCATTTTAAGGACAAAAAAACAATTACATTTATAGGTACAGTACTTTTCACATAAGCCCAAAAAATAATTAGAAATATGAAAAAAAAACTTAGTAATAATAAAAAAATTTCTTAGAGCATGATAATTTTATATAATCTATCACATTACAGTAAGGTTAATGTTCTAAAAATGTTTGTGCCATGAGCCCAGTCTTGCCTTTTCAAAGCTTTTATCCAAAGCATTCGCAATGTAGGATCTTTAGGAAAGCAATAAAATCCAATATTTTCACCTTTTTCAAAACGCTTAGTATAGCCATACGTGCAACAGATTGTTACCATTTTCAGATAATTGACAAAATTAAAACCCCAATAACAAGCACAATCAGTAGGAAATTCAAATTTTTTGCCAACGAGGAAGTTGAGCTGCAATTTTTGCTGCACCTGACGGCATGCGCACTTTCTCTATGGATACAAGCATATGCTGGAATAGCTGGGAATGAATTAGCTGAAAAATTAGCCGAAAAGGAACAGACGTTTTGCAAGTAGATAATGGTGATGTACCATTTACATCAATAAAAAGAATAATAAAAATGCTACAAGGAAAAACTATGATGCTAAATTAACTTTGGGAATGAAGGATAAGAATTGAAGGCATTCGATTAGTGAAATACCAGATTTTCCCCGATCCATAGCAGTTGCGGCATTTTGTCTGGAGACCAGTCACGATTGCCTTGCCAAACACCTTTACCGCATAAAAATCTATAACCGCCCCTTGTGCACTCTGTGCAGTCAAAATTTCGAAATGGATAAAGACCTCCTTGGAATGTACCAATCTTTGAAAGAGTAAAAGCTCTACAATTGATATTGGGAGGCAAGAGAGATCATGCAGTCGACAAACACAGTTTGATTTTCTTTTATTTTTAATATTTTTAATATTTTATTGGTCATGTTATAATTTTCATGTTTTTTATTGTAGTATGTATGAAGTTTGTTACTATTTTATCTTTTTATTATTATTTACGACACCAATCTCATCTGTGATGTATGGAATCCAATGGTGTATAATCAAGTTGCAATAAAAAAATACATACAGCCATGGCTATAAATGGGGATGAAAGCTGGTCTTAAAAACTAGAAGAATAAATTTACCTCTATGAAAGGATAGTTTATAAATTACGGATTTTTCTATTCTGATTTCGAATTTTGTTGTCATACAAGGCATGTACTTTCGCAAAAGAAAATTAAAAGAATATGTCCTAATACCTTTCATATTATATATATATATATATATATAATATATATATATATATATATATATATATATATATATTATATATATATATATATTATTTACTTAGTAATCCATAAAATGAGCTTAAATACGTCTTGTAAATACTGGAGCGTAAATTAAATATGCTCTAGTTTACACCAGGCAAATTTACACCTGGTTAAAACATCAGACGTAAATTAAAAGGCACGTTGTGGTCACAAATATATTTTTCAATATACAATGAAAATATTACTCAATTGTTTAATTGTTTTATCACGTTTTTATACAATCATTCAAAACTATAGATGTATGTTTATATATGTATCTATGCATGTACTTTGTATGTGTGCGTGTGTGTGTAATGAATTTTTTTATAAGATTTAAAGCTCACTGTACTTTGGTATTATGGCTTTGGACCCTCCCCAAACAAATTTTGGTCACTGTTTGAATATATATATATATATATATATATATATATATATATATATATATATATTATATATATATATATATATATATATATATATATACTTGAATACTTATACATGCAGAGAGAGAACTATAGCAGTAAATACCCAAAGCAAACATACTTATTTATATATGCCTACATATTATTCTCTTCCAAATTTTTACATGACGAGATGTTTTTACAGTGGTTCAGATATAGAATTTTGCATTATTCATCTGTGGGAAAAACAATTAGTGGAATACAATTGAAAAATAGTTGCTTATTTATTTGTAAAACTGATATATCAATTTATTATAGTTTTACTCCAAAAAAAAAAAGGGAGGAATTTGGATAAGGCGTTTCCAAATTTTACAGACTTAGGGTCACATTGGAAACTTTATGCAGAATTATTGGCCGCATTTCATATTTGCCCAATTCCTGTAAAAAAATTTTCAAGTAGGATAGCTGTATAATTATAAAATCATATTTATAGATTAATTGAAAACAAAGGTTTAGTAATTTTAGTTGGTTTAAACTGTTAGAAAATCCCATGTTATAAAAATATTTCTGAGGTCTCATAACTATTCGCATACTTTAAATGTAGGGATAAACATGAGAAAGTAGGAAATCAAAATCAAAATAGCTTTTAAAAGTTTGAACAAAATAATTAAATCTGTAATAGAACTAATCAATTTACATTTGCTTAAAAGAGCGAAATTAAAAATATACTAAAGCTATTATAACCCCAAGCAATTGAATTTTGAAAGAAATCGCTCTACATTGCTGGTTGAAAAATTATTAACAAGCACAATTATTATAAGCAAGAAAAAATTATCTAAAGACGAATTAAAATTAACAGTGTAGTTTTAATTATTAACAAATGGCAAGAAAAAAAAATTATCTAAAGATGAATTAAAATTAACAGTGTAGTTTTAATTATTAACAAATAGCAAGAAAAAATTACTAATGACGAATAAAAATTAACAGTGTAGTTTTAACAAATGGCAAGAAAAAAAATTATCTAACGACGAATTAAATTAACAGTGTAGTTTTAATTATTAACAAATGGCAAGAAAAAATTATCTAACGACGAATTAAAATTACAGTTAGTTTTATTATCAACAAATGGCAAAAAAAAATTATCTAACGACGAATTAAAATTAAAAATGTAGTTTAAAGGAAACTTAAAAATTTAATGTAGTGGCAGTTTTATGGATCACACCTAGATCAACTAATGACCATACATCCATCACCAGTTTTTTGCTGATGCTAATCGCATAAGATGAATCAACTAATCTTCAAGTTTGGTGCTGTACTGATTTTAATTAATTTCATCGAAGAAAAAACTACCGAGGTATGAATATTCTACTTTAAGTAAAAAATTTTCTTGGGCTACCAGTGGAAACCCCTGATTAAATATATAACACAAAAATTCACTCCATTGAAGACCGAAAAGACGGCCGAATTAGGGCGCTGATCTTCTTGCACCGAGATGTGTTTACCCGGATGTGCCCGACCACCACCTATTTGATTGCTCCCTAACTAGGGATTGGCATTTCAAGTGCCCCAGACCAGGCTTGGAGGGTGCCTATGCTGATGAGCTAAATTGTAACAAAACCTTGTCATATAAAATAAGCAAACTGTTCGTTTGGTTTATGGAAAATTCGGAGAATCTGCAGGCTCCGTAACAAGGCTGATTCCAAATATGTAACTTTCACTGTACCGCACTATTGTATTTATTTTCATGCCATTATCTTGTAATTATTATTTTTTTATTTTAATTAATTTTAATTAATTTTTTTATTATTACTATTTTGTATTTTTAAGTGTTATTTTGTCTGTTTTGTATCTGTATGTGTTGGTTTGTAATATTTTTGCTGCATTAATACTGCAGTGTATATTATGAGCTGATGTAGATTGTACACCCGGGGACACCAAAAACATTTTCCTTTGTTCTAAGGTAGATGGTCCTCGTTGGTGCAACCGATCTTCGGCACGGAGTTTGCGGGTTCAAATACCTCTGAGGCATGGATGTTCGCAGCCGTTCGGAATCGGCTTTAAGCAGTAGGTCCCGGTATCATTATCCCTTATGTTGATAAAAGTAGACAATAGAGCTCCAAACATAAACCATTCCCTTGAAAAAAAAGCAAGAAATAACTACATTCTCAAAGAATTTAAAGGTTTAAAATTGAGCAAAAAGATTGAGCCTATTGCAGAAAATTTTAATATGATCTATGTTTACATACGGAATCACATTTCCATCGTTGGAGAACATTGGTTTCTTTTTTTCACTCCTTTTATACTGGGTGAAAATAAATTTCACTCTTGACAAGCTGTAAAAATAGAACCATTTGTTAAAATGACCTAATATTTAACTTTAATATATATGAAGCAATGGTATTTGTCTAGCAAATTAATACTGAAGCGTAAATGACACAAAATTTCACTTTTCACACGCTGTAAAAATAGAACCATTTGTTAAAATGACCTAAATTTAACTTTAATATATAGGAAGCAATGGTATTTGTCTAGCAAATAAAATAATATCTGAAGCGTAAATGACACAAAGTTTCACTTTCACGCGCTGTAAAAATAAAAACCATTTGTTTAAAATGACCTGAATTTACTTTAATATATATGAAGCAATTGTATTTGTCTAGCAAATAAAGTAATCGGTGAAGAATATTTTTCATTGGTTACATACTTTTTATACAGGAGGATTAAAAACTTGGAAAAAACATTAACAGTTGTTTCGCTGCTTCAAGTGAACATTTTAAGCCAAGTTCTCTTGCACTGAGAATGCAGCTTGCTTGAAATGGCGAAATAGCTTTCTTTCTCTCTTTATATGTACCTTACTTACATTGGATTTTCTTTTTATGCTATAAACTGCAAAGATTAATTTTACCCAATACTTGAGATTAAAAGCAATAGGTGTAGAGCTATATTTTGTGTTTATCTTGATCTTTCAGGATTTAAAAAAGAAGATTTTTATTTACCAAGTATTAAACCGTTACCGAAATATTTTTTATTTGGCTATAAAATATGGTAATGCGTTAAAAACACCTCATTTCAGAGATATAAAAATAAATCATCCTTATGTATAGAAGTATCCACGCCATTCAACTTTTTCCTACATCTAAAATATGCTTTCTAGAAAGCAAGTCCAGTTATGTGGTCAAATGATCTTATTTATGACAAAATAGCAGCAAGTTGGGAAAAGTAACTACAAAGTAACTTTAAATACTTGTTCATTGCATCAAAGAAATTTAATATTAGGATTAGACTACTGTGTTGATGAACTACTGCTGCATGAACGTATTTAGCGGGCCTAGATTAGCGCTCCTGAATTAGCATTGATATTTCCAGTACAATAAATATGTTTAAAAAGAAAAAAAAGGTAAGCGAATATTGAGAAATTATTCAGTTTAACAATCAAAAATTTAGGGGGAAAAGGAGTTATTGTAAGATAAACTGACTCCCCGCCATTTAGTAAAATGAAATAAAATAAATTAAATCAAATTAAAAGAAGAGATTAATCTATAAGATTGCAGTATAATCAGTAATTGCAGTATGTTCAAACTATGGTGGTACGGACGGATTTGTCCAAATATGCAACTACGCATCTTTATGGTGTTCAGATTTTATTTTTCCTTTACGGAATTTTATTAACAGCGATCGATGTTATCTAACATGGCAGATACAAACCCACCTTAAATTCAATTCCAAACGCCTATGAACATCCATACCAGAAGTGGGATTCGATCCCACTCACTCCGGCACTGCAAAGAAGCATCCCACCTAATATTTCATCTTTCGGCATCTCAATGGGTGTATGAAATATTAATAAGTGTTTGGCTAAATATATTCAAAATACGAGTTTGATTAATAGCTAATATTTACTAAAGATGCAGTTAGTCAAACATGTATTTCAACTTAACTACGAGGTACAACAAAAGGAAATCATTATCTTTGTTAATCATTACTAGAATACAAACACCTAATTATAATCATTAACAAGTGCGCTAAAATGCTTTTAATTGAACTAGAGTTTTCGAAATATGTCAAAGATGTTGTGTCGATTTCTTTACTGTTCCAATATATTCATTCGCTAGTATTATATTAAGGCGGACAAACTATTGTACTTAAAATATTACTTTCATATCAAAATATGTTGTTAAATTCAGTATCAGATTTTAATTGCAGTTTATATAAGTTTGCGACAGATAAACAGAAATTAATGGGAAATGGTAGCTTTTGAAATGAAAATATTAATTACGACAGCCTTATTTTAATTCAATATAAAATAAAAAGTTATGATCTGTTTGGAATCAAAGATTTTCTGGATCATTAATGTAGGCTAAATTGACAAAAATTATTTAGTTTTGTTATACTAAGTAATTGATAAAACAATAATAAAGTTAAAAAACAATAAATTTATACACTAAGTATAGAAAAATAGAAATTCATTTACACGAAAATAACTTTCGAAAATTTATACAACAAACTAATTTTATAACAATTGGAAGCTGATTGTCTTTTAGGTTCTGAGATCCTCAATTATATTAATATGAGTTGTACATTTTATTTTATAGCAAGATAAAAGCTTCTTAATTTTTTTAAATTTCTTTTAAATTTTCTTTTTATATTTTTCCAACTTTATATTGTCCCACACCTTTAAAATTTCATTTTACAGAATGAAGCAGATATTTTACTTTAATTTTTTGTGAAAATTTAGTTTCGTGTATACTTACTATCAAAGATAACTTGAGAGTAATAGAATTAAATTTATTGTTTTCATTTAGTGTTTACTTTATTGTATTTCATTTAGTGTATATTTTGCTGTATTTCATTTAGGGCATACTTCATTGTATTTCATTTAGTGTATATTTTATTGTATTTCATTTAGTGTATATTTATATTTTATCATTTAGTGTCTATTTACATCTTATCCTTTAGTTTATTATGTTGTTTAAAAAAATATATAGCATTAAGAAGTGACAAAATTAAAAACTTCTATAAAGGAAGAGCGTTATTAAAGAAAATAAATAAATTCATTCTAAAAGAAGCAGAACTTTTCATTTTATAATAAATCGAAAAAAAGGGTGTTAAAAGTTAAAGAATAGTTAAAATATTTTAATCCTTGAAAGGTACTAAGGTACCCTTAAGTTGAGCCTTCATCAAAAGTTAGCTTGTAAGTGAATCTCCGTTATTTAAATTTGTGTGTAGTTCTGATGTTATTTAAAACTATATGTATACTACTTGGAGCGATACAATGAAATATTTTAAACTTTTAACATTATTAAAAAGCTCGTAAAAATTCACTTTTAAGTTTTAAGAATATTTTATTTTATGATAATCGAAAGAAAGGCTGTCGTAATGAAGGTTTTAAGGCTTGAAAGGTATTGTGTTCCCTTAAGGCAAGCCTTTACTTCCTCTGATTTTATATCTATATCATCTTCAGATCATTCAGATTTTTGATCATTAAGAGGTAATTTGATAATTTCTTCATTCATAGTCCCATGGAAAATTATTGTATTGTTGTCTCTCCATGTCCTAAACTACCATGAAAGGAAACTATGAAATTACTGGTGTTTTAAAATTGAGTTAATAATGTTAAAACCCTGATAAGTTTTTCCAGTCGCACTGATTAATTATTTTACTGCTTTCAAATTTTTCAGAAAAAATTTCTTTCCGTAATTTGTATCAAATCGGTATGACATTATGGAACATCGAATGCGATGCAATTTCGAAATTGCTCAAAGACAATGAAATGAATTTTAGGCAATTAATGCATGAATATTATACTACAACACTAAACCGCTACTTTAAAAAGAAAGCATAAATTAATTAATTAAATTTTTAAATCTATAATAATAAAAAAATTACTTATTATAACTTAATATTTGTTATATTTTTGATATTTAAAAATTATGCTCGTTTTTTAACTATTATAAATTATTCGTTAAATCTAAAACTACCATTTATGCGGTGAAGGAGACTAACAAGATATATTCCGTTAAGGCAAGCCTTTACTTCCTCCTATTACTAATCTTATCTATCTATATTTGATAAAATCTTCATTCGTCCTCCCTTGGAAAATTATTATATTGTTGCCTCTATTTGTCCCAGACTGCAATGAAAAGAGACTATGGAATTACTGGTGTTTTAAAATTATTGAGTTAATAATGTTAAAACCCCAATATGTTTTTCCAGTCGCACTGATTATTTTACTGCTTCCAAATTTTTCAGAAAAAATTTCTTTCCGCAATTTGTATCAAATCGGTGTGACATTATGGAACATCGAATGCGATGCAATTTCGAAAATGCTCAAAGACAAGGAAATGAATTTTAGGCAATTAATGCATGAATATTATACTATTACACTAAACCGCTACTCTAAAATGCATAGCGTAAAATAACTTACATTAATTAATTAATTTTTTTTAAATCTATAATAATAAAATATTTACTTATTATAACTTAATATTTGTTATATTTTTTTATACTTAAAAATTATGCTTGTTTTTTAAAACTATTATAAATTATTTGTTAAATCTAAAACTACCATTTATGCAGTTAGGGAGACTAACAAGATAATATTCCGTTAAGGCAAGCCTTTACTACCTCCGATTACTTATCTAATCTATCTATATTTGATAATATCTTCATTCATCCTTCCTTGGAAAATTTTTATATTGCTGCCTCTATTTGTATTAGGCTGCAATGAGAAGAGACTATGAAATTACTGGTGTTTTAAAATTTTTGAGTTAATTATGTTAAAACCCTGATAAGTTTTTCCAGTCACACTGATTAATTATTTTATTGCTTCCAAATTTTTCAGAAAAATTCTTTCCGTAATTTGTATCAAATCGTTGTGACATTATAGAACATCGAATGCGATGCAATTTCGAAAATGCTCAAAGACAAGGAAATGAATTTTAGGCAATTAATGCATGAATATTATACTACGACACTAAACCTCTACTATAAAATGCATAACATAAAATAACTTACATTAATTAATTAAATTTTTTAAATCTATAATAATAAAATATTTACTTATTATAACTTAATATTTGTAATATTTTTGATATTTAAAAATTATGCTCGTTTTTTAACTATTATAAATTATTCGTTAAATCTAAAACTACCATTTATGCTGTTAGGGAGACTAACAAGATAATGTTCCGTTAAGGCAGCCTTTACTTCCTCCAATTACTAATCTTATCTATCTATATTTGATAATATCTTCATTCGTCCTCCCTTAGAAAATTGTTATATTATTGCCTCTATTTGTCCTAGACTGCAATGAAAAGAGACTATGAAATTACTGCTGTTTTAAAATTTTTGAGTTACTAATGCTAAAACCCCGATAAGTTTTTCCAGTCGCACTGATTAATTATTTTATTTCTTACAAATTTTTTAAGAAACATTTCTTTCCGTACTTTGTATCAATTTGGTGTGATATTATGGAACATTAAATGCGATGCAATTTCGAAAATGCTCAAAGACAAGGAAATGAAGTTTATACAATTCAGACTAAAATATTCGAAAGGAAAAGTTATTTTTAAAAATCAAACTTTAATAGTATTAAAAAATAATATTGAAAAGATTTTTAGAAAATTTCTCACTTGCCGTTCCCGGAAATCATTAGTTGTTATAATACCCAGTTGACGTTTGGTCACAAAAGGTAATATGTCATCCATAAAATCAATTTTCCTTCCAAGTGAGCATGAAATACTTAACACATATTAAGCGGTGTAACATCCAATAAAAATTCTCATTTAATTAAAAAGTAATGTTTAAAGTCATAAGGTGTTGGTTAAATTAACCCGAAGAGTTACAAAGAGGTAGCGTAATTTAAAGTCAACTTCCTCAAGGGAATGCGAGATTTCTATTGCTCTGCTCTACAGAGCTGTCCCTTATCTACCAAACAATCAGTAATATTCTTTTGTGTTTTCTCCTTGCTCCCACCACCCCAAACTCCACTACTCTATCATGTCTTCTCAGGTTAATTTCGATATTCTAGACACCCACAGGGGCCGAGTGCTTTGGAAGTTATGACACTGAATCACCATTGGTTGGAAGTATTTGCTACGTAACTACATATGTTCGTTTTATCTCCAAGAAGGGTAGCTATCAGAAGACTTTATCGTCGTTTTTGGCACTTTCTCACTACGCCAACATAAGGGATCTCAGCATTACTGATGATTCGCAAAATGAGCAGGAATGAACTGTTTCAGCAATTTTTCAGAAAAAATTCTTTAACGATCTCTTTTTACTCGTAATTTTGCCGATTATGTATGTTAAGGTAGCTAGTTTACATCAAAACAATATATAATGTTCATTACCTGAAAAAAATATTTTATAATGATCTTTTAAAATCTCTCTATTACAATACAAAAATTAGAGGTATCTCAGCATTACTGATGAATCGCAAAATGATCAGAAATAAACTGTTTCAGCAATTTTTCAGCAAAAATTCTTTAACAATCTCTTTTAACTCGTATTTTAACAATTTATGTATGTTAAGGTAACTAGTTTACATCAAAACAATATATAATGTTCATTGCCTGAAAAAAATATTTTATAATGATATCTTAAAACCTCTCTATTACAATACAAAAATTAGAGGTATCTCAGCATTACTGATGAATCGCAAAATGAGCAGAAATGAACTGTTTCAGCAATTTTTCAGCAAAAATTCTTTAACAATCTCTTTTAACTCGTATTTTTACAATTTATGTTTTTTAAGGTAACTAGTTTACATCAAAACAATATATAATGTTCATTAACTGAAAAAATAACTTTATAATGATCTTTTAAAACCTCTCTATTACAATACAAAAATTAGAGGTATCTCAGCATTACTGATGAATCGCAAAATGATCAGAAATAAACTGTTTCAGCAACTTTTCAGCAAAAATTCTTTAACAATCTCTTTTAACTCGTATTTTTGCCTTTATGTATGTTAAGGTAACTAGTTTACATCAAAACAATATATAATGTTCATTAACTGAAAAAATAATTTTATAATGATCTTTTAAAATCTCTCTATTACAATACAAAAATTAGAGGTATCTCAGCATTACTGATGAATCGCAAAATGATCAGAAATAAACTGTTTCAGCAATTTTTCAGCAAAAATTCTTTAACAATCTCTTTTAACTCGTATTTTAACAATTTATGTATGTTAAGGTAACTAGTTTACATCAAAACAATATATAATGTTCATTAACTGAAAAAATAATTTTATAATGATATCTTAAAACCTCTCTATTATAATACAAAAATTAGAGGTATCTCAGCATTACTGATGAATCGCAAAATGAGCAGGAATGAACTGTTTCAGCAATTTTTCAGAAAAAATTCTTTAACAATCTCTTTTAACTCGTAATCTTACCATTTATGTATGTTAAGGTAACTAGTTTGCATTAAAACAATAATATAATGTTCATTAACTGAAAAAATAACTTTATAATGATTTTTTAAAACATCTCTATAACAATGCAAAAATTAGAGGTATCTCAGCATTACTGATGAATCGCAAAATGATCAGAAATAAACTGTTTCAGCAATTTTTCAGCAAAAATTCTTTAACGATCTCTTTTAACTCGTATTTTAACAATTTATGTATGTTAAGGTAACTAGTTTACATCAAAAAAATATAATGTTCATTAACTGAAAAAATAATTTATAATGATCATTTAAAAACCTCTCTATACAATACAAAAATTAGAGGTATCTCAGAATTACTGATGAATCGCAAAATGATCAGAATACTGTTTCAGCAATTTTTCAGAAAAAATTCTTTAACAATCTCTTTTAACTCGTAATCTTACCATTTATGTATGTTAAGGTAACTAGTTTGCATTAAAACAATAATATAATGTTCATTAACTGAAAAAATAACTTTATAATGATTTTTTAAAACATCTCTATAACAATGCAAAAATTAGAGGTAGCCTTCACTTCAAGGTATCGGAAATTATTTTGCATCCACGATAAAATTTATCTTCTATATATAATTAATAACACTATATTCTTACAGTATGCAGAATTTAAAATAAGCAACAGACATTTTATATGTAAGTTATGTTGGAAATTTAAAAAGTAAAAATAAATAGTCTAAATTCTTAATATTAAATAATCAAAATGAAACTTTAAAAAAGGAAGATAAATTTTTCGATGTATAAGTTGCACCATATATAATATATATATATATATATATATATATATATATATATATATATATATTTATATATATATATATATATAATATATATATATATATATATATATATATATATATATATATATATATATATATATATATATATATATATATATATATTTATATATATATATATATTTATATATATATATATATATATATATATATATATATATATATATATGTATATATAATATATATATATAATATATATATATATATATATATACATACATATATACATACATATATATATATATATGTATGTATATATTTATATATATATATACATATATACATATATATATATATATATGTATGTATGTATATAATATATATATACATAAAAAAAACATACATAATATATACATGTAAATATATATATATATATATATATAATATATATATACATACTACATACATACATATATATATTATATATATTTCTAGACAAGTGAATTGGAAATATAA
>CM063503.1:63518743-63523743 GCA_032207245.1 Pardosa pseudoannulata
AACAAAATTTTTGTAAAACGTATTCAGAAGCTAAAAAATCTACTTGTCCCACTAAATAAAATATTAACTAAAGTAAAACAAAATGTGAAATCTTTGAAAGGTTTTTGCATCCTCGTCAAGATGGAAGTGAAGAAATTGAATGATTTGATAATTTTTTTTAGATATAAATTTGCATTAAGAAATATAAAAAATTATACAGCTTTAGAGAGAAAAATCGTAAAATTGATATAATGTTAAATCGCAATGATTGAAGTTAAAAAAAAAGAATAATAGATTTCATTCTCTAAATAATATAGATGTACTCTGAACAATTTTAAATAAGCAAGAATTTTTTGGTAAACATTTTCTTATTGTTTCTTTGGTTTCTTATTTTTTTATTTAAATAAGTATGACCTGTTAAATTTATCAATCAACATTAAATTTCAAAATTAACATATGTTTTTCATTACAATGAAGCAAGCTTTGTTTTCTACAACAGAACGGAAAACTACATTTTATTATCAGAAAAAACTTTTTGTGAAACCCATCCAGAACTTGAAAAATCTGCCGGTTTAATTCAATAAAGTATTAAATAAAACAAAGCAAAATGTGATAGAGAGGAAAATTGTAAAATTTCCATGATACTAAAATTGCACTGATTGAAGGCAAAAAAAAAAAAAAATAATAGATTTTATAAACTAAAAATTAAAGAAGATATAATCAGAATAATCTTAAGTACAGAGAGAAACGGTTTTTTTTAAATTTCTTAAGAATTTATTTCGGAAAAATGTTTTACAAGCTCTTTTATAATGATCTAACTTTTGAAAATTATTCAGTTTTGTCATTTCAAGTAATTTATTCTAAAAAATAATGAAACATAATATACATGAAAAAAAATCGAAATTTATTTATAACTTTTAAAATCAGTATATTAGAAACTAAATTTTGACATCAAATTGAAGATTAATACCATATTCATTCTGCAAACATAAATCTTTAACAGTATCTGACATTTTAAATTTTTTAAAAATGTTAACACTTTCAAAATTGAAAATTGAAAATAATATATCCTTTATTTTACAATAAAATACAATAATTTCTTAAGTTATTTTGCAGGTAAGTGGATTTAAACTCTTTTTACTTGGTGTATATATTTTGTTTTTGTTTTTTAAAGTATTGCGCCATATAACAAAGTTAAATATCTGTTAAACTGTTAGATGTTTATTTATTGTCTAAGAAACGTTTTATTCTAAACAGAACAGAACTTATTATTTTATATTGAATTAAAATAAGGCTGTTATGTAAAGAATTTTCAGATCGAAAGTTACTATGTCCCCTTAATTTCTGTTTATCTGTCACACAATATAAAAACTTCAATTAAAATCTATATATGAATTTAACCACATACTTTGATTTGAAAGTAATAACTTAAGCTCGATAATTTGTCCATTTTAAATTGTGTGCGGGTACATTTCGCAGCGTAATTGTACGGGGAGCGGGCGTTTTGGGAGTAAATTTAGTTATGCAGTTAAATCTCAATAGATCGAAAATTATTTAATTTTTTAACCATCTTTTCGTATTGTATATTGAAATATATAAACAAATATATATATATATATATATATATATATATATATATATATATATATATATATATATATATATATATATATATTTTCGCAAGGATAAATAAAAAGTTAATTTTAAATCTAAATTAATTTTTTTAATCAACCTTCCCGTTCTGTGGTTCCGCATCGACTGATGTAAAAACTAGTTTTTATTTGTCTAAATTTTTCCAGAATCTATGTAGTAGACAAGAACATTCCGCTTCGTTTTCCTGTATATACCGTTATTTTTGTACCCACAAACAAACCATGTTGTTACACTAACCCTTACTAGTACGTGACCCGCGCTCAAGTATCAATCGTCAGAAAACGTACTAGTATGCGTCCCGCATACAATGTATTAATATAATACTGGTGAATAAACATATTAAAACAGTAAAAAAATGGACGCACTATCTTATATTTAACCAAAAATAGGCTGTTATAATGAAGACTTTTTCAGCTGGAAAGGTACCATGTTCCTTTAAACATGTTTTAGTTTTATAGTTACACTAAAAAGAATAATCCCATTATAACATAAATTGTGTCATAAAAGAGAACAAAAAACAATCTTGTCACCTAAACACTCTTTTTGTATAATATATTGAGGAATGGAAAAATTCGCTTGTTTCATGCAATAAAATATTAACTAAAACAAAACAAAATATAAGGCCTTTGAAATTCAAAAACATCTTTACTAAAGAGAAGAAGCATTAAAAGGTTTGAAAAATATTTCATTGCATCACAAAAAATAAATATTTATAAGAAGTAGGGCAAGTTTATAATTACAAAACTTATTCATAATCATAGAATCAAAGAAATTAATCATAATCTTTTTTTAATCCTGAATATTTTAATAATTATTAAGAATTTGGAAAATCCGGCTGTTGTATCCAATAAAATATTAACTGAAATGAAGCAAAATGTAAAACTTTTGAAATCCAAACATCATCACGAAAGTGAAGAAACATTGGAAAGTCTGAGAAAGATTTCATTGCATCAAAAAGGATAAATATAAAACCTTTGAAATTTAAAAACATCTTTACTAAATAGAAAAAGCATTAAAAGGTTTGAAAAATATTTTATTGCATCACACAGAATAAATATTTAGAAGTATGGCAAATTTTTAAGTACAAAACTTATTGTAATCGTAATCTGTTTTAATCCTGAATATTAAAATAATTATTAAGAATTTTTTTTTAAATCCGGCAGTTGCATCTAATAAAATATGAACTGAAATGAAGCAAAATGTAAAACTTTTGAAATCCAAACGTCATGACGAAAGTGAAGAAACATTGGAAAGTCTGAGAAAGATTTCATTGCATCAAAAAGGATAAATATAAAACCTTTGAAATTTAAAAACATCTTTACTAAATAGAAAAAGCATTAAAAGGTTTGAAAAATATTTTATTGCATCACACAGAATAAATATTTAGAAGTATGGCAAATTTTTAAGTACAAAACTTATTGTAATCGTAATCTGTTTTAATCCTGAATATTAAAATAATTATTAAGAATTTTTTTTTAAATCCGGCAGTTGCATCTAATAAAATATGAACTGAAATGAAGCAAAATGTAAAACTTTTGAAATCCAAACGTCATGACGAAAGTGAAGAAACATTGGAAAGTCTGAGAAAGATTTCATTGCATCAAAAAGGATAAATATAAAACCTTTGAAATTCAAAAATATCTTTACTAAAGAGAAGAAGCATTAAAAGGTTTGAAAAATATTTTATTGCATGACACAGAATAAATATTTAGAAGAAGTATGGAAAGTTTATAATTACAAAACTTATTGTAATTATAATCTTTTTTAATCCTGATTATAATAATTATTAAGAATTTGGAAAATCCGGCAGTTTCATTCAATAAAATATGAACTGAAATGAAGCAAAATGTAAAACTTTTGAAATCCAAACGTTATGACGAAAGTGAAGAAACATTGGAAAGTCCGTGAAAGATTTCATTGCATCAAAAAGGATAAATATATAGATGTATGGCAAGTTTATAATTACATGCGTTTAGCTTTGTTTTATACTTCATTAGCATATCTATTCTGCGGAGACATTCCTAACCTAAATGGTTGTCAAAAGGTAACTATATCTATGAGAAAAGATGCAGCTGGTTTTGATTATCACAAAAACTTTATTAACGTATACATTTCCCACGTGCTAGTTACCTACATAATCAGAGCTTATTTCCGTAGAGTCTTCTTATCTAAGTCGTGAATTCGTGCGGAATTCAAACAAAGGTTGGTACACGCTGGTGGTAGAACCTTGGCTTCTTAAGAAGCTAAAACTGCGTGATATCCACCGATGTTAAGTAGTTAGCGCGGTAGGGCGCGGTCTGTGATTTACTAGCGCCTTTAGGACGGCGTGAGCGGGTGGGGATGCAAAGTGGAACACTCAAATCTGGTTTGGAAGGTACAACGAATTAAAAAAAAAATGGCACAATAGCCTTACTAAATCATCTTTCCCTTTTATTTATGTGGTCTGTTTAGTCCTCGTGTAACAAATAAATAAATAAGTAAAAAACAGTTTAGCATTAAATGCTTTTCTTTGTAAAATTCAAGGAAAGTAAAAGAAAGAAAAGCATAAATACTTCTGGATTACTAGAACTATTTGATTTAACATAAATTTGCACTTTTAGAGTCTGTACTACTATTATGAGGAAGTAATAATTGACCTTCTGGTTGGTACTTATATTACGCATATATTGTAAATGTTTAGGGAAAAAACTTAACCTCTACACATAATTTTCATTTAAAAGCCAGAAAAAGGTTTTGAAAATTTATTGAAAATTTTAAAATTTTGAGATGTTTTAATTTTTACTAGTAGAGGTATATAAATTATTCAGTCACAAATTTACACAAAATCTTATTAGGTCTCTCTACTTTTTCTTTCATTTTCGCTGAGGCATGATGGAATGGAGTTATTTAATTCAAAAACAGTGAAGGCAAAACTATCTTCTATTCTCCAATCTATGTAAAAATAAATATAATTGAGCTGTTTTCTTTGAAAGTGGTGTAAGTCTATTTTGATAAAATTTTAAAATAGGGATATGTTTTAATTTTTACCAATAGAGGCATATAAATTATTCAGTCACAAGTTTGGGTTAGCTGAAAGCCGGTCATGCCAACAATTAAATACTGCAGCAACTAAATCCTAGACTAAATATTTATTATTTTACAATTATTGAACATATGTACATTGAACATTGTTAACCACAAACATGGGTGAAAACCCCCGAGTATAACCAAGTAGTGCCGAGAGGCTTGTACCTCTCTCAGTTTCAGTTCTCTCCTCCACGAATGGCCTTTCTATATTGTTCCGAGCGGGCATCTTCTCCTCTGCTGTTGGCGAGGGCCGGGGTGGAATCCCCCCATCTCTTGGTCAGGCTTTCGCCTCCCTGGGAAAA
>CM063503.1:63528743-63551243 GCA_032207245.1 Pardosa pseudoannulata
CATCTGAAAATGTGACTCTGAGTCAGTGTTTGTCGACGAAGAGAAGAAATGGGCATACCTATAAAATATTTTCCTTTCCCCTTTCTCTGACAGTTTCCTAGAAAAGAATGCCAAACTATGGCGGAATGATCTTCGGTAGAGTTCGTGGGTTCGAATCCCACTGTTCCATGCTTGTTCAAAATCGGCTTTAAGCAGTAACTCCCGGTCTCATTAGCCCTCGTGTAGCAAAAAAGTAGACCGTAGCGCTACAACCCAAACCAAACCTAGAAAAGAACTTATTAGAGGCAATCTCTTCTTCAATCATTAACTAATTTTAATAACTTTTCCAATGATGTTGGATTCCACCGATTCTAGTGTGTAGGAATTTTTCTTCTAGTATATTTATTATTTTTCTATAATTGCTTTTGTAATTTTTACTACTTGAAAAATATATATCAAATTTTGAACAATAAAATTAAGATTGCTAGTTTGGTTTTTAGCAACTTTTAAACAAACGAAATTACTTTTTCATAACAATCCCGATATGCATCCCCCCAAAAAAAAAAAAAACAAATAAATAAAAAGAATATTTTGTGGGTACACCACTGATGATGATAACGTTGAAAACAACAGTGGCTTCAAAAATATGCCAAACAACGCCACACTCTGGCCAAATGTGGTAAACCTTGCTTTCGTAATTTTAAATTAAACTGTAGTCCTGACTGCACCAAGGTGTTCTCTTGTACATCATCTTTGATGTTCACGATTTTATAGAGGCCTCACATGTCAAATTGTCCTTAAATGAGCAAGATATGCAGATGGGTTTCGACAGCCTCCTTCTCTTCAGTGAATGATGCTATTTATCTTTTCATGTGGGAGAAGTAATTTCATTGTTTAGGTAAAAGAGCACAAACTGTTTGCACCTTTGTTGAGGAAACCTAATTCAGAAAGAGATCTAGGTTTGAGATAAAAATCCCTTCAAATTTACCTTGCGCAATGGTTAGTTTAAGGAGTAGATTAGGAATTGTAAATTTAACTTTATCATTTACCGGTAATCAGTTAATAAAAATTTGAATACAGGTAATTCAGTTAAAAAAATTGAATACAGGTAATTCACTTAAGGAAAATTTGAATACCGGAAATTTTATTTCAAGAAAAACAATATCAAATTTAGGTTATATATATATATATATATATATATATATATATATATATATATATATATATATCATATATATATATATATATATATATATATATATATATATATATATATATATATATATATGTTATATGTATATATATATATATATGTATATATATATATGTATATATATATATATATATATGTATATATATATGTGTGTATATATATATGTATATATATATATATATATATATATATATATATATATATATATATATATTTCTTGTACGATATTATTTTGAAAACAAAATACTAAATAGCAATTCATCCTTTGTATCAACAATAAAATAAAATACAAATAAATTATTGGAGAATAAGTACATTTTCTGAAAAAAAATACTTATTTCTTATAAATATTGTAATTAACTTTTTACAAAATTTATCTTTGCGAAAATCCAAATCTTCATTGGAAAAATTTACTTTTGTGGTAAGGACTATAAAGTATAAGACGTGGTATAAGATAAGTACTAAAAACATATTTTTTAATTAGTGCTTTTCTATTTTGAAAACAAAATACTCAATAGTAATTCATCCTTTATATCTCAACAGTCCCGAATTGAAAAACATTTCTGGAAATGTTAGAATGATTTATCACAAAAGATAGTTAGAATTGTTATTGCCTATTGATAAAGATTGTTAGAATGCCTTACTCACAAATAAAAAGTTATTAAAACAATATAAAACAAAAACAATTATTGACATATAAGTGTATTTTCTGCAAAAAGTGATGCATGTTTCTTATAAATATTGTAAATTACGTGTAACAAAATTTAACTTGGCGAAAAAATCCGAAACTTTCTTTAAAAAATTTACTTTTGTGGTAAGGAATATAAAGTATAAGAAGTGGTATAAGGTTTAAGGGGTAAAATGTAAGTACTAAAAACATATTTTTTTATTAGTGCGTTTTTATTTTGAAAACAAAATACTCAATAGTAATTCCTCCTTTATATCTCAATAATCCCGAATTGAAAAACATTTCTTGAAATGTTAGAATGTATCCTTACTCACAAATAAAAAGTTATCAAAACAATATAAAACAAAAAAAATTATTGAGATATAAGTGTATTTTCTGCAAAAAGGGATACATGTTTCTTATAAATATTGTAAATTACGATTTACAAAATTTAACTTTGCGAAAAAATCCGAATCTCACTTTGAAAAATTAACTTTTTTGATATAAGGATTTTCAAAAAACCAGATACTCAATAGTAATTCATCCTTTATATCTCAACAATCCCGGATTGAAAAGCATATCCTCAAAGGTTAGAACTTATCATTACTCAAATAAAAAATTATCAGAACAATTTAAAATAAAAGAAAATATTGAGTTATTTTATTGAGCATATTAGTGTATTTTCTGCAAAAAGAGATACGTATTTCTTATAAATATTGTAAATTACTTTTCACAAAATTTATCTTTGCGAAAAAATCCAAATCTCACTTTAAAAAATTTACTTTTGTGTTATAAGGATTTTGAAAACAAAATACTCAGTAGTAATTCATCCTTTATATCTCAACAATCCTGTATTGAGAAACACTTCCTCCACATGCTAGACAGTATCATTACTCATAAATATAAAGTTATCAAAACAATATAAAACAAAAAATATTGACATTTAAGTGTATTTTCTGCAAAAAGGGATACATATTTCTTATAAATATTGTAAATTACTTTTCACAAAATTTATCTTTGCGAAAAAATCCAAATCTCACTTTAAAAAATTTACTTTTGTGTTATAAGGATTTTGAAAACAAAATACTCAGTAGTAATTCATCCTTTATATCTCAACAATCCTGTATTGAGAAACACTTCCTCCAAAGGTTAGACAGTATCATTACTCATAAATAAAAAAGTTATCAGAACAATTTAAAATAAAACAAATATTGAATTTTATTGAGCATATTAGTGTATTTTCTGCAAAAAGAGATACGTATTTCTTATAAATATTGTAAATTACTTTTCACAAAATTTATCTTTGCGAAAAAATCCAAATCTCACTTTAAAAAATTTACTTTTGTGTTATAAGGATTTTGAAAACAAAATACTCAGTAGTAATTCATCCTTTATATCTCAACAATCCTGTATTGAGAAACACTTCCTCCACATGCTAGACAGTATCATTACTCATAAATATAAAGTTATCAAAACAATATAAAACAAAAAATATTGACATTTAAGTGTATTTTCTGCAAAAAAGTGATACATATTTCTTATAAATATAGTAAATTACTTTTCACAAAATTTATCTTTACATAAAATATCTGAATCTTCCTTTGGGAAAAATTAAGTAATTGTGTACAGTAAGAGGAATAAAATGTGGGTACTATAATGTAAGACATATATTTTTCGGTTTTTGCGTTTTTATTTCGAAAACAAAATACTGAATAGTAATTTATTCTTTGTATCTGAACAATCCTGAATTCAAAAACAGTTCCTCAAATGTTACAATGCATCATTACTCACACATAAAAATAATCAAAAAAGTTTAAAATAAATAAAAAAATTATTAGCAAAAAAAGTATTTTCTGAACAAAATAAATACGTATTTCTTATATTGCAAGTTATTTTTTCAAAAAACTTATCTTTACATAAAAAAATCCTACTCCTTTGAGAGAGATTTACTCTGTAGTTATAAGTTTGAATTTATTTCACTAATAATTATGGGCACTCCATCAAACTATAAATTGTATCGCTTGATCAAAGGCACGGGTAAGTATCGTTTAATGAAACTTCGATGCAAAAGTAAACTTACACTGGTGTGCAAAACTTAAGCAACAGGTGGGTTTTTTGCTTTAACTCCACGGGAAATCATCTGAGAGACATGAAATTCAGAAATAAGGGAGAGTATTATGTACGTAAAGGATGATGAAAGCATCGGAGTTGAAAAAAAAGGAATACAATGCATACGGTATGGAATCAAACAAAAACAAGCTTTATTGAACGCATAGTATCGTGACTCATGATTGTCTATCCAAGAGAAAGAACAACAAGCAGATGTTTCTTGATATGGGATATGCCCTCCCCTAACTGTAATGGTTGCTTCGCACCGTCTCTGCATACTCAGAACCAGCTTGTGCAACATTTCTTGCGGTAGGAGTGCCCATTCCGCGATCAGCCTCTGTTTGAATTGTTGGGTGTTCTCCGGAGGATGCAATCTTGCTGCAATGCGTCTCCCCAAAGCATCCCACACATGTTCGATGGGATTTTAATCAGATGATTTCTCGTGGAGTTATGGCAAAAAACAAACCTGTTGCTAAAGTTTTGCACACCAGCGTAATATCATCGTTTGATATCACCGATTCTACCAGCAATTTTAACCCATTAATAATGCCAAGTGCTCCTTTTGTTGGAACGCCGAACGATGGCCGATTGGTTAGGGTGCTGGCCTTCGGAACCGGAGTTCGGGGTTCGAATCCCACTGAGGCATGGATGTTCGTAGCCGTTCGGAATTGGCGTTAAACTGTAGGTCCCGGTCTCATTAGCCCTCGTGTTGCAAAAAGTAGACCGTAGCACACCAAACCAAACCAAACCTTTTGTTGGGACAGTTAACCACTTGCGCTACGATTTAACTTCCGGTGGCCATGATACAATTCTACGTCGATTCCGAACAGTACAAACAATTTTCTCGCAGTCGCTATCTGTATCGTTATCAGATCTAACAAGTTATCGCTCTCCCATTGTACTTAGCGAAGCAATATTACTGATATTCTTATTATTATTCATTATATAACAGGGCTTGATAAGACTAAAATAAAAAAAAATACTTCATTCAATTTTTCAGCATTATAGTAAGATATCTCAAAAACTAAAGGAATTCTCGTGTAAAAAAATTCGTACAACATACCGTATCAACTCTGGTATATTCTCAAGACAGCACGCAATGTTATTCACTGTAGAACTGTAGCTGGAAGAATGAACGGCTGAACTCTTACGATTAGCCGAGGTACCACGCACAAGTCGCATTTGTTTCTGCGCGAAGTGACTATCGACATGGTATACACGTCGCATTTGTTTCTGCGCGAAATGACTATCGACGTGGTATACACGTCGCTTTCGGTTCTGTAACAAAAGCATCTCGACGTGCCTGGCACGTCTTTGTAGCGTCTTTGGTTAAAAAATAATTTGAAGAATTTTTATGTTTCCTCCGATAGACTTTCCCTTTCAGTAAAGGTAAACAATCTACCAAATTTTCAAGTATCTGCTAAAATTTAGGATTTTTTCGTTTGGATGGACATTTTACGATTTTTCGAATCTCGTTCATAAATTTACTTTTTCGGCAGGTATATCGATTGAACTTCTGATGAGTACTGAATTCACAACTGATACAAAATAAATATCTTATCAAACAGGTTCTGTTTTTTCTATAAATAACAGCAGATCACTAATCAGAACAGGCTTCAATCTTCAAAGATGTAAAAAGTAGGTGTTTAAGGAAATAGCAAAGTTAAATAATTTTGATATATTATATATATATATATATATATATATATATATATATATATATATATATATATATATATTATATATATATATTATATATATATATATATATATATATATATATATATATATATTGAGAGAGAGAGAGATGTTATAAATATATTTATTTATACGCACAGAAACACATAGAAATACATATATAGTTAACAAAAAATTAACATTTAAAATTAACATGTTTCCAATTAACAATAAATTTTATTAAATCAATAATGCTTTTATAATGCTTTTGTAAGATCATTCATTAGTATTAGATTTCAAAACTTTTTCCGCAATCAAATTTCATTTTTAGTTTATAGGAATTTTGAATTTTGGAGGAAAAAAAATCACTTTGTAGCCCAGAGCTTTTTCTCTTTCAAGAAAATTTTATCTTTGTAATAATATATTTTTTAGTCTGGAGTGGAGAAAAATTTGGCATCTGCTTATGGCTGCAGATACTTGAAATCATTAAAAAAAACTGTATTATGATTATAGCAAAATACCCGGAGGCAGCACCAATTTACAAAAAAAATCATAAAGCAAAGTATCCATTATTCTTGATTGGTTTGGTTAACCCATTAATGCCCATGGTCCCTTTCTAGAAATGTCTAAAAAATAGCTTGTATAATTTTATGTTTTTTTTTTTTTTTTTTTTGGAGCGAGCTTTTCTTTTCAGCAAAGATACGACCTTGTCTAACAAGTAGTGGCAATGTTCTATGGCGCAAAATAAATAAACTGTATGGCAAAAATATTACTATCATGCTCCTTCGACAATCACATTTAGAATGATACTAAAATTATGGGTATTAAGAAAAATTAAAATTTTATAATATTTTTTTTCAAAATCATTACAAAATAACAAGATTTGGTTTCATACAAAATAACAAAATTTTCTTGTTCAAAGTTTACATTAATATTAGTTTTTGTCAACATTATATTTTAATCTTAAGCAATCATTTTAGCACTCAATCTTCTTCCAGAAATGATAATTTCTTTGATATTTTTCTTTAATTTTTCGGTATGAATGGTTTTAGGCCTACGCATATTAGCATGTCAATTGTTTTAGTTCTGCCACTCTTAAAAGCTGAAAGTCATGTGTAAGTTTTTCTCAGGTCTAGGCAAACAGCTGGGTTAGACTTTTGTAACGTGTCATTTGTTTCAGTAGCTTTTTTGTCTAATACAAAATAAAATCGAATATCGACTCTTTCTTCTTCACAACTTAATGCTGGAAATTTTGCTATCTTAAAATTTTAGCCAAATGATGGTGGAATGGTGGAATTTGCTATACAGTTTATTTATTTTGCGCCATAGAACATTACCACTACTTGTTCGACACGGTCGTATCTTTGCTGAAAAGAAAACTCTTTTCTAGATACCCATAATTTTAGTATCATTCTAAATGGGAATGTCGAAAGAGCATGATGGTAAAATTTTTGCTATACAGTTTATTTATTTTGCGCCATAGAACATTACCACTACTTGTTCGACACGGTCGTATCTTTGCTGAAAAGAAAAACTCGCTCCGAAAAAAACATAAAATTATACAAGCTATTTTTCAGACATTTCTAGAAAGGGACCATGGGCATTAATGGGTTAACCAAACCAATCAAGAATAATAGATACTTTGCTTTATGATTTTCTTGTAAATTAGTGCTGCATTTACTTCATCGGCTCCTCCGGGTATTTTGCTGTAGCCATAATAAATTTTCTCTCATACAACAGCTTTCCTGTAATTGCAAAAAGGTTCCACATCCATGTGTTAAATTCCGCAACATTTGCAATGGTTCAATATGACTCTTTATCTGACACGCGGCCACGCAGTCAAAAGCTAGCAAGGAATAGCAGTGCCACGTGCCGTGGAGTTGGTTCGTGTGGGGTCGATAGGCAATGAAACGTGTGTGACAGCTGGGAAGAATAAGAGGTAGGGCTGTAAAAGGTATATTGACATCAGCGTTAGGTTTTACTCTGAAATACTGCTTAGCAAGACCGTGGTAAGATAATGTTTGGAGAGACCATTGGAGATTTGTCTATTATCTGTAAAAATTAATTAAATAAAACTGTAGTACTGTTACTTCAATAGCTTTCCTGCAACAGCAAAAAAGTTTCTCTTCCATGTGTTAAATTCCGCAACATTTGCAATGATTGAAATTGACTCTTTGTCTGGCACGGGGCCGTACAGTCAAAAGTTAGCAATGAATAGCAGCGCCACGTGCCGTGGAGTTGGCTGGTGTGGTGTCGATAGGTAACGAAACGTGTGTGACAGCTGCGGGGAATAAGAGATACGGCTATAAAAGATAAGTTATCATCAACGTTAGCTTCGATTCTGAAATACTACTTAGCAAGACCGTAGTCAGCATTTTTTTATGAAAAGATTATTGAAAATTGATCTGTTATCTGTGAAAATTTGTTTAATAAAACTATAGATACTGCAACTTATATACACTACTGATGTTTATTGTTAGACAATTAATTTTAGAATATTAAGTAATTACCCTAACATTTAAAAAGCATTCTAATTTATGTGCTTGTTCCTGAATCATCAAATTTAATTAAGGGCCGGTCTCACCAGTCGTTTAATAGCTAACCGCGATTAATCTCTGTTTAAACGGAGAATTGCGGCCCACCATTGGTTGGCGCCATGAGTTAATCGCAGTTAGCAGTTAAACGACTTTGGTGAGACCGGCCCTTAAATTTTCTTCTTTGTACAGAAATGTTTTATTTTGTTAAATAATCAAAGTTCACTCTTGGCTCCCAAAACTGTTGAACCATCGTCGTAAGCAGGGTCGTAACTAGGTCCTTTACCTATACATATATATATATATATATATATATATATATATATATATATATATATGTATATATATATTTATGTATACATACATACATATATAAATACATATATATGTGTATATATACACATACATGTATATATGTATATATATACATACATATACACACATATATATTTATGTATACATACATACATATATAAATACATATATATGTGTATATATACACATACATGTATATATGTATATATATGTATGTATGTATATGTATATATATATATATATATATATATATATATATATATATATACATACATACATATATAAATACATATATATGTGTATATATATACACATACATGTATATATGTATATATATACCTATATGTATATATATATATATATATATATATATATATATATATATATATATATATATATATATATACATAATTCTTCTATCCGTGTGTTTGTCTCCTAAACGACTGAACTAATTTTGATGAAATTTTGTGTATGTCAGGGTTTAGATTCACAATTGATCCGATAGAAAATGTTTTTTATTAAAAATACAGAATTAAGCGCTTATTGAAATTATTAAAATGCCACTTGAAACGCTTCATTGCCAACGTATCTGTGGCGCAGTGGTCAGCGCAACGGGCTTCAGTACGAGAAGCCGCAGAATCGAATCCCCGTACAGACATTGTGGCAATTTTAATATAATCTGATTACTTTTGACATGACTGTAGGCGTGGTGGCGTCAAGTACTTTTAAAATATTTTTTCCTTACTTTTCCATGAAAACGGCGCAATTTATAATTTATTTAAAAATATTTTACAGTTTTTAGATTTACAGCGTTAAAACAGGACAACGTCTGTCGAGTCATCTAATATATATATATATATATATATATATATATATATATATATATATATATATATATATATATATATATATATATATATATATATATATATATATATATATATATATATATATATATATATATATATGTATATATATATATATGTATATATATGTATATATATATGTATATATATATATATATGTATATATATATGTATATATATATGTATATATATATATATGTATATATATATGTATATATATATATATATATATATATATATATATATATATATATATATATATATATATATATATATATATATACGTAATATATCAAAATTATTTAACTTTAATATTTCCTTAAAAATCTCCTCTCTCCCATTCTAATTCTTTAAAATCTTTTTCCTAGCTTTTAAGTGTCTTAATTAAAGGAGTGTCCTAGACTTAAAATTCTTTTGATACATTTCCCAAAGCTTTTTGTCCTATAGATGTAAATTTTCTTCTTCCAGCATTGCCGGCAAATGGCTCCAACGTTTTCCTGATCTTAACGGTTTAATTCGCTAAGTTTCTTGTCCCTTGGGAAAATTCTTTCTGTCTTCTTGAGTGCACCGAGCAGAGTGATTTTTATGCCTTTCTTTCGTCTGTCGTTGACTAGTAAAGATGTCCGTTTTAAGTAGCTCTAAAATAAAGTTTTATTTAGACTTGTACCGTTCTCTTCAGTGTGGGCCGACTGAATTTTTATTACTGCTAAGCTGATTATGCTTCACCTTGTCCTGCAGTTGTATTCCTGTAATAATATCAATATCTAAGCCCTAAAGTCTATACAGAATTAACCCTTTTCATTATTCTAGATCTTAATTTCTTCTCTTGATATTAATCATATTTTCCCAGTCATGAAAACTGAACGAGGAAGTTTTCATTCCTTCAGCCGAACCCCGAAATGATTCCTAAAACAGAAAATGATATAGCTGACATTTTTAATTAGGAAGCAATAACTCTCCCAGGAAAATCTGTAATGATCATCAATAATACTCTTCTGAAACGCCACACTTTGGCAGATGGCTCTAGTCAAAGGTTACTCTCTCTAAGCAATTAACATTTGCCTCAGCATTTTCCCACGACATTAAAACACATACTGTATTTAGTCGTCTCTCTCTCTAAACGTTGCTGTTGCCACATGTAGTTAGAGCGTTCTGACACTGTCCGGTTCAGATGCCTCTGGATTTTCTGCTATGTTGATCGGATGAAAAAAAAGTTATGTTCGGCCACGACGACTGATGTGTTTCTTTCGAACAGACGGTTAGAGGTACTCTTGGCAGCCCAGTATGCCTGGGCTGAGGAAAATAATAGGGGCAATTTCAAAAGAAGTTTTCAAGTGTAAAAGTTTTGGGGTGGTTAGTCCCCTGGCCGATTATATATATATATATATATATATATATATATACATTTATATAATATATATATATATATATATATATATATATATATATATATATATATATATATATATATATATATATATATATATATATATATATATACATATATATATATATATATATATATATATATATATATATATATTTATATATATATATATATATACATATATATATATTTATATATATATATATATATATATATATATATATATATATATATATATATATATATATATATACATATACATACATATACATATATATATATATACATACATATATATATATAATATATATACATATATATATATATTATAAATATATATGTATATATGTATAATACATATGTGTGTGTGTGTGGCATAGTATTATATTTATAGTGACATCTGATCCTTAATGATTACTGGTAGCATTAATCCTTTGTATCTAAATATATAATTTAGCATACAAAGCTGCTTAAGTTCCATATTTGTTTTACTGTGTGCAGTCCATAATAACTTAGATTTAAAACATTCATCGATACATATTCGATATATAGAAATATAGAAATGGCTCTGATGGCATATATAGAAATGGCTCGGACATGAATGGGTTAACACATTACTTCAATTGAAACCGCATGGAAAATAAATTTCCAACTCCACTTCGAGTTTCATCCCCTCTTCCTCCACCTGCGCTCACTGAAAAATTATTTGAGGTTTACCAACAAATCGGCTTATGAACTGTGAAATAAATCTAATTGGATGATGTAGTTCGATACTTGGGGTAGGGTGACGTGATTAAAAACTACGCTCGCCTCTGGCATGAAATCGCGCGCGGCCACCCCCCTCTAACACCGACCCGACATGCCTCTCAGCTTGAAGTCTTTTCATCCCTCTGTCAAAGTCTTCAAGTGTTTTTGGAACTTAATTTCATTAGGATGTTTGATCCAGGGGGGGGGGGGATGCGAAATTTAGCGCTCTCTTGAAAGTGGATCTTCTGCGGCCACTTGAGGGGTGGGTGCTTTTTTTTTCAAACGGGGGAAACAGTTTGATAACAGCTGGGGTGGTGACGTAACGAACTATGGGTTGGTTATGACGGAATGTGTGGTTAAAACGGATACATCGGTCTCTGATCGGCAAAATTAAGCTATTTTTTGGAATTGTTCTTTATACTAGTTTGACTTTTTCTTTAAAACTAGCATATAGCCCGTCATATGACGGGATCAGTAAAATTTTTAATTTTCCAGAATTGTAACGTACCCTATGAGGCAGGTAAAAAAAAAGGTTTATTTTTTGGCTGAGAATTATCTTGTACAAGCTCAATAATTTGTTTATCTTTACTGACTGTATGTTAGTTGCCATTTTTAATTTATCTTGTCATATTACGTGATAGGATGGACAGCAGAGGTTTTAATATTGACAGTGATTATTTGGTGGTATGTATGAATGACGTCCAAAATTTAGCGAATCGATTGCAAACAGTGTGGTTATGTATAAAAAACAAACTTTTTAATTTTCAAAGATATATATCTTAAACGTTAGATATTTATTAGTCCGTGAAATAAACTTCCAGAGTTTTATGAAAAGAATTTATTGCGAATACCGGTGATAAAATTTATAGCTGGCTGCATTGTATATATTCAGGTGAAAATGAAAATCAATGTTGTAATTATTATTATTATTACTAGCATATAGCCCGTCATATGACGGGATCAGTAAAATTTTTAATTTTCCAGAATTGTTAAGTACCTTGTGGGGCAGGTAAAATAAATGGTTTGTTTTTTGGCTGAGAATTATCTAGTACATGCTCATTAATTTGTTTATCTTTACGGACCGCATGTTACTTGCCAACTTTTGTTTATCTTGTCATATTACGTGAAAGGATGGACAGCAGAGGTTTCAATATTGACAGTGATTATTTGGCGGTATATATGAATGATGTCCAAAATTTAGCGAATCGATTGCAAACAGTGTGGTTATGTATAGATTAACAAACACACAAACGAACAAACTTTTTTAATTTTCAAAGATATATATCTTAAACTTTAGATATTTATTAGTCCTTGAAATAGATTCCTGGAGTTTTATGAAAAGAATTTGTTGTGAATACCAGTGATAAAATTTTCAGTGCAACCAAAAATAATCCATGATTAAATTTAAAATTATCATATATGTACCTAATCTATTATTTAAGATTAAATATAACAGATATATTAAATATAACAGAAAATTATTTACGTAATATCTAAGTTCAGTGATAAAACGTATGAAAATAATGCAGATGATATTTAAATAATTTAAAATAAGAAATGATTAAATATGATGGTTAAAGGATTGACGTCAAAATGCTAGAAACTGGGGAAAATAGGGCTTGAAACAATGACATTAAATTCTCGAAAAGAAGGGGAAGGGGTGGATTTCGAACGTTTTCGAACTCGTTTTGAATTTTGCTAAACCTAACTGATCAAGAATCCAATTTGGATGCCTCTACCCATTCCAGGTCGAACCGCTTCAAAATTCGTGGACAGACTGACAGATAACTTAGGGGATTGGTTTAAACAAAAGTCAACATTTCTTTGAGAGAAAAGTTTCATGTAAATTTTTCTTTGACAAATCGAATTCCGTTTAGAGTTTAAAGATATATTTCAAAGAAGAAAAGCAATTAAATATACAATTAAATTTCTTCAATATTACTTGATCATTGAAGAAATTTAAGAATGAATGTGAATAAACACATTGCTGAATAAAAATCTAGAATATCAAATAATTTATTTAAAAAGAGAAAAACGCTATTTAACATGTTTTGCATTGCAACCACCACGTATCAAAGGGTTAAGGTGAGAGTGGATTAAATGGGATAAAAAAAAATGATATTTCTATCTGATTGATTTGCCCTGTTTGATCCTGTTTTCTCCAATGAAATATTGCATATCGTGTATCGTAAATTTTGACATATAAATGACTTTCCAGATTTCAAACTACGTGGACCCAATGAATCAAGTTCAAAATCTCTTTCAATGTCATTCTAAAGATGTCTCGGCCGAACGACGGCCGATTGGTTAGGGTGCTGGCCTTCAGTACCAGAGTTCGTGGGTTCGCATCCCACTGGGGCATGGATGTTAGTAGCCTTTCATAATCGGCTTTAAGCTGTAGGTCCCGGTCTCATTAGCCCTCGTGTTGCAAAAAAATAGACAGTAGCACTCCAAACCGAACAACAACTGCTTCCCGTAAACACTCGATATATACATGAATAAAGTCAGGTATTCAAGGAAGAACATATAGGGCGGTTATAAATAAAGTTTCACTTTCAAAATTCTGTAAGACAAGAAACGCTGGTCAGAATGACTTAATTTGAACTGGATATACTAGAAGAAAGAGGAAACGATATGGTTGAATAAAAAAAAGTTAAACAATTAAAAACTAAATTTTCCCATCTAATGTGGTACGACCTTACGTAGTGGATGGGTTTCACTACAGTAGCACTCCAAACCAAACCAAACCAAACCTAAAGATATCTCCTTACTTAACGTCCAGCTTGGTTTCAAGTCCCATCCTTATTATTATAATTCATGGCTTCATAATCCCTATCACCAAATGATGACAGAACAGGTAGCGCACTGTTCCTCTAAACCTGAGTTCATGGGTTCCAGTGCAAGTGTGGCCATTCAAAAGCGGCTATAAATAGTAGGTCCTAATATTATTAACCTTCGTGTTACATAATATTAGACAGTAGTGATCCAAACCAAATAAAATTAGAACAATCTAAAGTTAACAAATATATTTTTTAAATTGTTTTAAAGGTTTCTCTCATTTTACTTAAACAAGGCTCACTTTTAACAGATACCCCATAATAAATAATTATTTCATAACACAAAGATGTATTCTTTATGCCATAAAAGAAAAATGGACTATATCTCCTGTCACTGGAACAACAGTTTTGTAAAACGTATTCTGAAGTTAGGAAATATTAAACAAATTTCTAGTTGTTCCACCAAATAAAATACTAACTACAGTAAAAAAAAAAATGTGAAACCTTTGAAATCTAAATTGCAAGATGATAATGGGGAAATTGAATGATTTGATAGCTGATTTTAATTATAAATTTTCATAAAGAAATTTTTAAAAATATGCAGTGATAATGAGAGAAATCCTAAAATCGACATATTGTTAAAATGATGACAAATTTCCTTTTACCTAACGTTAGCCGGATGGGTAGAGCGCTGCTCTTCTGATACGGAGTTCAGGCGTTCGAACCCCACTACAGGTATGGATGTTTGTAGCCATTCAAATTCGGCTTTAAGCAGTATTACCCGGTCTCATTAATCCTCTTGCAGCAGAATAGTAGACTGTAGCACTCCAAACTAAACCAAGTTAGTTTGGTTTGGTTTGGTTTGGAGCGCTACGGTCTACTTTTTGCAACACGAGGGCTAATGAGACCGGGACCTACAGCTTAAAGCCGATTCCGAACGACTACGAACATCCATGCCATTGTGGGATTCGAACTCCCTAACTCTGGTACCGAAGGTCAGCACCCTAACCAGTCGGTCATCGTTCGGCCTAAACCAAGTTAGAGCAATCTTAAACAGCCAAATAGTTTTTATTTAAAAATTGTTTTAAGAGTTTCTCTTGAAAATATCTTTATTTACTTAAACAATGCTTGGTTTTAATGGATAATTCAAAATAAATAACTATTTTATAACACAAAAAGTTTATCTTTATGCCATGAAAGAAAAATTGATTAATATCTCCTGCCATTGGAACAAAATTTTTGTATATTAATACATATTCAGACGGTAGAAAATCTACTTGTTGCATCCAGTAAAGTATTAACTACAATAAAACAAAATAGTTTATTTATTAATAGAAATTCAAATCTAGAGAAAATTAATATCACTATAAATTTTACTTAGATTATAGATTTTTCAAGATAGTTTAATCTCACAGTAGTCTATTAATTTCGATACGTAATACAGTGGACTCTGCTTAAGGTGATCAGTTTGGGTTTGGTTTGCTTTGGAGTGCTACGGTTTACTTTTTGCAACACGAGGGCTAATGAGACCGGGGCCTACAGATTAAAGCCGATTCCGAACGGCTACGAACATCCATTCCATTGTGGGATTCGAACTCCCTAACTCCGGTACCGAAGGTCAGCACCCTAACCAATCGGTCAACGTTCGGCCTAAACCAAGTTAGAGCAATCTTAAACAGCCAAATAGTTTTCAGTTAAAAATTGTTTTAAGAGTTTCTCTTGAAAATATCTTTATTTACTTAAACAATCCTTGGTTTTAATGGATAATTCAAAATAAATAACTATTTTATAACACAAAAAGTTTATCTTTATGCCATGAAAGAAAAATTGATTAATATCTCCTGCCATTGGAACAAAATTTTTGTTAAACATATTCAGACGGTAGAAAATGTACTTGTTGCATCCAGTAAAGTATTAACTACAAAAAAAAACAAAATGAGAAACCTTTAAAATCACTCTTCAATATTTTTAGTGGAATAATTTATTTATTAATAGAAATTCAAATCTAGAGAATATTAGTGTCGCTATAAATTTTACTTAGATTATAGATTTTTCAAGATAGTTTAATCTCACAGTAGTCTATTAATTTCGATACGTAATACAGTGGACTCCGCTTAAGGTGATCAGTTTGGGTTTGCTTTGACTTTGGCATGAGTTGCATAGAAAATGAACTGTACTGTTCAATGTGTTTCGGTTGTTTGAAGGAAAAAAAAGGACTTTGAAATCAGTCAGTTATGGTACTGTTAGTGAAACCCATCCACTACGTAAGGTGGTACCACAATAGATGGGAAAATTTAGTTTTTTATTGTTTAACGTTTTTTTAATAAACCATATCGTTTCCTCTTTCTTCTAGTATAATTAAGTCATTCAAATTAAGTCATTCTGACCAGCGTTTCTTGTCTTACAGCATTTTGAAAGTGAAACTTTATTTATAACCGCCCTATATGTTCTTCCTTGAATACCTGACTTTATTCATGTATATATCGAGTGTTTACGGGAAACAGTTGTTGTTCGGTTTGGAGTGCTACGGTCTACTTTTTGCAACACGAGGGCTAATAAGACCGGGACCTACAGATTAAAGCCGATTCCGAACGGCTACGAACATCCATACCATTGTGGGATTCGAACCCATGAACTCTGGTACCGAAGGCCAGCCCCCTAACCAATCGGCCATCGTTCGGCGATCAGTTTGGGACACCATGATTTTGATAACAATAAACGATATGCAAAATTCGATAAATCTACCCCCCCCCCCATTAATTCCCACGTACTAAATTTTAAAACAAAATGAAAAAACACACCTTATATTATCCTGCATTTATGTATATTATACTTTAAAACATAAGAATTTTATGCATAGTTAAAAAAAAGATCAATTGTTGACTGGCTACAATTATTTCTAAGAACTCATTGATAAATTGTTCATAAGCATAATCAACCTGTCATATCGATTTAAAATTTCGATCTTTTGTTTAAACTTTAAATCATTTCGCTTTCTGGTTTCCATATCGACAAACAGCATGTAAGCGAGCAAGGCATAAAATGTGACTACTTTCCTTCTTAGTTCCAATAAGAATGTGTTGCCTTTTGCTTATCTGACAACCACTGACCATCAGCAGGGTGTGCGTATTTCTGAAAAATTTTAGGAACGTGTAATGCCCCACTTCTTTCCTCATTCCCCATTTCCCTAGCTGGAAGGAGTATTCTCAAAAATTCAAACAACAGCGAAGGGAAAGAAAGGATGGGTTCCTTCTGAATAGATTGTGAATATTCCTTTGCCAGTTAACCCTTTGACTGCTTATCCCGCAATTTCCACGGGCATGTGTTTTTCTTCTTTTATTAAGAATCACATTCCGCCTTTTCACCGTTTAACTAGTGGAATAAATTATATACAGTATTAGACATTTAATTAGGTAATAAATAGAATTATATGACTAGAACTATAGTTGTATTAGATAATAGAATTAAAGATATTATGTTATAAATAGAAATTAACTGTATTTTAATTGAAATTTATTTAAAAATAAGTTTTTATGTGATAACATCTGAAGTTATTTTTTCTGAAAACTTAGTTTCTCATGATAAAAGCCAATATAAAAAATATTTTCTAGAAAAAAAATTAGTATTTCAATTCTCCAATTTATATATATACTTAAACTATTCAACAAAAAATGCTCAATTTTTAAAGAGATCTCGGTTTACAAATTGAGCAGTCAGAGGGTTAAGATGAGGTTCGAAAACTGATAACATTAACCGGTGTAATGATCACATAAAACGATAATTTTAACATATAAGTGAATAGAGAAAATTGGGACCAAGTGATTTCAATAACAATAAGTGATTGATAACATTAACCTTGATCACATTAAGCGGACTGTACTGTAATTTTTATTTAAGATGCTAGGTAATTAATATCGAAATTCAAAATCTATTTTTACAGATAAATTTTACTTTTTAATTTGTAAGAATTTCAAAGTTCGGAGAAATAAAAACTTGCAGTACGCTGCAAGTTTTTATTTCTCCTTTTCTCTTAATCCAAAATTTTATTTTTATACTAAAATCATAATATAAAATAAATCATAATATATTAAATTAAATCAAGATATATAAAATTAATCATAATATAAAATAGGTAATTAATATCGAAATTCAAAATCTAATTTTACAGATAAATTTTACTTTTTAATTTGCAAGAATTTTAAAGTTTGGAGAAATAAAAACTTGCAGTACGCAAGTTTTTTTTTCTCCTTTTCTCTTACACCAAAATTTTATTTTTATACTAAAATCATAATATAAAATAAATCATAATATATTAAATAAAATCAAGATATATAATATTAATCATAATATAAAATAGGTAATTAATATTGAAATTCAAAATCTATTTTTACAGATAAATTTTACTTTTTAATTTGTAAGAATTTCAAAGTTCGGAGAAATAAAAACTTGCAGTACGCTGCAAGTTTTTATTTCTCCTTTCCTCTTACACCAAAATTTTATTTTTATACTAAAATCATAATATAAAATAAATCATAATATATTAAATTAAATCAAGATATATAAAATTAATCATAATATAAAATTGGTAATTAATATCGAAATTCAAAATCTAATTTTACAGATAAATTTTACTTTTTAATTTGTAAGAATTTTAAAGTTTGGAGAAATAAAAACTTGCAGTAGGCTGCAAGTTTTTATTTCTCCTTTTCTCTTAATCCAAAATTTTATTTTTATACTAAAATCATAATGTAAAATAAATCATAATATATTAAATTAAATCAAGATATATAAAATTAATCATAATATAAAATTGGTAATTAATATCGAAATTCAAAATCTAATTTTACAGATAAATTTTACTTTTTAATTTGTAAGAATTTTAAAGTTTGGAGAAATAAAAACTTGCATTACACTGCAAGTTTTTATTTCTCCTTTCCTCTTACACCAAAATTTTATTTTTATACTAAAATCATAATATAAAATAAATCATAATATATTAAATTAAATCATAATATATTAAATAAAATCAAGATATATAATATTAATCATAATATAAAATAGGTAATTAATATTGAAATTCAAAATCTATTTTTACAGATAAATTTTACTTTTTAATTTGTAAGAATTTCAAAGTTTGGAGAAATAAAAACTTGCAGTAGGCTGCAAGTTTTTATTTCTCCTTTCCTCTCTACACGAAAATTTTGTTTTTTATACTAAAATCATAATATAAAATAAATCATAATATATTAAATAAAATCAAGATATATAAAGCTAATCATAATATAAAATAGGTAATTAATATCGAAATTCAAAATCTAATTTTACAGATAAATTTTACTTTTTAATTTGCAAGAATTTCAAAGTTCGGAGAAATAAAAACTTGCAGTCCTCTGCAAGTTTTTATTTCTCCTTTTCTCTTACACCAAAATTTTATTTTTATACTAAAATCATAATATAAAATAAATCATAATAAATTAAATCATAATATATTAAATAAAATCAAGATATATAAAATTAATCATAATATAAAATTGGTAATTAATATCGAAATTCAAAATCTATTTTTACAGATAAATTTTACTTTTTAATTTGTAAGAATTTTAAAGTTTGGAGAAATAAAAACTTGCATTACACTGCAAGTTTTTATTTCTCCTTTCCTCTTACACCAAAATTTTATTTTTATACTAAAATCATAATATAAAATAAATCATAATATATTAAATTAAATCAAGATATATAAAATTAATCATAATATAAAATAGGTAATTAATATTGAAATTCAAAATCTATTTTTACAGATAAATTTTACTTTTTAATTTGTAAGAATTTCAAAGTTCGGAGAAATAAAAACTTGCAGTACGCTGCAAGTTTTTATTTCTCCTTTCCTCTTACTCCAAAATTTTATTTTTATACTAAAATCATAATATAAAATAAATCATAATATATTAAATTAAATCATAATATATTAAATAAAATCAAGATATATAATATTAATCATAATATAAAATAGGTAATTAATATTGAAATTCAAAATCTATTTTTACAGATAAATTTTACTTTTTAATTTGTAAGAATTTTAAAGTTTGGAGAAATAAAAACTTGCAGTATGCTGTAAGTTTTTATTTCTCCTTTCTCTTGTCCTTTCCTCTTCCTCTTTTTATTTCTCCTTTCCTCAAGAAAATTTTATTTTTATACTAAAATCATAATATAAAATAAATCATAATATATTAAATAAAATCAAGATATATAAAGCTAATCATAATATAAAATAGGTAATTAATATCGAAATTCAAAATCCATTTTTACAGATAAATTTAACTTTTTAATTTGTGAGAATTTTAAAGTTTGGAGAAATAAAAACTTGCAGTACGCAAGTTTTTTTTTCTCCTTTTCTCTTACGCCAAAATTTTATTTTTATACTAAAATCATAATTGTAGAAAGGTGACAAATTTCTTGCCTACACCTAACGGCAAAAACCTATTCTACGTCACTGTGTATCTAAATATATATTGCATATTACGTCTATGCTCGAGCAACGCCGGTTGCTTCAGCTCGACTTCAAAATCGAATGAAAAAGAGCGGGGAGGGAGAAAGGGCTTGAATAATGTGTTCCAACCTGTCGTATCTCTATTCCCTCCCTTTCCAAATTCCCTATGATAGGGTCTCAACCCGCACCCCGTTTCGGAAAGAGTAACATTTGGCGAAATATTCCAAGTATCGGGGACGAGAGAGGTACGATATCAGAGCGGCCTTTGTTGCGCAAAAGATATAAAAAACGGGGAGAATGAAGTGATTAAGTGGCTAACAACAGTTGGCTGGGCCCCGGAGGAGTGATTGAGGCACATCGAGCTGCTGCAGTCGACGATTTTCTCGCTCCGATGTGTTAAAGGAGACTTCGAGGAGAAGAACATTAAAAACTCCACGGGTTTGGAAACTAGTGATATCTGAAGAACTGTAAATCTGTCGTCCTAATGTCGTTAGTTTCAAAACCCGTTAGTATTCTTTCATCCAAATTTTAAATTTGAAAAGATGAATGAAGAATATCGGACAGCAAGTGACGACTTTCTCGCTTCAGTGTATTAAAGGAGACTTCGAGGAGAAGACAATAAAATCTTAACGAGTTCCGAAACTAGCGATATCTGAAAAACTGTAACAGTCATTCTTGTGTCGTTAGTTTTGAAACCCGTATGTATTCTTTCGTTCAAATATTAACTTTACCGTTTGTACTCTTCAATTCAAATATTAATTTTAAAGAGGAGGGGTTGAGACGCAAGGGGATGCTTACAGAGACGACTTTCTCCGATATGTTAACGGTGACTTAGAGAAGAAGAAAATTAAAAGCTTAACCAATTCGGAAACTAGGGATATCTGAAGAAATGTAACAGTCATTCTTGTGGCGTTAGTTTAAAACCCGTATGTATTCTTTCGTTCAAATATTAATTTTAAACAGGAGTGGTTGAGAATTGTAAATGCCGTTAGTTTCCAAATCCGTTAGTATTCTTTCAACGAAATTTTCATTTTGAAAAGATGAATAAAGCGTATCGGACAGCAAGTGACGACTTGCCCGCTTCATTGCGTTGAAGGAGACTTCCAAGAGAAGAAAATAAAATCTTAACGAGTTAGGAAACTAGGGATATCTGAAAAACTGTAACAGTCATTCTTGTGTCGTTAGTTTTCAAACTCGTATGTATTCTTTCATTTAAATATTAATTTTAAACAGGAATGGTTGAAATGCATGGGGCTGCTGACAGCGACGACTTTCTTTCTCTGATGTGTTAAAGGAGACTTCTAGGAGAAGAACATTAAAAATTCAACGAGTTTGGAAACTAGTGATATCTGAAGAATTGTAAATCTGTCGTTCTAATGCCATTAGTTTCAAAATCCGTTAGTATTCTTTCATCCAAATTTTAAATTTGAAAAGATGAATAAGGCGTATCGGACAGCAAGTGACGACTTTCTCACTTCAGTGAGTTAAAGGAGACTTCGAGGAGGAGAAAATAAAATCTTAACGAGTTCGGTAACTAGGGATATCTGAAAAATTGTAACAGTCATTCTTGTATCGTTAATTTCAAGCCCGTATGTATTCTTTCGTTCAAATATTATTTTTGAACAGGAGTGGTTGAAACGCATGGAGCTGCTGACAGCGACGATTTTCTCTCTCCAATATGTTAAAGGTGACTTAGAGGAGAAGAAAATTAAAAACTTAATGGGTTTGGCAGGTAGTGACAT
>CM063503.1:63556243-63638743 GCA_032207245.1 Pardosa pseudoannulata
GAAAACGCTTTCTTGAGGAGGGAAAAATCACGTGAATAATTCACATAAGAGTGGGACTTAAATTTTTTTTTTTTTTAAGCTTGTTAAAACATTTGTGAGGAATAAATGAATACAACGGCATAAAGATTGCAAAGATCCATGTTTTTTCTTGGGAGAATGGACAGCTAGGTTAGAAAGAAAGGGTCACATGTAGCAGTAACAAAAGTGCACACAACGGTTTGTAATGATAGTAAGAGTCATCAGTTTTTCCTGGGAGAATTGACATCTAATTTAGAACAAGTATAAGAAAAAGCATTACACATCAGTCATTTTGAGAAGTGTGGAATTCCTTCCACAATTCCACACTTCTCAAAATATACAATCACATATGATTGCATACAATCTCAATGATTCACAACCTTGATTTTAATTTGAATGGCTAAAAAAATTATTTTCAGAAACATAAAACAAGGATTGGGAAAATTTTACAGAACTTTAGGGGCAGTAATTTTTGATATATTATATATACATATTGTTAGTATAAACTCAAGCGTATGTATATTTATTTAATTTTGAAAAGTGTGGAAAGAATGCAATCTCTGTGATTCACATCTTTATATTTCACGTCGATTTTATTTTGAGTGGTTGAGAAAGTTAAGTTTAAGAAACATAGAACGTAAATTGAGGTAATTCTAAAGAACATTATTTCTGAAGATTCTTTCGAACATTATTTCTAAAGAACATTATTACTGAGGTAATTCTAAAGAACATCATTGGCAATATAGTGTATAAAAAACAACTGCAACTGAGTTGTTTTTTATACACTATATTGCCAATGATGGCTAAACGTATAGAGCAACTTTTGTGGAAATCCCCAAAACACAGTTTGAAAAATCTGAAAATGATAGTCTAGAATAAGCTCGAAATCCGTTCTTCCCAAAGAAGGAAAGCAAAAGGATGAGGGGCTGTATCCAAAATTTCATATGTTATTAAAACTCTCAGGGTGAGTAAATGAGTAAGTGTGTAATATTTCTTTTACTTCATGATATTTTAAAGTCGAGGCTGTCATAAAAGCGAATGTTTGTTATGGCTTCAGAAGAAACATTGATACTGCTTTTCTCAATATACTGTATGTATATTTTGTATTTATATTTGGATACAGCCCCTCATGTTTTTGCTTCCTTTTGAGAACAACAGATTTCGAGCTTATTCTATCCACGATCATTTTCCGAATTTTCGAGCTGTGTTTTTGAGACTTTCATAAAAGTTGCTCTATACATTTAGCTAATACATTATGCACATTATATTTTGATTGTATTCGCGCATGTGCAGTGAAACATTATTTAGTAAACCTGCTCATCTTTCCTCCATTATTTATTAATTTTTAATTCCGATTGCAGGGTTTACAATGTTGTCTGTCATGCGTCCTGAAATTACCATTGTTTGATATTGAGAACTGATCGAACAAAGGATGCTCGCACAACTTTTTATAACCTTTGGGACGCCCCAGTGTGAGAGAGAAATTTGTTAACTCCTCAAATTAGTAATGTCCTTAATCAGCAAAATAGGTTGGCTAGTTAAGCTCGCCAACAGGAAAGAGACAACAAATAAAAAATAAACAAATAATAAACAATACAAAACATATTCATTTTTCTTCAATTTGTTGACAGTCCCGTATGGGATTTTGGAAAAAAAATTCTTAGCTGAAATTTATGACGTCTACCATCTTGTTTACCTGTCTGAGGTTTCAGGATAATTCCTCTTGTGTTTTTCTAGATAATCAACAAAATGTCTAAAATCGCAAGTGACCGGACATCATTGGCAATATAGTTTATATTGCATATATATACGTTTGTTAGTATAAACTCAAGCGTATGTATACTTGCTTTTATGTGAACATATATAATTATTCTATTCACAAATAATACACAAAAATAAGCATTTCATTTTTAAATACTTCATTCCCAATTCAAAGCCCTTTAAATAAATATCCTATCCTTCTCACTTAGCTATTCAAACTGTATAGCGTAGTATACACGTGGGCCATCAAACACCTATTTTGTGGCTAGATGAACATGGAGCGATGACTTTTGAATAATGGATGAGTCCAAGATTCGAGTATTATGGGGATCCTACAGATGTAGCGTGAAACATTCATGATTGAAGATGGAGAACCTTTTGAGCCCCTGATTGTTTTCTCGAGTGGGGGATCGCACCTTTTGTGCCCCTTGAATTCCCTGTGGGGTGCCGACTCCCAAACGCTTTTTACAGGCACTCCCATTCACTGCGACCGCAAAGATTTATTGGTCTTCAGAGAGTAGGGAGTGATAGCTGCTCAGCAGTAGTCGTGTTTCGTATTGTTTGCGATGATACGGAAGGCTGAACCAAACTTCAAGTACTATTTTGGCATGATAACTCTTCGCTGGTTGATACCGTATTTGCGGGCGTTATAACGCAGTTTTTGTCAACAATGTAGAGTAAAACCTGTAGATGCCGCTTCATACGCAGAATAACTTTTGCTGCTTCGGGTATACAAGGTATACGTATGAAACAAAACAGGTATTCAAAGAAGAAAATAAAACGGGGAAAAACTTGTTTCACTGGCTATATCCTACGATTGGGCTCAAACGAAATTACTCAGTGATGCCCTGAACTAGGCACCCGAAGGGTAGTAGACGACTTGGTCGTCCAAGACTAGACTAACTTTAAACTAACTTAGACACGAATGATGGAAAAGGGGAAAGACAAGGCATCATGGGCCACTTGGTAAAGTAACAAGTTGGCGTTTCACCGGCCATATCCTACGATTGGACTCAAACGAATTACCCAATAATGACCTCAGCTGGGCATCAGGAGGATAGTAGACGACGTGGTAGCCCAAGTCCAGACTAACTTAGTCACGAATGATGGAAAAAGAGAAAGACAAAGCTGCACGGGCAACTTGAGCTGAGGCAAAGAGAACTGCAAAAAACAGTAGAGTATGGAGAACTAAATTGAAGACCTTATACGACTCTGAGCATAAAAAGAAGTAATGATGTTGATGACATCAACTGAAATTATGATAAATCGCTTTATCTACAGAGCCAGATCAATACAAAATTGGGCCTAGAGACGGGTGTTTATCCTCCCCCTCCTGAACTCCTGTACAACTTTCAATCAATTTGTAGAAATTATAGTAACTTTCTTAACATGATACTATGAGGAAATTTATAAAACCCAAAAAAAGTATAAATCTAACATTTGATTTTTATAATTTTCAATAAAAATAAAAATTATCATTTGCTTTACATTTACTTTTTGAGTTTAGTTTCAAAAAATATAGCTTGAAGAATTAACCAGAAAGATTTTTAAGTTTTGTCAAACAACTTAAGTTTTAAAAATTAGATATAAAATTTTGGAACCCTAGAGATCAGGGGCCCTAGTGTCACGACAAAGTCGACTTGTGCATTAATCAAGCCATGTTTATATATTATAAAGTTCGCCTTTATAGTACTATATTTCCATGTGATACCTAATAAAACTGTTACCATAAAAAATTTTTAATAAATTTTTTTGTGATTTTTTAAAATGACATCTGATCACTAATGAGGCCATACAATAATATTCAAAGTTGTGTAATATTTGCATTTGTTTCTCTCTATACTTTCAGCAATAACTTATATTTCAGATTTTCATCCATATATATTCGGCATACTAACTCGGGAATTACTCGAGGTTAGCCGAACGACGGCCGAATGAGTAGGACGCTGTTAATTCGTTTGTACTTTCAGAGAAATAGACGATACGCTCTTATGGAACAGACTGTAGATACAACTAAACGTTGTAAATCCACAAGGCTCAGTAATAATTAAACTTAGACAGCCGTGGGGAAAGAACTTTTTTTTTCTTTTTTTTTTCTGGAACATAAAAATTAAATATGTCTACATTCAGACACGCTAAATGCTCACGTCTAAACAGCAATCATGTGCTAATAAGAATATAATTTTCTCACAACTTCGTGGACTACTGTAGAATTTTTAAAAAATGATGATTTGGCTTTATATAGCACTATAATTATGCTCTCATGTGAAGTTTAGTATTCGAGTTATTTGTTTTGATTCTGAATAAATATTTACATCAAATTATGATGAAAAATAAACGTTACAGTTTAATAATTTAATTTGCTAATTTTTTTTATCATTACATATATATATAATATAGTGAAACTTTTGAACGATAAATAGTGATTTATAAACTATCAATAGATAACTTAAACGTGTATAACTGTATATAGATAGGTAAAAGCAGACTGAACCAAAATTAGTCAGCAGGGGTTTCTCTCAGTCTGCTGTTACAAGCCACTGAGTACTCTCGCTCTGAGAATATTGCTTTCTCCAAGAAACGAAACAGCTTTATGCATACTTTCTTTCTTTATTTGAACCTTACGTTAGTTTTGCATTTTATGCTGTTAATACACTGACTGCTCAGTTCGTAGACTAAAATCGAATCAAAAATTGTGTTTTTTTTTTTTTGTATATTTTAAATCTATATACAGGGTGTCCCAAAAGGTCGTTTACAAACTTAACATGCTGGTCTGTCATATCATGATGGAACTGCTCTTCCATAGCTTCCAACAGTGCTTCGCTCCTGGTGCCCGCTATTATGAAATGATAATCCCTATTTTTGTGCTTAAATTGCCTGATATGAATGTAGATGACTTGTAACTTTAACAAGACTGTGTCATAAGTCACACAGTCCTAGAAATAATTCAATTACTGCATTAAACATTTTTTAGATTGTTAGGGAACCGGCTCTTCCATAGCTTCCAATAGCACTTTACCCTTGGAGCTCTCTATAACGACAGGATAATCCATATTTTTGTACTTAAATTGCAAGGTAGGGATATAGGCGATATGTGGTTTTAACAGACTGTATCATAATCCCTGCAGCTCTAGAAATAATTCAGTTACTGCATGAGCTATTCCTGGTCGTGTAATTTCCCGTTTTGGTCATCTAAATTGGCCGCCCAGATCATGGGATTTAACGCTACTGAACTTTTTTCTTTGGATATTTTTTTAAGTTAAAGGTTTTTGCCAACAAGCCTATTACCTCCTACGTCTTGAAAAAGTAAGTTGTAATGTTGTATCAAAATTCATTGTATTCATTAACACTTTACATACTACACTGTCTACCAATAAGTATTTGGACACCTATGCAAATGACGATATCTGCGATCCTCAGGTACGTCATGGCATCCGCCGGTATACATCGTGTAGGAAACAGCATCGGCATTAGTCGCATGCAAGATGCCGCGCAGTGCGGAGCTCTCTGATTTCGAGAAAGGTATAATTATCAGGTATCACAAATGAGGCCGATCCTTAAGAGACATATCTAGCGATCTGAAGAACCCAAAATCGACAGTGACCTATGTTATTAAGAATTGGAAGGTGAGAGGTGATTGTCGGAATGTGCCCCGAGTCGGCAGACTAACGAAACTATGAGATAGAGACCGACGAGTGCTGTCCAGAGAAATTCGGAAGAACCGCACCTAACCGATGGCCCTCATCCGCAAGGAGTTTCAACAGGCATCCGGGAGTACTGTTTCAATGAATACCATCCGTCAAGAAGCACAACTGCTTGGTTTTAATGGTCGTGCTGCTGCCCATAAGCCTTTGATCACAAAGTCCAGCCACGCTTCTTGGTTAATGTGGTGCAAAGCACATCGAAATTGAACCGTAGATCAGTGGAAACGGGTTCTTTGGAGCGACGAATCAAGGTTCACTCTTTACCGTTCGGATGGCAGGGTCTGGGTCTGGCGTCCGCCTGGAGAGCGTCTCCTGCCAGAATGCCAGAATGGATCGCCAAATTAAGGGGTGAAATACCCGTCCAAAATCAGTGAAGGAATGTGTATGTCTACTCCAAGCCAAGTGGAAGACAATACCACCAGCTGTAATACAAAGACTTGTGGAAAGTATGCCCCGGATGGTTCATGCTGTAATTGCCTCTAGTGGAGGCCCTACCAACTATTGATTTTGAATAAAGTTAGTTTTTCTTTTCTATCACAGGTGTCCAAATAGTTATTAGTAGACAGTGTATTTCTTGAGTTGATAATTGGCATTTTTTTAGCATTTTTTTTGTTATCCATGACTTTTATTTTGTATATTAAATTCTTCAGAAGAATCAGGAAATACGCAAAGACCCAACCCCTACCTGTCTCTAGGAAGCTTTGAAAAAACCCTATATAGTTTTCTAAGAGTTCCTTATGTGTGCCAGTTGGTCTCATTAGCCCCATGTAGCAAAAAAAGTATACCATAGCGCTCCAAACCAAATGGCCAGTTAAACGTAATTTGTAAGGGCGTCGGGCTGTTTGCACGAAAGTACAATTTCTATCCATTCGCCTGCGCCCATGAAATTTCTTTTATTCCTATTTTTATTTTGTTTATTTAAATATAATGGTTATTCAGATTAATTTTAATTTTTGAAAATCAGTAATCATATATATGTTTTTAGTTGGGTTTTATATTTTTGTACTTCACAGTTTAATAAGTTTTTATTCCTATTTTCATATTGTGTATTAATATTAATTTCTGGAAATCAGTATAAAAGATTTTTTTTAGTTTTATATTCTCGAATTACTCAGATTAATTATAATAATTTTCTATTCCTATTTCTATATTGTCTATATAAAAATAGTAGTGATTAGGATTTATTTAAATTTCTGGAAATCAAAAAACAATGGTACTTTTTTTCGTTGGTTTTTATATTCTCAATCTATACAGCTTAATAATAATAACTTTCTATTCCTATATTTATATTGTGTATATAAATATAAGTGTAACTCCAATTAATTTTAATTTCTGGAAGTCAGGAAGGAAAGTTTATTTTCGCTAGGTTTCATTTCTCGAACTACTCAGTTAATAAAGTAACCATTGCATTTATGTATATATATATATGTATATATATATATATATATATATATATATATATATATATATATATATATATATATATATAGATAGATAGATAGATAGATAGATAAATAGATAGATAGATAGATAGATAGATAGATAAATATATCGATACACAGATACACAGATAAATAGATACATATATATATATGTGTGTGTGTGTGTGTATGTTATATATATATATATATATAATATATTGTGTAATATATATATATATATATATATAGATAAATAGATAGATAGATAGATAGATAGATATATCGATACACAGATACACAGATAAATAGATACATATATATATATATATATATATATATATATATATATATATATATATATATATATATATATATATATATATATATATATATATATATGTATATATATATATATATATATATATATATATATGTATATATGTATATATATATATATGTATATATATATATATATATATGTGTGTGTGTGTGTGTATATATATATATATATATATATATATATATATATATATATATATAGATAGATAGATAGATAGATAGATAGATAGATAGACAGATAGATATATAGATAGATAGACAGATAGATATATAGATATATATAGATATATAGTTACACAGATATATAGATACACAGATATATAGATACACAGATATACAGATACACAGATACACAGATACATAGATACATACATATATAGATAAATAGATATACAGATATAGATAAAATATAGGTATAGATATAGATATTAAGCCAATGTTTTAGTCTTTTTACCGGCTTTTTAACTAATATATATGTATTCATATATAACATACTACTTGAAACAACAAAACCGAATAAGTTATAAGTTAAAGTCTAATTAAAGAACATGCAGAAATGTTATCCTGAAACAAGCAGACTTTTATATTTTATCATCAATCGAAAAAAAAGGCATAATGAAGATATTCCTTGTCAATAGGTGCTATGCCCCATTAAAGGAGTAATAGCTAAATGACTAACACAAAATGCATTTTTTAGCCGCTAACACACCACTGGAGCGTGAACTTTAAGCGCGAAATGCCGTTTGTGTTGTATGAAATATTTGACACGCGCCTCTAGAGTACTATATACAGAAGTGTTAGATTTAGCGGATTAATGGAAACGTAATGGCAACACTCTCCCCACTCTCGTTCCCTCATCGTTTTTCAATAGACTGGATACCCAGAGTGAGGGGACAATAAGGAGTAATGAATGCATCGCATTCATCACAGGAAATGTATTATAGCCTATTGCTTTCAGAGCATTTGTTTTCTTAGTTTTGAGGACGCTTAAAACTAACTTTGATGTCTTTAAGTGATTTGATTGAAAATGTAATGAGTTATTAGAAATTTATTTATGTAAAAGTGGTCAGACCCAGCTCTATTAGTTTTGCCACCCGAAAAAAACAGACATAAAATGCTGTCTCCTCTCAAAATAACTATTACTACTAAAAGTGATAAATTATTGTGAAAGTATATACAAATTTGATTTGCCTATTATAGCTTATAGGCTTTAAAGCATTTGTCTTCTTAGCTTTGAGGAAGCTCAAAACTAACTTTTATGTCTTTAAGTGATTTCCTTGAAAATGTAATGAGTTATTAGAAATTTATTTATGTAAAAGTGGTCAGATCCGGCTCTATTAGTTTTGCCGTCCTGGAAAAACAAACATAAAAGGCTGTTTCCTCTCACAATAAATATTACTACTGTTAAAGGAGATAAATTATGGATAGATACAAACGTAATATGCCTATTATAGCCTATAGGCTTCAAAGCATTTGTCTTCTTAGCTTTGATGACGTTCAAAACTAACTTTTATGTCTTTAAGTGATTTCCTTGAAAATGTAATGAGTTATTAGAAATTTATTTATGTAAAAGTGGTCAGATCCGGCTCTATTAGTTTTGCCGTCCTGGAAAAACAAACATAAAAGGCTGTTTCCTCTCACAATAAATATTACTACTGTTAAAGGAGATAAATTATGGATAGATACAAACGTAATATGCCTATTATAGCCTATAGGCTTCAAAGCATTTGTCTTCTTAGCTTTGATGACGTTCAAAACTAACTTTTATGTCTTTAAATGATTTGCTTGAAAATGTAATGAGTTATTAGAAATTTATTTATGTAAAAGTGGTCAGACCCAGCTCTATTAGTTTTGCCACCCGAAAAAAACAGACATAAAATGCTGTCTCCTCTCAAAATAACTATTACTACTAAAAGTGATAAATTATTGTGAAAGTATATACAAACTTGATTTGCCTATTATAGCTTATAGGCTTCAAAGCATTTGTCTTCTTAGCTTTGAGGAAGCTCAAAACTAACTTTTATGTCTTTAAGTGATTTCCTTGAAAATGTAATGAGTTATTAGAAATTCATTTATGTAAAAGTGGTCAGATCCGGCTCTATTAGTTTTGCCGTCCTGGAAAAACAAACATAAAAGGCTGTTTCCTCTCACAATAAATATTACTAGTGTTAAAGGAGATAAATTATGGATAGATATAAACGTAATATGCCTATTATAGCCTATAGGCTTCAAAGCATTTGTCTTCTTAGCTTTGAGAACTCTCAAAATCAATTTTTATGACTTTAAGGGATTTCTTTGGAAATGTAGTAAGTTATGTAGTGTGTGTGTGTTTGTGTGTGTATGTGTGTAACCCATTAATTATAAAACTCCTTGACACGGAGAAAGCTCAATAGCTAACAGTAATAAAAATGCAATCGGACAGACATTGAAGAGAACGGCACCAGTCTAATTGAAACTTTATTCCAGAGCTGATACAACGGACATCTTTTCTACTTAACGACAAAGGACAAGTCACAAAAATCACTCTGCTCGAACAGAGGTGCACCCAAGAGCGAAGACAGGAAGAATTTTTCCATGATAAAAAAAAATTACTCAGCGAATTAAGTGCAAGATCATGAAAAACGCGGAGCCATTTGCCGGCGACAGCTGGGAAACTTGCGGAATAGACAGAAAATTTACATTTCTATGATAGAAAGCTTTGGGAAGAATTTTAAGTGGAAAACATTCCTTTGATTAAACTATTTAGAGGCTGGAAAAAAAGATTTAAAGGTATTAGAATGGGAGAGAGGAGGATTTTAAGGAAATATTAGAGTTAAATAATTTTAATATATTACATATATTATTATTATTTGATATATTACATTATACATATATATATATACATATATACATATATATATATATGTATATATGTGTATATATATATATATATGTATATATAGGTATATATATATATATATATATATATATATATATATATATATATATATATATATATATATGTATATATGTATATATATGTATATATATGTATATATATATATATATATATATATATATATATATATATATATATATACATATATATATATATATATATATATATATATATATATATATATATATATATATATATATATATATATATATATATATATATATATATCATATATTCAGAATAAACTCACAAAATATTTGTTAATTCTTAAAATGTTCCTAGCATATTAATTTATTTTTTTTTCTGTTTTCCTTATTAATACTTAAAAATATTTTTTATTAGTTTGGGGATATTATTTTGCTTATAAACTGAATAGTTTATTTTAGGGGATTATTTTTAATTTAGACCTTGAATTTTGATTTAAAAAATGTTTGCCAAATTTCTAAATAAAAATTTAGTTTTAATAACTTCGTTAAATTCAAAATTTACAACGAATACTCGGAATTATATTAAGGCATATGAGGAGTGTTTTGTAAACATTTTGTAAGAATCTATAACAGGTTCAGTGTCTAGAAGAATTTTAAAAAATAATGTATATATCTCTGTATCTCATTTATGTATTCTCTCATCTGTATGTTTGTATGTAATTTATCAATAAAGTAAGACACGCAGGGCACTTCGAACCAGGAAAACTTCAAAATTTGCAGATTCGTGTTTGCGGACCCAGATTAAGTGTCGTCAGAGCATTGAGTTCCTGAAGCGGTTTCCTGGTTGGTCCTGTTCGTGGCGGTCACCCGGACGGGCGAGGAGCGAGCGGTTGAGGTGTGCGGACTAGTACGGAAAAGGTGTCTCCGGACTGAGGAACTTCAAGTGCAGGGTTGGAGACCTGTCAAAGCGATCAATCATCAGTAACTGCATGGCTTAGGCTAGGACAGTTTAGGAATTCCCTTACGTAATATCTAAGTTCAGTGATAAAACGTAAGAAAATAATGCAGAGGATATTTAAATAATTTAAAATAAGAAATGATTAAATGAGATGGTTAAAGGAATGACGTCATAATTCTAGAAAAAATGTTATTTTTACCTATTTATTATATAATAAATTGATAAATTTAATCACCTGCTCTTAACCGGGGAAAATAGGGCTTGAAATAATGACATTAAATGCTCGAAAAGAGAAGGGGTGGATTTCAAATGTTATAAAGACTCGCTTTGAATTTTGCTAATCCTAACTCATCAAGAATCCAATATGGATGACGTTATCCATTCCAGGTCCAACCGCTTCATAAATTCGAGGACAGACGGACAGATAAATTAGGCTATTATTATATAGGGGATTATATAGGGTATTGTGAGCTCTTAGTGAATGCCGAAAGTGTGCCGGCTTTAACCAACGATAACTTTTCGAGTACTTAATTATAGAAATTTGCGAAATATTTAAGACGACCTGTTTTAGCTTTTAGAAAAAGAAATTACTTCTCACAATTAATTGTGATAAAAATTTGAAACAATTGATAAGAAGAATTTTTAATTATATGTTATATCACGATACGTACTATTTTAAAATGCCTACTCAGTAGTTAAACGTATGTTTTCTATATTGTTGCATTAGCTGTAGAATGAATTTACATCGTTCAGATAATTAACATACACAATTGTTAATTAATAATTTTGGTAATTATTAATAATTTGCACATTTCATATTCTTAAATTACAAGGAAATCAAATGAAAGAATTAAGCATACAGCAAATGTTATACATTCATTTAATGAATTGCAATAATATAAAAACGCACAAAAAAAGGAAATTAAGTAATTTCTTACATTTTTACAAACAAATATCAGAAATATAATGCAAAAGAATATTTGGCACTTCATTAGTGTGCTATAATTACGAAAGTTTTAGTTAAATAATAAAACTTAATACTTTATGGGACGTTCTTTAGTTTTAATGATCGCTTCAAGATATTACAGCATAAGTTTAACTAAGTTTTTGTAATGTTTAAGTCTATGGAACAACATGTTATACCTATCTTCAGAAAGAACCATAACTATTACTTCTTTATTCGTGATATTTTTTTCTGAATTTGTGTATTCAAGAGCATCTATAAATTTCATATCGAATGCTAGTCTAGAGATTGTGAAGAGTTTACCAGTCGCTTTCTAGTATTGCTGAGCAACCCCGTCTTAGTGGCCATAGTAGTATGTTTAAGGTCATTAGGCTGCTAAAAGTGGGAAGTTTGCTCAAAGTCCCATTTCCTAACCTGTTTAATAAATTATACCAAGACTTATAAATATATGTCAAAGATATCATTTTAGTATCAATAATTTTACAATTTCCTACTTCATTAGATATTTCATATTTCATCTGCATTTTCATGAGGATCTAGACCAATATTTTTAAATAATTGTGCAAGTTTTCGAGACCAATTTAATAGTTTCTACTTTGGTAATCCATCAAGTTTATGACTCCTACTTCATTGGTACACCTACAACAGTGGCGTGCGGTCAATATGTGCAGGGTGTGCAGTGCACACCCTGGCAAAATTATGAGACAATTTTCTGCACCTATGTCTACCTATCTTTATATGGTATATAATAAATATTATTTATAATATATTCAAATATTATGTTGATTTGCTTGCTTGTATTCTCGCAGTGCGTGCGGTACTAGGTGCTGCACCACGTAGCGCGTTCAAAAGCAAACGAACATAAGAAATTTTTATGTGTGCGCACTGTGCACTAATAGAAAATCACGCTTTATATGTATGGGCTACTGGAGATGTACAGCATACTATAGAACTGAGGAAAGTGCAGCTATTTTTCCTGCACTTGGTATTCTGAATCATCCGAAGGTACGGTTTATTAAGCGCTGTATTAGAGGGGGGACTTACGTGCTGAAGCGCTTTTGGTTTTTTAACTGATTAACTGGTCATATGATTTTGCAGACTGTTAATGTTTAAATTTATATATTGTAAGATTATGTTTTCATGGAAATATAAAAGAAGTATTTCATCAATATAAAGGGAAATGTTTTAGTGTGGTAAAGTAATTTCGGTGATGTATTATATTTATAGAAATAATTCGCTGAAAAACAATTTTGTTTTGTTAGACAAAAAAAAAAAAAAAAAGAATTTTAACAGAACAGTCCAAATTTTACCATTCATTGTGTTTTACAGACAGTATATAAGTTATATCTGTAACACCATATCCCTGGTTTTGTTTTTAAAAATTGTGAAGATGTTTTTCGCAGATTATATGATTTAAAAATGTTAAAAACAATTAATAAATATAATTTAATCCACTGACTGAACGAGAAACAGTTCGTTCTATTGCGCCAGCGTGCAATGAAATCCTCTGCACGTGGAATAGACGTTCGGTTTGTCGGCGCCAATGACATTCTGATGAGGCACCGCAGCGGCGGGCGCCGTGTGGTGCTACGTTTGCTGAAAATGTAAGTTTTTCGTGGAAATATAAGTTTTTCGTTATTTTATTAGTAATACGGATAGACGTATGGATTTTGTATACAAATTAAATAATAAACGTTAAAGAAGTGTTTAATGTACATTTTTATGGTTTTATTATTATTGTTGTTGTTGCTCTCTGCACACCCTGCATGAAAACCTACCGCACGCCACTGACCTATAACAGGTTTCATTCTTTCCCGTGTAGAGTTGACTCTGAAAAAAAAAAACATCAATAGCCTATACACTACTAGAAAACATCGCAGATGTTCATTATGGCTGGCAGCATGAATCCCAACTAAATTCAGCTTATTAATAAGCTGAATTTAGTTTGGTTAGTTTAATTGATAACAATTGTTATCACATTTAACAGATTTAGCTATTGAGTCAAGTGCTGTAAGTGTTAGATGCATTCCTGCCTTGTAGCCGACTTTCATAAATGTTGTCGTAATACTGCGATCAACAATCTTTGAAAAACCTTCTCTAAATACAATATTATGTCTATAACATTTAATGCATATTTTTAAGGATTTGAGTGAATCCTAGCAAAAATTGCTGAACAACTACAGATTTCCCTCCCAAGTTTCTGAATATATATATATATATATATATATATATATATATATATATATATATATATATATATATATATATATATATATATATATATGTGTGTGTGTGTGTGTGTGTGTGTGTGTGTACATTTCGGGAAAGACGTGTAGTTGATCCTGGATTTTGCTGCACATATCAAAAGTAGCATTCCATTATTTTTCTCTATAATTTTCAAGCCATTTATGCCTGTAATGTGAAAATTTCTAATGAAAATGCAACTCTATTTCAAGATAGTTTTATTGTTAGAAGATGTTACTCTATTTATATATATATATAAAGCGAAAAATATTCTTCAATTTCTTCGTCTCCTTATTCTGCCTACATTTTACTTATCATACTTTTTATCAGTCTTATCATTTCATTTTCTAAAAACTCAATCCTGGTATTTGGATCAATCTGTGAAATAAAAGTTCAGAAGTTCTATAAAATTTTCAGCATTTCTTTGATTACCATGGTATTTTCTTTACTGCTCTCTCTTAGAGCTTACTTTTTGGCTAAATATATATGCAACACAATGCCCTCTTAGTACTTTCTTTCATCTTCATTATCTGTAGAAATCGAATTTTAAAGATGTGCATATTTCAAATAATTTATTTTATCTGTTTCTTTCTTTATTTCTTTTAAAGCTGTGAAAGAATTTCCATGCTTTGTCACGTCTTTTAAGTTTATTTGATCAGCATGTTCATTCCCATAAACAGACTTTGGGGTTGTTTAGTTAAACATACCGTTCTTTCAGCTGTAACAGTATAAATACGAACTGTACATTTTTAGTGAAAAAAAAACAATCGTCATATATGTATTTAAATTAATTGGGAATTTAAAATATTAATATTTTCTCACTCACAGTCTAAATACCTCTCCCGAATTTTAGTGCTCTGGACAAATGTCTAGGTTGACCGTCTCAACAGTGGGCCCGACTCTCACAATATTTATAAACAGTTTAGAACGGGTCTTTCTTTCACGATTAGAGTAACTGACAATTTTGAAACTAGTTGTAAATTACTGCAACCAAATTTAATGAGACTGCACCTAAAATTAAGATTCTATTCGTGTTCTTTATTGGTTTAATTCTTAGAAAGTTGCCATGGTTAACTCTAGTAACTTAAATACATATAGAAAGAGTACTATAGAATTTGAAAAAGTTTCTATTCAAGCATTTAAATTTATTTTAACAATTAATTTCCAAATTCAACATTCATAACTTCTTTTTATTTTCTCAAGTTTTCCTAATAAAATATTTTTTTACATGTTCCTTGTAGCATGTTTGCAAAATATTCACCGTTCCATAATCACTGTATAAATGAAATACTGTGATCGCGCAATATTTTGTTTACGCGCTCTCTTAAAGTATAGGTAAATACTTGGGAAACAGACTTTCACTTTAAAACTAGAGAGATAATATTATTTTCATAGAAATCAGTTTTACAAAATTTTATAACTTTTTCATCTATATAATATGAGGGGCCTCTATGAGATAACCTTATATTTTTTTGCAGTGTTATCACATAACTTAGTATTGTGAAACTTCTATGAAGTTTCACAATAAGTTTTATCTTTTAGTTGTTTATTTTCGATCGTTGTCATTTTTATGCCTATGCGTACTGTTAAAAATCTCAGGATTAGAGGGCAGGGCCCAGAGAATCCTAATGCACCACACATGAAGGTCTGGGAAGTGGTTCTGGAAGTTGTATGTAGTGAGTAGGAAAAAGTATATGTGATTATTTTATTAAATAAATCAGTTAAAAGTTTCTTACTAGCCCTCGTACGTGTTGAGTTTTAAAATATGTAAAGGATAATTGTATTTATTAAACTGAACTTTCTCTTGCCGGCATTCTTCATATTTTGTCATTTGATAATAGTCGTTTAGTTCGTAACGACCCCACAGCTGTTGAGGTCTGGGATGGAAATCTGCCTGGTACCCCCTTCCCTTTTGAAATGATCGCCGTAAAAAATATCATTTGAAGTACTTAAAGTTTCTGTTGTTAATATTGAACAAACAGTAAAATGATTTTGTTTACAAAAAATCTTAAGAAAAACCAACTGACATTTAGTAGATAAACACATATTTAACAAAGCTTAATCTGCTATTTTAGATTAAAAAATGTTTTTAATTTCGGTGTAAAAAAAAAAAAAAATTACTATGTACTTTGTAGATTCCTAAATTTTAAGTCTGCTTACTGGAATCTCCAGTTCTGAAACTAATCAGATGGTTTTTAACATCGTAAAATTGATCTCTATGGAAGTTCATGAGATTTCACCCATGAGTCTTTTATATGCTACCTTCTTATTAGTTGTTTTGTATATTTCTTCACTCCAATACATTGCAGTACTTATTAAAAACTTAAGATTCTTTGTAGACTCCCCTCTGATCAGGGCTCAGGGCAGTAAATAAACTGATTAAAAATTTTTTTTTGTTCTTTTATTGCAGAAAAAATAAAATAATAGAAAAACATTTTGTTTATGAAGAGATAAAGTATTTCACGAATTCTGTGATAATCATTTAATCTCCTTTATTATTCTTGCTAAATTTGACTTTATACTTAATAGAAATATAACAACATAAATTATTATTTGCATTAAAAATGATGCCAGTTTTTTGGTCAATATTTAGTAGTTACAAGGTCTTTATATCTTTATTAATGTAAATTACCAAAATTCATTTGCCAAATGGTAGAGTGCTGCTCTTTAGTTATGGAGTTCAGGAATTCTAATCCCATTGCTGTCATGGGTGTTTGTAGCCATTTGGAATCAGCTTTAAGCAGTAGGCCCCAGTCTCATTAGCCCTCGTGAGAAAATAGTAGACCATAGTGTTCCAAACCAAACCAAACGTCATTCATTAAAAAAAAAGTTCTTTAAAATTTAATCATATAATTTAAATAAGTTTTCTTTTTATGTTTGAAAACATTAAAATATAAAAAAAGTTGATGGACAAATTGAATTTCACATTTTTTCTTTGAATATTCTTAGTTCCATGATTATTGCACACCTATATTTATATATATTTACCTATACATATTGCATAACTTTCACTAAATATTTGTGGTAACTGAATGGGGGCGAGTAGATAGGGGATATGTCTTTTGCTATAGGAGTACATGTGTTAAAATCCTATCATAAAACCAATGTTTGTAGTCTTTTGAAACCAGCTTTAGACAGTAGGTTCTAGTCTAATTATTCCTTTCAAGCAAAGAGTTTTCTCTAATATGAAAAAAAAAAATTCTAAAATGTTAGTGTATCATATACTTAAAATATGAAACATCTGTTTATAGGTGTTATTATTCTAAATGTACTAGCATCATACAACTTTATGTATAGAATGATTTATATATTAGCAGGCTAAAATATCAATTAAAATTTATTTTGCTTAAGATATCAGTTTTATAAAATCTATATTATTTTTATATTTTTAGGATCATGATGTCAGACAATGACTGGAAGTTTTTATATGATATTGATCAGTTTGTTATTCAAACAGAAAAAGGGAATAATTCACAGGTATTTGTCTATATTTTTTTCTTTGACATTCTTAAATATTAAGTAATGGCAATACTTTATTATTATGAGACTGCTTCAAGTTTGGCAATTTTAATTTATAGCGTATTTTGTAGCTATTATAACTTTTTTTTATTGTGTGAAATTATCTCTATAACAATCTCCCCAAAATATTTATTAACGCTACATGGAATCCATTATTTATATATAAAATAATTTTTTTTTTCAAAATATCAGAAAAATAAATATACACTTATTACTTGTATGTATTTGAACTCAAAGTTACTCATTCTCAGAATATACTGTACTTTGCATGATTTTTGTGATTGATTCTGATAGTTATTTTGTTGGTAATACAGGGACAAGGGAATTAATTATGTGTGCATAGTATATAGTATTTATATGTTTGTAATTACATATTTATATTTGATTTCAATTCTATTATTTTTTTATAACTATATAGCATTTAAAATTTTTAATTTGAATAAGGGGAGAGATATATTCCTAAGAGAGATGCAATCAAATTGCACTGATGTACTTTTCCATGTTGGACAACATGTGCATACACAGCTGTGGACTAGATTTCTAAGAAGAATACAGACACAGCTGTTGACTTCAAGTTCTAATGGGGGACACCTGCGGAGGAATATAGCTGATGGAGCTGATGCAGAATTGTAGCAGTCAAGCCCAGGCAGGGATGCAGCCATGAGATATGGGGGCAGTGGCTAGGCAAAGTGTTTTATTCTAATGAATGTATTTAAGATACACTAAAGATATTGTTTGTTAATTGATTGAAATCAAACTTGATATAGATTTTTATAAAATTTGATTTCACATATAAAAAATATATCATACAAATTATAAACGTTATTGTTTTATTATATAAATATATGATAATTATATTATTACTAGAGTGTAAATTGGTAATTTTCCTTTTGTTTTTATAGTTTGATTTTAAACTTAAATCTTGCTGGCAAGAAAAGATGAAGAAAAACTGTTTCAGGTATACTTTAGATGATGTTGAAACAAGATGTGTTCCTGGTAAATATGGATTTATTGCTCAGGTAATTTTTAAAGAAAATGTAGGGGAAAAAACTTTTAAAAATATATTATACACATACACATATATATAAATAAAAGTATATATGTATGTAATGAGACGGACTTCTCGGTGGGTGGTTGCAGTCATGGCCATAATAATTACACCCTCTCAGCTAAAGATCTTTATTAAGATAACATTAAAGGATGGGTTCCCAATCATCATAGGGACAGGACAAACTGAAGGATCAGCTAGCATGAAGTTCTATGTACAAGACACATAACACCTGGGTCAACATATGTTTGAAAACATCTCTAGAAAAATCTGTCTCTGACAGTGTGTATCTCCTTTTTATTTGGAAATTTCCTAAATTGTCTGCTAGGGTCATGTAGGATTATAATTGGACAGGCCCCTTCTCTGAGGGCTCAAACTGTAACCCCAGTGGTCAATTTAGGTTAGGGGTTAAAAAGGGGAATGCAAAATGACGCAGGAATTTTTAGCCGTTGATTTAAGTTTTGAAAACCCCTGAAAATTTTCCTTACATATATATGTAATAAATCAAAATTATTACACTTAAAATATGTCTTAAAAATTCTCTCCTTTCCTATTCTTATTCCTTTTAATCCATTTTTCCAGCCCCAAAATATCTTATCCAAAAGAGTGTCCATGACGTAAAATTCTTTTAACAGTCTTTCAAAGCTAACTCTGAAATAAATACAAATTTTCTGTCAATTCAACACATTTCCCTGCTGCCCAGGCGAATGGATAACTTTTTTTAATGATCTAAGTTCCTTTTTACTGTTGAGAGTGCTGACTAAGCTACTTTCTCTGGGAAGAAATTTGTCTCTGCATCTTGTTGTGGGGCCCAATTCTGTAAAAGCAAAGTGTTTTTGTATCATTCTATCTTCTGCCTTTGATAGAGTAACATGTCATTTTTGTAACTCTGAAATAAAAGTTTAAGTCCCATGTTAGACTTGTACTACTTCACTTTTATGGAATGGCCCAACTACAAAATCATTACTGCTAGTTGGGTAGATTTCTCCTTGCCCAGAAAACCCAGGCAAGTAAATACAATAAGGGCTAAATTTTTATCGTAACCGACGGAAATAATTTTTGTCCTGTTACATATATATATGCTTATGTATATATATGTGTGTATGTGGTTTGTATACATACATATGTATGCAGTGAAACCAGCTTAAGAAGTTTTCCAAAGGACCAAGATATTAAGACTTCTTAAATGGGAAATCAGAAAAAATGCATATATATATATATATATATATATATATATATATATATATATATATAAATATATATATATATAGGGCTGGGGCTAGGTGGTGTGCAGTGCATGCATATATGCAGATGGCTAAATTTCTAGGGGCCCCATTAAATATCTTTTAAGTATATGCATTTATAGGTGGCAGCCAAATACTATTTTGCATATAGGGATAGGGAGCAACCAAATACTACATTGCAGACAGGTAGCTGAGAGCCCAGAACCAGCCCTGTATGTATGTATGTATATATATATATATGTGTGTGTGTGTGTGTGTGTGCATGCATTCTTATGCATTGTACATATAAAATAAGTTTATTTTCATGGTCTTTACATTTTCCCTTTTTCAGTTTTGCATTTATTTATTTACTTTATTTTTCTTTTTGTTGTTTAATTTTTCATTTAGTAACAATGCTGTTAAGCGTTGTCACATCTAAGTCCAACATTTTTGCAATGTGTATGCAGTTTAAGTTCTACTTCTTTTAAAACTTTTAGTTTCTGGTCAATTAAAGCCTTATGCATAAATCCTTATATAGACGTAATTAAAATATTAATTTAAATTCAGTATCTAATTATACCCTAAACAGAAACAAGTGAAAATATAATAATAAAATCTAATAAAGTAAAATCTTTTTAGCAGCTTTTTGGTGATTTATTAGTACCTAAAATGACTTTTGCATGCTTCCAGGCAATACAGATAATGTTAAAAGAATATAAAATGGATCTTTAACTAATTTTAGCCTGCAAATCTGAACTGAACCTTATTCTAGATAAATGAATGAAACTGGATATAACACAACAAAAAGGTTTATTCAATATGAGAATGTACTCTTTTGGATCTGTATTCTTAAATGAGAAGTTTCAGGTTATCGCTATAGAAGTTTTAAGGTGAAGTTGTTAGTTTTAATTATTATAGCACATCTCCCCACTAAGTTTATGGTCTAAAGCTGAATGTTAGACTACTTTGGACCCTCCCATTTTGTTATGTAATCTAATACTATCTGATTCATCGACTATGACATGTAAGATGTAGCTTCAGAATTGTTTTTTATTGCTCCATTCCATTGACAATATTCATGTGGGGTTGTTTTATTCCTTTATTTATTTTTTAAGCTTTGTTTTATGTGGACAGGGAATTCTGTTTCTGTCAGCTCAAAAATTAAGTTTCATAATAAAGTTAAAGGGGTGGTTTAGAGAACAACAATCTTTGTAAGTGGGAAAATGTTTAAGAGCAGAACTTTTTATTATTCAGGAAATTTTACAATTATTGGTATATTGTACTGATTAGGAACTCAGAAATAGAACATCTAAAGCCTGAAAATTTCTAAATTGAGAATATCTTATGTGGGCTCCACTGTATAAATGTATGTATATATGTATATATATATATATATATATATATATATATATATATATATATATATATATATATATATATATATATATATATATATGTATGTGTATATATATGTATATATGTATGTATATATATATATATATATGTATATATATATGTATGTGTATATATATGTATGTATATATATGTATATATGTATGTGTATATATATATATATGTGTGTATATATATATGTGTGTATATATATATATATATATATATATATGTGTGTGTGTGTGTAAGGAAAATTCTCAGGGGTTTCAAAATTTAAATCAAGGGTAAAAATTCTCTCGTCATTTTGCATTCCCCTTTTTAACCCCTAACCTAAATTGACCACTGGAGCTACATGTTACGCCCTCAGAGAAGGGGCCTGGCCAATTATAAACCCACATGGCCCTAGCGGACAATTTAGGAAATTTCCAAATAAAAAGGAGATACACGCTATCGGAGACAGATTTTGCTAGAGATATTTTCCCACAGATGTTGAATCAGGTGTTACGTGTCTTGTACATAGAACTTCATGCTAGCTGACCTTTCAGTTTGTCCCTATGATGAAGTGGAAACCCGTCCTTCAATGTAATCTTAATAAAGGTCTTTAGCTGAAACGGTATCATTTTTATGGTCATGACTGCAACCCCCCATCAAGAAGTCCGTCTCATTACACACATATATATATATATATCTATATATCTGTATGTATGTATATATATAAGTATATATATATATATATATATATATATATAAATCTGTATGTATACATACTAATATATCCATATATATATGTTATTAATTTTAGACTTTTAATTAACTAATAATAAACCAGTCTGTATATTGTTTTCTAAGGCTATATGTGGTAAATTAATACAGTCTCAGGCCTGTATTAAATTAACATAAACTCAAAACCAAACAGTTATAGCCAAAGTCCATTATATGTTTTCATTAATTTTATTCCTTAGTTAATCCATTAATTTTATTCCATAAACTGTGGGTATAGACTGTACCATCCATATGTCTTTAAAACACCAGATTTAGCACCAAAGTGACTTAGTCATCCCAGAGTATGACATACACTAATTCTGATGGGAACTATCTTAGTTCAATATTTTTAGATGCTAAGAAAATGACATATAATCAGTAAAAAGTGGCCCTAACAAAGTTAAAGTTCAAATGAGTCATCAAGATCTCAAGAGAGCTAACTGTATTATATGGAAATATAGTAAGAATTGGAAGTTAAGGATTTTATTCCCGACAAACAGAAGCAATTGCTCTTTCTGGATTGAGTTTCTGTTATGATTGCAATTTGAAATAAAAATTGAGGAAAATAATTTAGTTACTTATTAGGATATTTTTTTAATATATTACATATGTAATACACTAAGTATTTAAGATACACTTCATATTATTCATAAGATGTGAACTGTTTTTGCCAAAAAATATTTTAAATTTAGATAAAATATATAATTTTTTATATTTTTTTTAAATATAGCTAAATATCAAGAGGGCTATTGAAAGAAGAAAACCACAGTTTATATCTGATGTGATCATGCCTTTTGATCATGAAAAATTTCACTTTGGCAAAGTTCATGAGCAGGAGGTAAGGATTTATATCTTGTTTGTATTTTAAGCTAGAAATATCCAGAAATTTTTTATTGGATTATCATAATCTTTTTTATTACTTTTTAAGTGAAAAATTACTTACTGATATATAATATCAATATATATTTATATTTTCTAGATATCTTTTTATATAGTATATATATAAGTGTATATATATATATATATAAAATATACAGGGCTAGTTTTGAAATATTAGCTGTCTGCAGACAAGATAATATTTGGGCACCGCTTATGAATACAGATTTCTTCTAGATTCATAACTTTATAAAGCAGCTATGCATTGTCTTTCCAAACATACCACAATTGGTGACATAATGGGAAAAACAGCTGAATTATCAGACTTTGATAAAGGTCAGATTGTTATGGCTCAGTGACTGGGAACAACAATGTCAAAAACAATGTGTTTAGTAAGCTGTTCCCATGCAGTTGTGAGCACATATCAAAAGTAATGTATAGATGGTGAAACAAGTCATCATCCAGTGGTGTGTCATCCATGGCTCATTGATTGTACGGGAGATCAAAAGAGAGCATTGTTCATCATGACCAAAGAGCTATAACAGCCTAAATCACCTCCAGCTACAACAGTGGCATCCCAGACAGTGTTTCTCAACACACTGTGCAGTTTACATTGCTGTGTATGAGCCAAAGCACGGCCCTGCACATGACCTGACAGCATGTCACCGCTAGCTGTATCTGTAATGGGTCAAGAAACATCAAAATTAGACATTAGAAAAATGAAAGAAATTTTCATGGTCTGATGAATCATGTTTTGTAGTCCATCACATTGATCAGCTTGTGGAAATATGCCAATTTTCAAAGGAAACCCTGCGTCATGGATACATTGTTCAATGGAGACAAACTGGTGGGAAGGGTATATATGGTGGGGAAATTATTTTAATGGAGCACATTATGACCCATAATCCCCATAAAACAATCCTTGGCATCTGTGTACTAAGTGAACATTGTTGCAGACCAGGTTCACCCATTCATGATAACAGTATTCCTGGTGGGCGATAGTGTTTACCAACAGAATAATGCTAGCTGTCATAAGTGTCAAATCGTCAGGGAGTGGTTCAAAGAACATTGCGGTGATTTTCAAGTCATGTCTTTGCCTCCAAATTCATCTGATATTAATCTACTAGAGCATTTGTGGTCCAACTTAGAAAACTAAGTTCGTGCTGCCCCACTACCCCATCATAATGTATGGGAATTGTAGGACCAGTTGGTGAGCACTTGGTACCAGTTATATCAAACTATCGATTAGCGCCTTGTGGAGTCAATTTCATATCAGATGCTAGCAGTTTTCAGGTATAAAGGTAGTCTTACATGTTATTAATAGGTTGGTCACAATGTAATGGTTGTTTGGTATATATTGCGAATCAATATCTTTAATTAACAAATTATGTGAAGAAATATGCCTTAAGCATCAACCAAAGTTTATGAGAGCAGTTATTCTGAAACATGAAAGTAAGAAAGCAAAAGTAAGTTTTCTTACTAAATATTTTCAGTAAAATTCTTAAATAAAAAAAAAAACCCACACATTTTAATATTACAGATTTTGTTGGCTGCCTGTCTACATGCCTACATGCTCTATATACCTACTAGCTTTACCCTTGTATACATATGTTTGTATGTGTATACCTATATATATATATATATATATATATATATATATATATATATATATATATATATATATCATTCTAGCATTTAAGTTTTGCTTTTCTAAGGATGTTTGATGTTAATCAATTTTATCAAGGTGTACTGGAGGATAAATAAAGAATCCTCTTGAATACCCTTTAAACAAAGTGCTGATATTGTTATGTAAAATATTTAAGGTATTTGTCCAAATATTTTTACCCTTTGTAGAGCCCTGAAATAAAGCATAGTCATTTTGTTAAAAGAGTAATTTAATTTTGTTTAATATAATAAGCAGAATTTTCACTGTGTGTAAGCATCAAAATAGGCTTGAGTACTTATCAAGTAAGATAGCATATGGATTTTCATTATTAGAGATTTAATTCAAAAAGAAATTTAGTATGTACTGTGATTTCCAGTAGGAATGCCATGATGTTTTATATGTTTAAAATTTAAACTTTCAGTGGATATGTCATTTCTACCAATGCAGTGTTTATGTGCAGTTAAAAAACCCATTAGAGACTTATCCTCCCTGAACAAGATCGTAAAACGGTTATATTATTTCTTCATTTAAAACAGCATTCATGTAAGTTTGAGTTGCTGTCATTCTGTGGTCTACAGATCCTTCTTATTGGTTTAGTTTGTTTTAGAGTGTTATGGTTTATATATTTGCTACCCAAGGACTAATGAGACTGTGACCTACTGCTTAAAGATAATTCAAAATGTCTACGAACATCCATTCAAGCAGTCAGCTTCAAAACTGCAGATCCTACTACGTGAAGGCAATTCATTACCATTCAGCTATCATTTGGCTAAGTATTTGTCAGATAAATTTTAGGAGACACTGTGTGTACAGGTTTCGTGTACTGAAGAGATTATTCTGTATGTCCTTCTTGGTAGACTTGAGCTTACCTCTGTGGTGTTTGCATCTTATCGGGATGGATAGATCTAACCCAAAACAGGGTGGGCATTTCATAGGTCAGCAGCAACTTGCTAGCCACTTTGGGTTGTAGTTGTAGCAGTTGTATTACAGTTTATTAGTACCATATGGCTTTGGCTAGGTCAAGTATCAAATTGGCTTTAAGTAAGTTGGAAGCAGAATATTTTTTAAAATAGCAACTGAATGGCACAGAAGCCATATTGCTAATTTAAGCTTAGTATAACTTCCTGTGCTGAACATTTTAAAATAGAGTAGCAGCACTTGATTAAGTCTGATGACTGTGATATTCAGTGATGTCACACAGTGTTAATGCAGATGTGGCCTTTTTAAAGAAATTATGGTATATATGTATAATTTATATTTATTTAACCATCAATAATTGTTAAAGAATAGAATAAAAGGCATTATACTGCCTTCTGAAGTTTCTAATTATAACCATGTATTTATATAAAAGCATATTTAATTTTTTTAAAGAAGTGATTATCTACATTAATACCTTTTATATAATCTCCTATGGATTATCCTGCATACCTTATAATAATGATATAACTGTAAAAGGTACATGAATAATTTCAATGTAATTTATACAGTATATTCACATTCTGTAACAAAAATTATTTAAAGTAACATAGCAACTGATTAGTTTCTGTATGGTATTTAGTGTGTTTATTATATTGTAAAAAAAATACTGTTGGTTATAATGTCTGTACCATCTGTTCAGTCTTATGATATAACCGCTTGACTGGTAGCAACAAATGATAGAATAATAGATTATTCCCATATGTAATGTCAAATATGTTAGTTATATAAATATAGCTTTGAGGGCAGTTCAATTACAAAGGTACAGGTCACTATTATACAAATCACATATGCACAGTATTGGTGTAAATTATATCATTATATGAGTGTAGGAAGTTATACTGAAGTGTTGTTTTGTTCAAGACTAAATTGAACTTCCTGAAAGTAACAAAACATGGTATGTCTAATCTCAGAATATGTTAAGTTTTACATATAAGCAGTTATCTAGATTTTTGCAAGCCAAAGAGGCTAATCAGAGTAAAATTCATTGCAAATTGCGGCATGTTTATTTGTCAAATGAGTTAAGTCAAAAGAAAGCCAACATTTGGTGCAAAAAAAGTTTAAAATGGACCCTATAAATCATAGCAAACAGAAATGTAAGTGGCACAATGGAAATAGAAATCCCTGCAACATCCACTTTATAGTCAAGAAGTAATCTTTTTTCATTTTCATTTACGTGGCTCATTAAAGAAATTTTTGGTAAGATGCAGATCAGGAGGTTTTAAAAAACACTGTTCTGGAATACTTCATCAACTCGACAAATAGCACTACCATGCTTGGGGATGTTCAAACTAGTGTCATATTGAGCAAATATGTCAAAGTTAACAAAACTATGTAAAATAATAAACAAAAATGTGTTTTTTGAAATGTATTAAATATTTTTTTTTTAAATTGTAACTGTCAGTGTAATTTTTTCATGTACTTCTTATTATTGGACCTCCCTTATATATATATATATGTTTGGGTAAAGCCTAGGACTTCAAATAGTATGTAATAATAATGGAGCACGCACTTTCATCTATTCCATGTAACATTTCTCTTACAAGTAAATGATTCCCTGGTGAAATTTCATACTTTCCTAATGTGTTTATGCAAAATATATGTATTACTGATATATTTATAAAAAGTATTTGTAAAATCTTTTCGAAATCATAATGTACTTCAACACTTTTTATTTTATTATTATATGTGTGGTTCTACATACTTAACAACAATCATGTTTTAACTTTAATTATAGTTATATGAAACATAAATTCAGTGTAATTTACAGAATTCATATCTTTCTTGCATGGCAACAATTATTCAAAATTACTCTAGAAATTGTTCAGTTTATTTAAGATATTTAATTAATTTAAGTTTAAATTAATTTAAAATTTAATAACTGTAAATTTTTGTTTATTGATGATAAGAATTATTACTATAATTACTACTAATGTTTTTTAATTTTACAGATACTCTTTGAAGTCAGTCCTGTTCATTGTGATTCGGACCACAATTCCAAAGTATGTATGTCATTAATTATTACATGTCTATTTCCCAAACATTTTGGGTTATAAACCTTATAGAACATTTTGTTAAAGTTCATAAACCCTTTATCACTTTAGATCAGTAGATTTCTTCTGACGCTTCTATTTTTAATGTAATATTGAATAAACAAGTATAGTTTTTATTGAATTAAGCATAAATCATTAAAAATAATTCTTCATAAAAACATAAATATGATGGTAAATAAAAACTAAGAGAAAAAAACTTTAACAATAAGAATAATACTTCTTTAAATCAATGATCAACTTGAAATTTATCTTTATATTTGGCAATTGAATTGACATTTTAGTTTGTAATAAAACAGAAGTATTAATCATGATAAAATATATTTGATTTTGAGTATACTAACTCTTGGCATGCACCAAATGTATAATAAATTTATTGTAATTAGAATAAACAACCAAACTTGTTTACAATAGTTAGTTAGGTTAATTTTAATTTTATGTTTAGAATACAAATTAAAATTACAAAATATGTCTTTAATATGAAAATAGTGTATTTCACACAAATCCCTAAATTCTTTTATAGAATCCTACAATTTCATAGACTACAAGTTTGATGTATGTCATTTAATTAACAATGCTCTCAATGAAAAATAATTGTATAAAGTAATGTACTTTTTATTGCAGAAATTAGATAGAAATGTTCTGATAATTAATGTAAGTCCACTGGAGTGCTGTAACAGTTTATTAGTCCCCAATATTGAAAAGTGTTATCCACAGGTAATATGCTCATAATATTATACTAAGCTAGTATGTATAAAATTGTTTGATTGGATTTAACCCAAAATTTGTATTGAGTATTATATTTACTCTAGGATTATACTCAAAATAATTACCATAAGGAATATTAAAATTTTAACTTATTCTTCTTATAATGCAGGATGTAATTGGTGAAATTAACTTCCATTGATTACACTAGAAAATAGCCCCTATTATTTGATTTGCTTGGGTTTGTTGGACAAAAAAACTCCCAATATAAATAGTCAGATACTATAAACAGTCACGGTACTATAAAAGAACACACATCTATCATTATGGAACTTTACATTTATTTAAGTTCAAAAAACATTACAGTGCAATAGCTTTGAATAGAATATCACATTAATAATACATCTTTCAATTATGTTGAATCCCAAAGCAAGCAAGTCTTATGATTTTGTTCCCATGAGGCTAAAGATTGGTCAGCAATTTTTTGGGAGGCAAGAATGAACCTTGATCATTTAATCTAGCTAAAAAAATACAGTTCTGTAATTTGGTTAATGCAGAAGCAAAACTATTTTCCTGGGATGGCCGAAAATTATGGCCAGTGAAGAGAAAACTATTGAACAGAAGTATTTGATTCAGTGTTAGTTTTGAGTGACAGGTAAAAGGAATTTAAGTCAGAGAACATTCCTTCATCTGATACTTTATGGCTCAGAAATTAGATATTAAAAAGGAGAAGAGGAAAAGAGAGTTTTAGATATTTATTTTAAGGTTAGTAATTTTGATATATTACTTATGTATATGTTGAGAGAAAGACTGTAGAGAAACTGTTAATACACCTAACATTTATAGCATATCATGATAATATAGCCTATAGGTATTTAGTGGTGTTAAAATTGAAAATAATGAATTTTTCTTTAAATGCTGTCTGAAAAAATTATTGATCAATTCTAATAAGAACAAAATTTGTCAAGTGTTATGTCAGAACTAAACTCTTGTAATAAACTTAATTTTCACCATACATTATGATTCTAATATTGGAATATATAAAATATGATCCCTTAGCAGTGTTTGATAATGAATGCATTATAAAAAGTCGCTGTATCCATTAAAGATCATGTACACTGAAGAAAAATTTTAGTTAAATTATATAGTATAATTTGTAATTCATATATTCTTGATTATAATGTACCATATTATGAAATAGAATGGGATTTAAAGCAGTTTTTAAAAAGAGCTGGACACTGTTATATAGAGGTTGATGTTATGTTTCCCAGGATGATAAAACATATATGTATTTAATTGCATTATTAACATTAAAAATGAAGCAAACAGAAATAAATGTTATCTAAAAATTTACTTTTTATTAAGTTTAATTATGGTATTTATATGCTTAAAATAAGATTCTAAAGCTATTTCTGATAATAAATGCCTATTAGAAAGTTACTATAATCATAGAAATTTTATTTTTAATTGCTAATGGAAAGTTTTTTAGTTAAATTATATCTATATACTTTTAAATTAAAAAGTTGTTTATAATACTTTACAGGTTCTAAATTATAATGGATTAAGTGTTGCATTAGAAACAATTTTAATGAGTCATGACCCGTATGTATAATATATTCTTTTTACTTTTGTTGAATGATTATTTGATTATCTTTTACTTTTCTTGCTAAAAATCTTTTACTTTAGATGCTTAAGAATAGGAATGAACAGTTTAGGAGCATATGCATCTGTTAACCACCTTCATTTCCATTTATATTATCTTAAGGAAACTCTTTATTTAGAATATGCTGTAAGTATATCTTATATATTTTAATAAAAATCATGAAGTTATTTTTAAAAAATATGTAAAAATTTATACCATACTCTCATATACTTGTGTTTTTTAAAATTTAAAATTTTTAAATATAACTGCAAATTAAATGGATTTATGTTCATAGACTCATACAAACATACATATTTCTACATTCAGATATATACCTTATATACGCCAAGAATTTTTGGGGCTTTTTACAAACCTAAAGTGGGAGGGGGGGATTGGCCTATATGTGGATCCATGGAACAGATGTAATACATGTGCGTTTTGGCAACGGTTTTTGCCATTTGTGACAAAAAATTGCTAAATCAGCAAAAATTAAGGGAATGGTTAAAACAGACAGTAAAGAACAAAAAAGAAAATGCATAATGGTGAAAAGTGAATAAAACTTATAAAAATTATGAAAGGAGAAAACATAAAAATGGAAAAATAAATCTTAAATGACTCTGTGTTATAATCGCTCCAAAACAACAGTACAATAATGTTAGTGGATTGGCTAATCTTTTAATTAACACAATTCTATGTAACCCAGAAGCAATCAATAAATTGCCAAACATTGAAACTAAATCAACTTTTCTACATTTTAAAACGTTTTTAAGAAATTACTTTAATGCATATGACACATCATACATTATTAGTATTTTTATCATAGCACTTAAACCTTTAACCAGAACATTGGTTTAGAATTATTTTTTAAAAAGTAGCTTTATTGAAATTTCAAATGCTTATTGTTGCATGTGGCATAATGTTATAATAGATTTAAAACATCTTAAAATCTGTCTATCTATGCCTAGTAAGTGATACTGATATGCAAGAAAGAATTCAGGCCCCTTCATATACTTTATTTTTTAGATATGAAAGTTTTTTTATAGCATGCAACATTTAAAAAAAAATGAAATTTGACTTTGATTTTTATTAAGGTTCTTACCTCTCAGTTTCTATGTATTTTATATTGTTTTATTTACATTAGGACTTAGTTTTTTTCATGTTTTTTTTTCATTTTATTATATTATTTTAATGAAAATTGTGTTATGTGTTTGTGAATACTAATTAATCATTTATTATCAAGAAGTACTGCTAGAAATGAGAAAAGAAATATTTCAAACACTGTTTTGAAGCAGGTACTAAAGACTAAACTTTCATAAAACAACAAATCAATCATTTGATATTAAAACTTCATATTTTGTTATTGTTCTTTTTGCTACTGTAGCACCTGTGGTTTAATAATTCCATTAAATGTTTATTTAGGTATAGAGCAAATAAGGTAACTGTTATTTATCTGGTAAATGAAACTATAAAATAAATAGGAATTTCATAAAGGTACTGAAGAGATAATATCTGTAAAAATTTTTTAAAAACCTTATATTTAGTGTTTTTCTGATTTATGATAAATAACTATATAAAATTATCCTCTCCACATACTTTATTTTCATTTGAATTTTGTGTGTGTTAATTATCAGGATCAGTTAGTTAGTTGATAAATCTGAAATCATAATTTTAACACTTTTTTGGAATTCCTTTCCTCATTTCAACTCATAAGTTGAAATTGAACATTTAAAAGATGTTTTCTCTTTATAACTGTGCATTTTTGAATAAGTTATAAATTTTAATTACCTATAACTGAAATTTTCTAGTAAAAAAAATGAGTGTTGATGTTTTGAGCTATAAAGAGTATAAGTTTTACACATACCATTTTCTAAAAAGTTTATCAAAAAATTGCATCCCTTTCTTTCTTAATCATAGTAAAATTACTTTAGTTGATATAAAACATTTCTTATTTTAGGTCAAAATAATTACATTTTATATATAAGATTTGAAATTTAATATATATATATATATATATATGTTACAGCCTATGGAGCATTTAATTAGTGACTGTTATGAAATTAAAGATTTTCCATCTCAAGGATTTGCCTTTCAGCTTTTAGACAATGGAGAATTCTTATCAGTTATGAGGTATTATTAAAAATTTTTAATTTAAAATTTATAAAGAAGATATAAAGCTTTATTTTCTCATAGAACCAACTGATGTTAATATTTTAATACACAAGAAGCATCCTTACAGAACTACTGTTTAAAAATAACTTTTTATAACTTCTATATAATATGGTGCTAAAAATGTATGAGGTGATAATATCAGAACTTAATTGTGGTTATTTAATATAAAAACTATTTACTTTTATAAAATATATCTCTAATTAACATAAATATATAAAAAGATTTAAATTTATTGTTTTTGTTGAAAATTTACCTTTTACTAAAATTTTAATTTTAAATTCATTTGAAATATAGGTCTGTTATGAAGTTAGTAGAATTTTTGCAAAAAGAGAAGATTGCACATAATATTTTCATGACAAGAGGAACTGCTTTTACAAATGTGACACCAGAAAAAAATGTTTTTAATGCAATCAGAATTTTTGTTTGGGCAAGGGAATCATCATTTGGTATGTTATACTATTTTATTGATGTTCATCTATATTTTAACTTTTTGAGTATGGGCATATCATGTTTGCAACATCTTTTGAATTGACTTAAATGATTCATTAGTATCAATTCCTTATGACAGACATAGAGCTATGTCTATTGGTAATAAGAAATACTAATTAAATGTCCTGTTTAAAATATTGATACACTTGCCTTCTGAGTCAATTTCAAAGGCTTTGCATATGATGCACCTTCCCTCAAATGATTAACTTAGACTTAACACAACATTTTAAGTCTTCATAAAAAGGCTAAATTTTGTAACAAATGGACAAGGATAAAATTTAAATATCTGTCATAAGCTGTGCAAAAATGTGGTGACTATGCATTTATGACCATTATGGGACTCAGCAATATTGTCCATCTTGTGCTGTTCTGAAAAAAAGGTTAGTTCTACAAATGAAAAAAGTGTACATTAATGCTGAATATGAGAAGAACATTTCTGTGATAAAGCATACAAAATCATTGATTTAATGTGTCTCAAAAGTAATATAGTATAGTTCAGCTCTGTTATAGCGAATGCAGTATATAGTAAATGAAAACTTTGTTCTAACCATTTTTTTTTACTCTAATACTAATTTATCTCTTTTTCATAGTGAACCTCTGAAATATTTGAAACCAGATATAATGAATCATTTTTCAATTATTTACTTAATTTTTGTTTCATGACTTCTCTGCAGTAGTGAAAACAGTATTTTATTTATAATTTCATTTCAAATCATGTAAGATTAATATATTTCTGTCTATACAAAGAGTGGGTGAAAACATGTTGACATTCTTCATATTAAACAAAGAATGTCATAAATTCTTTCTCAAAATTTTAATCACACCAGAAGGTATCATATCAGGGAGCTATAATGATAAAATTAATAAATTTTTCTATTTGTCTTCATTTTTAGTCAATTTATTAGGCAATTAGCCAATTCAATTTTATCAATTTTAGTCAGCTTATTCAAAGATAACTTTTATCAGTTTTTCAATTATATTATTATTGAGTACAGTTAGGAATTAACAAGATACACATTTTGCTATGTCTAACATTTGTCTTAATGGTTTAAATACAGCAAACTACGAGATAAGTGAATAAAATCTTTGGTTCTTTACTGTTCATTGTAACAGGGTTTACCTGTAATTAAGGTGTTCTGTTAATATTCAATAAGGCATTAGTATACTTAAGTGATTATTAATATAAAAAATTAATAATTTTTTATAGCTCAGTATTAAAAACTGACTATATAAAATGACTTCACCGTTGTACAGCAAAGTTCCCAAAGGAAGTCATATTAGTTACAGTTTGTTACAACAGTACATTAAAACTGAAAAATGTCTCAAATAAAACAAAAATGAATGGACTGTTTTATCAGAAGAATATTTTAAAACCAATTTATTAAGAAGATATTTAAAATTATAAGTTTTAAATATCTTCTTAATAAATTGGAAAATTTTAATAAGTTGAGGTTTGTATCTACAAATCATCTCAGGTCTAAAGTAACTGCAACTTTTTTACCAAGGAAAACAAATCTGTAACAGAAATAAAATGTATCACATCTAGTGAAGTACTTGTAAAACTATCTTCATATATGAATTTTTGTACTCCCATTTTGTTAATTTAAGCCTTAGTCAAATGACATACCATGTAATGGACTTTGGAAAAATTACCCAAGAGGAGTTTAAAGAAATTGACATGATGTTGCTAAAAACAGTTTATTTTCACAGAAAAATTAAGCATATAGTTTTAAAAAGGATATTAGAAGCAAATCCCTCCAAGAAATACTCCCTTTATGAAGAAAAGTTATGAATAATTTCCATAAGAAGTGAAGAACCTTATGTATGTATATATATATATATATATATATATATATATATATATATACACACACACACACACACACACACACACACATACATACATATGCTCAGGCAATGCCATGTGCTTCAGTAAGTATTTTATAAAACTGAGAACTTTGAATATAATTTTCTAAGAATTGTTATTGAATTTGAAATTAAACATTTATCTAGTAACATAAATTGTATAAACAAATCTATAACTTTTTAAAGTAATTCTTAAATTTCATATAAGAGCTTATTATTAATAGCAATATGTCATTGCCTGTCTACGTCAGTACACAGAAATGGTCTACAAACTTTTGTTATCTATTATCGTAAGTAACAATGTTATGGTTTCTTTGAAACTAGTCTTAAAACATTTTAAAGCTAATTTGTATTATGGATATAAGAATTAAACTGTAAAAGAAACTCTTAAAAATGCATTCTGATTTTAAATTAGCAGAAAAAACTGATTATTAATTTAGAGGCTTAGTTTCTAATAAAACAAGTCAAAATTAAAATCGTTTTAATTATCTACTCTCATAACTCTCTATAAAATAGCATTGTTATATCAGTTTTTTACTTGTTTGTGCAACCATAATTCTCACTACAATATAAATATTAATTCATATTATTAATTTAAAAAAATAGCCCAATCTTTATAAAGGTCTTAAAACTTATTCTTATGGTCCTTTTCTGCAAAATTTCAAATTACTTAAAGCATAATAGACACATACACATATATATGATCTGAACTGTATGATATGTTGATTTAAAACTTTTTTTTGGTCATAGGTTCCAAAAATGATGTGGGATTTAATCCTGCTTTGTGTGAACTTGCCGGCCATTTACCAATCAAAGGTAAAGTTAACATTTATTTACTATGCATAATTTAATTTTAATAGCTACAATTTCTATGTTTATCAAAAATATGTTTGAATTTCAAATAATACAATACTAAACAATATTTTGTACATTTACCTACAATTTCAATAGTACTGTAATCAGTTTGAAAATACAAGTTATTTCACACTATTTAATTTAGTAGCAGAAGATGTACATAAGATTATAAATAAGTATATATTACAATATTCAGTGCCATTTAAAATCCCAAATTTTAGGTCACATTTTTCTTTTGTACACTATCTGTAATCTACAACTAAGAATAGTACAGTAAAGTATCATTTATATGTTATTAAAAGGACAAGTAATGATGTATTAATGAAAACACATATGTCTGATTATTGTAAATTTATACAAATGCAATAATTTTAAAACTCAGATATTAGTATTGGTGTATTATTACATAGTATGCTAAAAACAGAGTAATAATTAAATTTAAAAATTAACTATTTATCATAAAAGTAAAATCATATCTTTATTATATATCTCAGGTTCTAATTAAGCCATTTATGTACATGCAGAGAGACAATTAAAAACATCTTTGTTATTCGACATGCTTATTGTCTGTGAATATTAAGTACAATAATTTAAATGAAATAAACGTCAATGTTTTTCCACTAGTGTTTAGATTAGTTCAAATACTCAGCAAAAATGATCTCTAGTTTCAAGATATTCCAGTCTTTTTCAGAACAAATTGCATATAACTGAAGCTTTATGTCATATAAATGAAATATTTTTATCATTACAATGGTTACAAATGTATATGGGCTGTGATAAAATGTATCAATGGTGCTTTATCATATTTACATAGATTTATTCTGCATTGAAAAGTATTTCTTGTCTAAGATTAGTTTTTGAATCCATGTAGAAAACATATTGTTTCATAAGTGCATATATTAATTGCAGCAGTAAACTTTTCATGTTCCATTTTGACACTAAATTTATTACAGTAACACACCTGTCTATTTTAGATTATATGGATTTTAATGATTTTAGAACATGGAAAATAAATCTCACAGAAAACTTTAAAGGGAATAAATGATACTTTATAGTATTTCTGTTTTAAAAAAACCGGTTAATTGTTTATTTATACATTTTTCTGCTTTATGTAATATAACCTTAACCTGTTCGCGACCAATGTCTCATGGACTCACCGCAGCAATTCTACCCTTATCAGCCCAGCATCGCCTCCATGTGAAGAGCTCCGGTTCCTATTGCAAGACCAGCATTGCATATGCATCAGAATGTTTTATTTGAATTTTTAAATGCTAGATTTAATTACTAGATGGTGTTAAATGGCAACAGTTTTCACAAAGGTCGACTTGAATAGCATTTACGTGCTGGTCCTCAAGGGGTGAAGGATTTTCTATCATTAGACTTAAATTTCACATTTTAAAGTATTGTGTATGTAAAATAACACAGCTGTTTCAGTTTAAATATGCATTTGCAAACATAGCATGTAGACATATATATATATATAATAAATCTGAAAAAGTTGTTAATCACTTTTTAGATTTATATTTCTAGTATCATTTAAAACTTTTAATTCATATCTTCTGTTTATCAAAACTTTAAAAAATGTCATTTATTTATTTATATTTAACATAAGTAATTAAATCAATAAATAAAGGATTTTAAATATTCTTTTTCAGAGAGAAACTATTTTGAAAATGTAACAGAGGAAGAAGTAGCATGTATTCTGCATAATGTATGTCATGAGATGTTTAAGAAAGTAAAACAAAATATTGTACAGATATATTCATAATTTTTCAGAATGACTGAAATAAATAAAGATTTCTTTTATTTTTGATCATATGACATCAAAGCCTACTATAAAGCAGCATTAGAATCACCAATATAAATATTGCCAATCCTAAAATAAAAGCCTTTCTGTTTTCTTTCCGTAGACGTTGCAGATCTTTTTCTATAAAAGAGAAAAGTTGTGTTAAAAAAAATTGATATGCTACATTTAATGAATTTTTAACATTAAAAATTATACATTCCTACATCATTTATAATTGTCTAGCTTTCAATCAAGTATGAATTGCACCTATATTATAAAAATCTTTTATTTTGTATTAATTTAAAATATTGCTTGTTTACTCACAAGCAATATTTTAAATTAATACAAAGTTATTAAGTTCTTTCATAGTCACAAATTGCTTAGTAGAATAGTTAATTACCTATTGCTAAAAGAAAAAAAAAAAGGCTTCAATAGATGACTATCTATAGTAGTGAATATTTTCATTTAAAGTATATAAAATAGATTTTCCTATTAAGAATTGACTATCCACACTTCATAATCACTTTCTATTTGTTCATCTTAGTTTATTTCATCATCTGGTGAACTATTATGTTTAATATGTAATTACATATTACTAAATTGTATGTTAAATACTGTTATATATATATATTAAGAGTTTCTCCAATTTTAATTGGGATACTTTTATTTTCACAATATCACTCCACAAGTATTTTAAGTATAAATAACTTAATATGAACTAATATATAATTTTACCTTTCAAAAATAAAATTTATAACACTTTTTCATAAATTTTCTGGGCAAGAGGTTGAAATTTCTTTCAAATTGTGTAACCGAATACCTAAAAATGTTAAGACAATGTTTCAGTAACTATTGTTACATAACCATAGTATTTATTGTACAACAAAAGATGAATGAAATCTTCAGTATATATATTTATGTTGTTGTTCAGAAAAAAATAAAAATTTTCTTGTATGTATTTTGGCAGAAATGCAATGTAACAATTATTTTTCATTTTCAAATAATAACACTTGAATTCACAGAATAACTCATACTATTTTTGAATATAAAATGGAAGGTAATTAATTGTATTTAAATCAGGTTGAAAACAAGTTGTTGTCTTGTTTAGCATTAATCCAGAGTTATTGATTTCATTTTCACATATAAAAAGAGATTACACAGTAAACATATTATATACTAAGTATTGAATCATTAACACAAATATTAATTTATCTCACAGTCTCAGAAAACTAAGATATTACAGTTATGGATATTACAGACTACTGATTTTGGTATTAAAATCCTTTCATTCAATAGTTATGAAATGATAATTTAAATCATGAAAAATATATTTCCTTTTAACCAGAGTATGACTAATGACTGTTTAAGACTGTTTCTTTCATAGTTTGTAGTTATTTCCTTATGAAATAGTGACATGCAGAGTATATACTAATAACTGACTACAAAACTAATTGCTTACTTTAATGAAATATTTATGTACACAAATATATGCAATTTATGATTATAAATTTATAGTAAAATATCCCTAAGTATATTTTGATAGTCAATAAATTTGTTATTGAAATTTTATGAATATAATTTATAGTAATATATAAAATCCTTTGTATGTATGTATACATCCTGAAGTGGCTCGACTGTAGATAAAATTATGTGTGGTGATTCAGATTAACCTCTGGAAAGTTTTAGACAGGTCAAATTGCCATGAATTCAAAATCAAGGTCATTATGGAAATCAAATGCTTTTTTGACCTCTATTAGATATGGCAACTACATAGTAATACACCATAGAATATATCTTTATTTTCAAGCTAAAGTAATTACACTCTCAGCTAAGCAGAGATTATTCAGTATAGAAATAAACAACAGAATACCTCTGATTAGCCTAATTTTCTGTCTATAATCTGTGGATTATACATAAAAAACTTTAAATTTTTTTTCTAATGTGTATTATATGCTGTTTAAAATTATTTTTATAGTAAAATTTACAACTATCTTTTCTAAAGAGTATTAGACGGCAGCACCTGCTCATATTTACACAGATTTTTTTTTTTTTTTTTTTTTTTTTTTTAATGAGGATAAAAGTCCTTTTCAGTCAATGACACAGCAGTTTAGATAAAAGTTCCTGATTAAATTAATAATTTCCCTTTTGTATATTTATTTCTATTAAGAAATAACACTTGCATAATCTGGAATGGCAGCACTTTTTCATTCTCAGCTATGGTGCTATAACTGCAGTTTAAATTTTTAACACAGAACGCAAGTAACCATATTAAACTAATATAAAAAGAATTATTTTAAAAATTCCAAGTTTTAACATCTTTTTTATTTAAATATGCATTTGAATAATTTATTTGTATCATTGTTTCTGTACTAATTAATATAAATTTTTAGATTATATTCTTACTGTTGTTAAATATAAAATTCTTTAAGTCTATCCAAATTTTCACTTTGTTATATTACTTTTTATAATTTAAAGAGAGTGTTATTATCATCAAGTAAAAGAGTTTAAATTTAATTTTATTAAGACTAGAAGATATAATACTTCTTTCCATATGCCTTTCATTTCTGTGAATCATATGAGATTAAAGTGGAAATTTAATCTACAGATTATACAATATTTTTCCCTGAAAATATGAAGGAATTGGATTATAGTGGATTATAGACAGAAAATTAGGGTATTTCTTATCAACTTAAGTGATATCATTCTTTCACATTTTTATTTCTATATGTGACTTAGCTTTCTCTAATTCTTATTAATTTTGCAAAGAGTAAGAGATCCCAGTATAACGCTAAATCCCAAAATATACTTTAATATTTATTGAAAAAATTAAATGTTTTCTTGCTTTAGGAAAATAAGTTGTTTTATTTTAAAAATTGTTTATATTACTGGTTTAATATAAAATGCACTATCAATTTTGAAATAAATATTAACTAGATTTATCTTTAAATGACAATTTGTACTCTCTTCCTTTTTTTCTCTAATAGAATGAATATATCATACAACCAAATTTCTATATTTTATTTTATTCTTTAACTGACATTTCTGAAGTGCATTTTATAATTAGTGGTCATTAGCAGTTGTGAACTATGTTAATGTGAATGGATACCATAGAATCAAAGGATATATGAAATCTATACAACTCAATTTCTCTTATTTCAGAATACACCATATAATAATAAAATCTATTACAAGAAGAAAAATTTCTAATTTTTTACTAAAGTAAAATTGTCAGATGAATAAAGTTTAGTATTTCTTTAGATTTCAAAAAATTATCCAGATTAAAAAAATTTATCGTCTTTGATAAGAGAATTAGATTCCTTGATATTTTATAGAATATCTTCTAAAGCAGGGGTAGGCAACGCGGCGCCCTCCAACGATTTTTAATGCGCCCTCACTGGACTAATTTAAATGTATGATAGCCAGAGCGATTTACTTACTCTTGTCAAACGGCGATATACAGCAAGTAGTCAGTTTGGTTTAGGATTGTGCATAGATTAGCAGTTTGCTAACCTTGAGCTTATCTAATAACAGGCAAGTATTTTTTGTTAGTGTGTGATAGTATTTCGAATAGACCATGCGTAGACCGTGCATTTAAAACTACCAAGTAATCCGAAATAATTCTTTTCTTTCAAAACCCTTCATGGATAAATGTAAAAGAAAAAGAACATATTTTAACGATGAATGGGAACATCTATATTGTTTCGTTGATTACAAAGGGAAATGTATTTGTTTGTTGTGTAATAATAGTGTTGCGATTCCCAAGAAAAGTAATATTGAACGACATTTTAAGACCGTTCATACCAATTTTGATAGTGACTATCCAATGAACTCTGAAATTAGAAGAAAAAAAATTATTTCTTTAAAATCTTCAATAACTAACCAGCAAAGTTTTTTTACTAAACCACTGCAACAACATAAAGCAGCAACGATCGCGTCATATAAAATATTGCATTTGTTAGCTAAGAATAAAAAAACATTTACAGATGGAGAATTAGTGAAAGAAACCATGTTAGAAGCTGCTGATTCACTTTTTGAAGATTTGGTTTGGTTTTGAAGTGCTACGGTCTACTTTTTGCAACACGAGGGCTAATGAGACCGGGACCTACTGCTTAAGGCCGATTCCGAACGGCTACGAACATCCATGCCATAGTGGGATTCGAACCCACGAACTCTGGTTCCGAAGGCCAGCACCCTAACCATTCGGCCCACTTTTTGAAGAATTTAAAAATTAAAAAAAAAATAGTTTCAGCTATAAACACGTTGCAATTATCAGCACGAATTATTACTAGAAGAATTGAAGTAATTGCGGAGAATTTGGAGGCAGAATTAGCAAATGATATGGAAAATTGTATTTTCTTTTCGCTACAGATGGATGAATCGACAGACGTGACAAATATATCACAATTAGCAATTTGCGTGAAGATGGTATTTTCTGATTTTACAACAAAAGAAGAATTCCTTAAAGTTCTGCCATTAAAGGGAAGCACCAGAGGAGAAGATATCTTTTCTACTTTTAAAAAGTATATAACAGATGTAAAATTACCTGTACAAAAGTTATCGTCAATTACAACAGACGGGGCACCAGCGATGACTGGTAAGAAAAAAGGATTTATTGCCTTATGTAGACAGGATTCCTTATTCCCTAAATTTATTTCTTATCATTGCCTCATACATCAGGAAATGTTATGCGCAAAAACAATCGGTTTTCAACACGTATTTACGATAGTAACAAAAATTATTAATTCCATAACATCGGGAGCAATGCAACACATGTTGTTTAAATTACTTTTAGAAGATGAGGACGTTCAGCTCACAGATCTTCTTTTACATACTGAAGTAAGGTGGCTGAGCAGAAGTAAAATACTTGAGCGGTTTATCATGCTTTTGCCACAAATAAAGGAATTTATTGCATCAAGAGGCGATTTTTACGAGCAATTAGAAAATAAGGATTGGCTAATCGACCTCGGATTTCTGACAGATATGACGTCAAAGTTGAATGAGTTAAATTTAAAAATACAAGGGAAAAATCAGCATATCGCTGACATGATTAGTGCAGTAAATGCATTCAAATGCAAGTTAGTGTTGTTGAAATCCCATGTATTGAAAAACTCATCACATTTCCCAAATATAAAATATACTGTTGAGATTTTAAATTTGAATAATGAAAATTTTACTGCTACATCATATTTAGAAATTATAGATAAGCTAATAGAAAAATTTTCTTCTAGATTTGAAGATTTTGCAGCATTAGAACCCGTTCTAAGATTTTTCATAAATCCATTCAATGTTACTGAAGATGATGTCCTTGAAATAGTTTCAGTGTATTTAGAGCTTCATAATATCGAAGATCTAGAATTAGAAATAATAAACTTGCAAGGTGATATTATTTTAAAAGCGCGTAGTAATGATAAAATATTTTGGAACTTAGTCGATGAAAATAAGTATCCTATTTTAAGGAAATGTGCGCTAAAAATTTATTCATATTGGGCAACAACATACAATTGCGAGTCGTTGTTCTCAAATATGAAATATTTGAAATCAAAATACCGAACAAAGCTTAATGACTCACATTTAGATAATTGTTTAAGGACCGGGAACTCTAAATATATCCCCAATTATAAGAAATTAACTGAAAATAAGGACACCCAAGTTTCACACTGAATTATATGTATCATTATGTATGACACCAACAAAATATAGTTATAAAAAATCTGTTTTTTTTAATGCCTATTTATACCTGTTGATTATTTGTAAAATATGCGCCCTCGGTGATTTTTAAATTTAGTATTGCGCCCTTAAGGACAAACAGGTTGCCGACCCCTGTTCTAAAGAATCAAAGTATATACTTAAAAAGTTTAAAGAATATAGCTAAATTATTTAAATAAAAAAATAACATTGAAACCTACTCATACATTTTTTTTTTTTTTTAAATATTGTCAATATATATAACTCTTGCCGAATTTTCTAAATTGCAACAATAAGGCATACAATTTGGTATGCATTAAAAAGTAAAAGAGGAGAGAAAGTCTATCAGTTCAACTAGACCCAGAAAGGCAGAACAAAGTAAAAATGATAGACAAGAACAATTAAAGAACAGAAGAAAATCAGGTGACTGTAAAAACTCCTAGGAGTTAACTCTATATTTCAACAATTTAAAAAATATGTATAACAATTATTAAAATACATTATTTCAAGTACGTAAAAAATGGTTAACATAAAATAAAAATTAACTGGCAGAAAAGTGCATTTTCTAAAAATAGATAATTATTTCAGTAACAATAAAAATCATCTGATCTGAAAATAATTAAAACTTTTATATGAAATGCAAACTTAATATTACAATTGATAGGGATATTTAAGCAATTTATGTCTATTAAAGCTCACCACAGAAATGACAATTTCTATTATGTTGCATCAGTATACAACATTACATGCGACAAAACATGGATATATATCCATTTAAGAACAGGAAATTAAGCAACAGTCTACAGTTTGGTCATTTCAAGATGCACTAAATCCTACAAAAATTTATTAATTTACAGAGCACTTCCAAGAAAAAAAAAGGAACACTTGTTTAACTGGACATATTGCAACTTTTCCTTTAGGTGATCAAAGAATAGTTAATGCTGAAGAGCATTTATAATCTGTTTGCCAAGTCACCAATGAAATAGGGAAAAATGACAAACAACATCACATCATTCTTCAGTATAATAATGCCAGCTCCCATGCAGCATCTCACATAATTTGTTATTTGAAGGTTTGGTCCAATTTGGCTTAGAACACTACAGTCTACTTTTTTTGAAAAACAAAGACTAATAATGATCATTTGAAGAAGAAAAATGTTGAATTAATGGCTCATTACCCATATTCTCCTGATTTATAGTCTAAAAACACTTTTTTTGCTTCACTATGTCAACCTCTCCCCCCCCCCCAAAAAAAAAAAGTGTTGACAGTGATTTTCCTTATTTTAAGTAACTGTTGAAGCCTTCCAAAGCCATGTTTTAAAGAGATTAACTTCAGAATGGAAAAATTGTTTAGAGAATTTATTTAAAAACATACAAAAGCATATAAATTTTAAAGGCAAATAATTTATAATGCAATTAAACAGTTTATTTTTAAAGAAAATTGTTTCTCTATTTACTGAAAAAACTTAAAAGGTAAATCTCATATATGTATACAGGGCCAAGGTTAATAAGTGTTGCAGAGTGTGCATATGCACACACACCAATAAAATAAATAGAAAAATATGCCACCTTAATCTACATTAAAAAAAAAATTTTTTTTTGCTAAAAATATTAAGAAAATTATCTGTTTTTGTGTATCAGAGAGTAATCATTAGCATTACTTTTAGTTGGTATTTAATACATGTAATATATCAAAACTATTTAACATTTAATATTTCCTTAAAAACATCCTCTCTCCCATTCTAATTCCTTAAAATCTTTTTCCCAGCCTCTAAATGTCTTAATCAAAGGAGCGTTCTCGACTTAAAATTCTTTCAATACATTTCTCAAAGCCTTCTATCATATAGATGTAAATTTTCTGTCTATTCAACACGTTACCCAGCTGTTGCCAGAAAATAACTATGTATTTTTTCTGATCTTACACTTAAATTTGCTGAGTAAGCGGGAAAATTCTTTCTGTCTTTGCTCTTAGGTGCATCACTGTTCAAGCAGAGTGATTTTTGCTTTTTTTCTGTTGTCTGTTGTTAACTAGTAAAGATGTCCATTTTAACAGCTCTAAAATAAAGTTTTAATTAGACTTGTGCCATTCTCTGCAATGTGGCCAGACTGCATCGTTTGTTATTACTGCTACCTGATTAGCTTTCTCCTTGCCCAGAAGCCCGGGCAAATAAAAACAATATGGGCTACATAATTATTATGACTAGAGCAAATAATTATTACATACATACATCTTCACACATTTAATTTAAATAACAGATTGATATGCAATATATTAAACTATTTAAATGGATATTTACTTATAAAATTTCAGAAATATCAATTAAGAAACTCAAAACAAATTTGTAATAAGATATAAATATTCGCTATAATTTTGGTACCAAGTTATGGTGTCTCCCCACCTCTTCAAATAGACTTATTTGCAATAAAAAAGTAATTATGTGAAAATTTAGAATTATCAGATACTATTGATGCACTATTTGAAAATGAAAAAGCGTGTAGTTTCTGGTGTGTTACTTTTGTTTTATAACCTAAAATAAGTATACGATGTATAATTTTTACTCTTTAAGAATAGTAGTCAATTATATGTAGTAATCATATAAACATAAAAGTAAGCCTTTTATGCATAAGGCTAAGTTATGAATTTACTAAAAATCCATATCAATAAAGGACAGCAAAATACTATCATACGTATATTTGCCTTATAGCACAGAACTAATCATGCATGCAAGACCATTATTTATTGGAATTACTTTGAAACAAATAAAGGGCCTTACAGCTCAATATTTTTAATCACTAGGCTCCCCATCATAAAATGATTGGTCTCACTTAAGCTCACATATATAAACAAAATTTTGATTCTAATATACATCCTACATAAAAACTTCCCTTTTATAGCTACATTAAATTAAAATTTTAAATTATTAAAAGTATTATAAGATATTCACCTGTCTTCCGTAAATCATCTTTTAATTTATTGATCTCTTGTTCAAAATAAGTTCTAGAATAGAAAACAAAAGAGTGAATAATAAATAATATTAAAACTTGACCTATAAAATTTTTCACTGGAACTCACATTATTTAGGTATATGTTTTTGTGAAAAAATATATTTCAATTGAATCCAAATGAAATAAGCTTTCATAATGTATATTTTAAAAATATACTGTCAGATTATTATTGAACCTACCTTTCTTCTACATTTACTTTTCTTTTTATTTTCTGTAATAGCTCTTCCAGTTGTTCTTGTTGATTTTTCAGCATCTCTTCACGTTCTTCTATCTGCAAAATATCTTGTATTATTCAGGCTGATATATTTTTCACCAGCTATAAATATTATTGATAAAAATAATCTGTAATTATATCTCATGTTACCAGAAATGAATTTTGTTAAATATATCAAAGTTACACACAAGAAAGTTTCATTTATACTAATATTAAAGAGTTAAAATTTATTTGCACATAGGGAGAAATCTTGGCAGATACCGAGCTGATTTTAAAAATTGTTTTACTAATAGAAAACTATACTTTCCTGAGCAATAAAGGCTATAATTTCATTTAGATATAAATAAATTTTCAGTTGGAAAAAAAGAAATGGAAGAAAAAGCACTGCTTGGTTTCTTTATTCAGTGTCAGCTTTATGCAGTGACCAAATTCTAGTTTTTTTTTTTTACTTATTTCACTTGCAAAAAACACTATAATTAGCACAAAAACACTATAATTATATCTTGTTTTAATAATATTTTAGAAATATATTATAGTGGTTGACTAAAGATAATATAACAGAGTAGCTGATTGATCTAGCAGAAAATACTCCAGTATGGTAGATTATGATATTTTAGAGAGTATTTTATTTGCAATTTCTGTACATGTTGCTCATGACTCTAACATTTCTTAATTTATGAAAATATTTAGAAATAGGTTTTTTTAAAAAGAAAAAAAAATGTATTTATTTATTTCTCAAAATTACAAGACATACATAATACTGTTAAGTTGTTTCAGCTCCTGAATTTTCTAGTGTTCTGTGTACAACAATAGTTTTTTTTTCTAAATGGATTACTGTACTTCTCGCGACGTTTGTAAACTAAAGTCCAAAAGCTTTTAAATTGTAGATAATACGCTTTTTGATTGGCGTATAAAAGTTAATTTCAAACACTACACTTCCCATGAAAAAGTTGAATAAACTCCATTAAAATTTGAAATGGGCCGAACGATGGTCACTCAGTCGTTCCTTTTCAGAGCCGGCGCCCATAATTACGTCTAAATTAGTTCAGAAACAATATATATTTTCATTTGTAATATAAAAACCTTTTTTTAAAGCAAATGAGATATTAAAGGTCACTAAAATCAAAATCTGAAGTTCTGATGTTAAAAAGAAATGTTTAGGATATTACATTTTTTCAATAAAAACAAGAACTTACCTCTCTCATAACTGACATATTTGTTTATAGTTTAAACTATTTAAAAAAAAAATTGAGGATGATTCTTCGTTTTTTTTTTTACCGTCTTATGCGCTTGTTAATGGGAAATATATTTAATTAATGCCCAAATATACGAAAGGAAAAATTCTTATTTAAGAGGTAAGTTAGTATAAAAAGTAGCAAAATTAAAGTGAAATAAAAAAGCTAAACACAAAATCAGGTGTGCCAAACAGCAACAGGTGAACGGATAAGAAGCAGTCGAATTTTCAAAACTCGATACGTTTGTAACAATCGAAACTAATAAATCAACAGCGAATAAATCGGCCGATAAGTAAAATAAGAACAGTTGGTAATATTTAGGAATAAAATCGTTAATATGTGGCAGAAAATAACAAAGAATATATTTGTTATATTTAATAATTAATAAACGAGAATGTGAAATATTATTTTTACAATAAGCTCATTTGTATTTAAGTATATGTTCGATTAAAAGTTCGATTACAATATTAACGTAAATACACTAAATGAAATATGTTTTGTAGTTTTTCGTGTGTCATGAGGTGGTTGCTTGAAACAGACGAGCGATATTAACAAACGTAAACATGTATAGCGGAATTATTTGTAAGGCTATTTATAATTAAACACTTATTTCTATAGTGATTAAATCTCTGAAACAATAGAAAAGTCTTTTATCTTTGTGAATTTTAGTATGTTTCCTTTTATCAATGTAATTATTGTGTTACTTCTTGATTTGAAGCATTGTTTAGTATTTAATTATTAAACCATAGTAATAATATAATTAAAAAATGTTTTCGTTTAGTAGGGAGATATTTAAGCTTGCCAACTTCTATAATTTTGCTCCACAGATGGCTGAAACAATTATATTTGACTCGTAAACAAAATGTAAACTACTGTAATGCAATGGGATTTTGACTTCATAAATCAAAAATCTAGTAGATTTTTTGAGTACCGCAAAATTATTTTACAGAAAATGCTTTCGAAAAATGCGTACTTAAAAATAAATGTTTACAGTTCAGTAATAAAGTTATCACCATTTTCTGTAACTGATATTTAAATAATTTTTTTAAAGAGACTTTAATTACCAATATGACTAAATAATGGCTTTCAAAAGTGGCTCAAGACGATCATATGTGACTGTCATGTTTTGAGGAAATATTTGTTTTGATTTACTGTAGTACTTTTCATATACTGTTAAGTTTTATTTTGGTTTTCCTTTATTATATAAAATTTGGGTTTTCTGTTTTTTTTTTTCATGAATGTAAATATTATCATTTTACTGTTAATTATTTTCTTGTGTGTAAATTCAAACAGAACATTAAAATATCATTTAATTAATCTTTAAAAAAGGATTGCTGATAAATTGTTTTATGATATAATATTAAATTCTAAATTGTTTCCAAAGTTTTGTTCTAAATATACACTGTCTTGTATGTGCTCAACTTTTTATTCAATAAGTATTACGAAGAAAGTTGTCAGGGAGAACTATGAGATAACTGCAGTAACAGCATCAATAACAAAAAGTAGGAAGCGCACATGTTTTACTTCTTGTTTTATTGAAGAATGAGAACAATGTTTCTACATTCAAAATTTAATGCGATAATACTGTTAATTTTATTATCAATAATGTTATTTATTAACTGTCAATCGTTATATTATTTATAGATTTAAGTGGATACTTTATATATATTGTTTTTTATAAAGGCAAAATTTTGCATTCACAGGTGTAAGATGGTGGTTAAGAAATGAAAAGATTCACCTGAATAAGAAATATGGATTACTGTTGCATGTTTATCAATTATTATATAGTAATTGAAATGATTAATTCAAGTAAACCATCTGGTATGTTTATTTCTCATTTATTGGGACATAGTGCCAAGTTTTTTAACTATTAGTAATTTTAATATTTAAAATCTAGAAACTTAATCAAAAATTGAGAGCAGGGATATGCTATATAGTTTTTTTTCTATAAGTTTTAATATAAATATTTTCACCTCTTTATGTTTTTAAAAGTAATTTTTCATTAATAAAATAAAATTAGGATGGCAAAAATATTTAAGAAGGATTTACCTTTCTAAATTATAATTGTTTATCTGTATTAGTGGGATGAGATTTTGTGGGCTTAGGTTTAATTTCACATGTTTTATGTAATGTCTTTAAAAGTCCCATTCGTATTTATAAATATGAAAATATGTATAATAAGGTGTAAGGTATTTGTATGAAGGGATAAAAAGGGCTTTTCCACTAAAAGTTTTGTTGTTTACTTAATTTGTCCAAAGTTAAGCATATATGTATTAATAACATGTTAATTTATGTATGTAAAATTTAAACAATTTTTATATTGCCTTACACATAGACATAAGTTTTATAATAAACATAAATAATTCAATTTATGCTTAAGGTTATAAATCTGATATTTTTAATTTTTAAGGAAATTCAATAACTTATAATAAATTGTTTGTCTTAATAAATATGATAAATTAATAAAGACTTTAAATAAATTTTAAATAAATGTATATTCAACATGTAGGTAAGAATAAAAAACTGTTATTTGAAATCATATTATGAAGCTTTGTATGAGTGTAGAAATAATGTTATAGTAGAATTTTAATAACTAATTTTTTAATTGATATTGCAAAAATAATTTATTAATTCTATATTAAGGTTGTTAAAATATTTTAGCTATAATTACTGAAATATTGCTTTGTTTTCACACAAAATGGGAACTAGATCTGTTTTTATGGAAGTTTTTTAAGTAATTAAAATAAGAAAATAAGATCATTTCCTTCTTGTGTTGATGTACTTAAAAGAAACTGCTTAATATAGTCAGTACTAAATATATTAACACTAGGGATATGATATGAGATCACCTAACCATAATTATGATAAAAGGTCATCTTCATTCTTGTGTTATAAAACAGTATATTACAATGTTACTTGCAAATAAATTAATTTGTAGAATATAAATTACATTTTTTATTCATTGTATATGATCTAACAGTTATTGTATTATAAGGTCTTATTTATAACAAATGATAGTATAGTGTGGTTTATTTCTTGTATGGGACGTAATGCTGCAATTATTACATCCTATTAAATTAAATATTAAATTTTTTAAAATTCTATTTATTTTTTATCTAAGCCTGTATAGATTTACCTATATTGTAACACAATCATAGATAAATAAGCATAAAAATTTACAAATATACATATTTATGTATATATACATGTATGTAATGATAAGAAATTAGCACAATAAATTATTAAACTCTAATATTCATTTTCCATAATAATTCAGTTTATAAATATTCACCATCAAAAACAGATAGTGCAGAAAGCTAAACTTTATTTATGAGCTTAGGCACATATTTATTGTAGATGTATATATATAATTTCAGATCATCTCTTTTTTGAAATCTATATTAGGCTCTGAGACCATGAAAAAACTCTCTTCTTATTTGTACATAATTGTGGTTTAAACACAATGCATATAATGTGCCTGAAAGTAAAATGGCTAATTTTTATGTTCTAGAAAATAGACTTTTTTGCATGGTTTAACTTTGCCTTATGAATTTACTATGTGTAATTGGATCTATATTATAGATAAGGTATTCAAAATCCATGTTCAGTATTTTCTACTTTTCTGTGAATTTTCATATTGTTATTAACATATATGTAACCAGTGAAAATAACCTTCACCTATTATACAGGAAATCAGACTCTATTATCTAAGTTTTTGGTTTGCTGGGTAAAAAGAATTCTAAATCAAGTTGCTGTCATGAATATGTCAGAAAACAAAAAATAAAATCCAGCATTGTGGAACTGTATATTAGTTGGGGTGTAAATTACATTGGACAGCTGACCATAATTCCAATGTAACAACTTTACTTAGAATGTCATAGGAATAATACATATTGATAACAGAGCAAGCGAATCACGCTATTTTTTCCCATGAGACTAAAGATTTTTCAGCAATTTTGTAAAACAAGAGTGAATTTTGTTAATTTAATCCAGCTCAAAAGCAATGGTAGTACTACCTTCAATTTGGTAGTCAATGTTTATAGAGAAATTAGCAATAGTTTAAATATTTTTAGCTGAGTACTCCAACTGTTTAACAATGTATGTTTAATCTGATATTAGTGACATTACTGTCATTTTCAGCTAAGTTGTTTTGTAAATGACAGTATAAACTAAAAAAGACCATGCTGCTTGTACAGGAACTAGTTTACATAAATTTGCATACTATAACAATTTTAAGAATGCAAATGATTATAAATAAGATAATACAATAAATAAAATGCATATACATTTTCAGTTATTTGTGAAGGTAAATATACAATTAAAAGCAATCATGCAGGTTGTGTAGCAGCTAATTTACATGAATTTGCACAGTATAACAATTTTATTCAAGCTAGCAATTACAAATCAGATAATACAATAAATATAATGTATATACATTTTCAACCTTCAGGATTGTAATAGGTATTAATGTGTACTAGCATGAAAGGCTTTTCTTCAACTATATGTACCTTTACATTTATTTTTCTGCAAGGGGATCAAACCTAGCCATCATTTCATGTATATTCCTTTAATTAAAATTATATGAATTTGTGAAGCATGCTAATTTAATTAAAGTCAAAAAGGAAGAAAAAATTTAATAGGAGTATTATACCTTAAAAAGTTGTCAAAATGACTTTTTATAATTCTAGTGTTTAGACATTAAAAAAGACTGAAGTTTGTCATCTGCAAAATTGGAATTTTTTTTTAAAGTTATGTTCCTTTTCTCTTTCAGTTATTTATTTGATTTGCAACTTAAGAAATATTGATGTAAACATCACAAGACTTTTTATTATATTTTATTTTACAAATGCCAAACAATTAGCACCATCAGTCATGGGCTCTCTATGAATGACCATTATTTTGAAATATTTTGTTATTTAGAAGGCAGATTACAATCAGAAATAATGTGCAAAACTAGATGTTATAATAGTTCTAAGTTTCAGCCTTTTACAGCTATTTGTTTATGAGTTATGCATTACGGCATTAATATGTTTTATATTAAGTTTTCATTATAAAAGGGGCATATTACAATCAAAAAGGAAGTGTACAACTAGATGTTATGATAGTACTAAATACAAATATGCAAAATTTCAACATTTTATGGTGAACTGTATGTTATATTGAAATTTTTTGTATTAAAGAGTACAGATTACAGTCAAAACCAGTTAATGGTCAAAAGGGATATTTAAAGCTTCCTTGTTTGTACATACAGGTGTAACACTGACACTTTTCAAAACTGATTCAGTCATGGTTAAAGCAGGAATTTCCATTGAAATCTAGATACTAAAATTTTTCATGATTAGAATGTTTCATCTATTTTGTACAAGGAAATAAAAACTGTCTGTGGTATGATTATTATAGTTGCTGTTAGTTTTGTTTCCCTTTATAAAACAACTGAACTGAAAATGGTAGATATAAGACATATTACCATTACTTGTCCTCAGAAACTTACATTTTAAGGGCTAGGGGGAGATCAACAAAAAATTTATAATATTGATATTTTCTATGTAATACTGATTCCAAAACATTTTTCTTAAAAAAATGAGAATGCCTTACATGTAACAGAAGTTATTGACATGTAGACAACAAAGTTAAGACTTGTTAAACCAGGGTCAATATTTATATAATCATTACTTAATTTTTTATAACATGTATCTAAACTTATTTTTGACATACAATTCACATTTAAAGCTCAGGGTATACTACTGTTAATGCATCAATATCTCTGAAATTTTATTGAAGAAAATATAAATGAGGTAAAACTTAAATGATGGAAAAAGTAACAAAATTTTTAAGAAGAAATATTTAACTGTTACTTAATTTTTTTATTACTTTGCATCTAAACAGTTCATATATTATGTGCATGATGAGTTGTATAAATAGATTTCACTTGTTTGTGCAGCTTGCTTTCAAGCATTCCTAATTTCATTTTATAAATCCATATTGCAAATTAACAAGGATAAAACGTGATTGCTAATCATGGAAAGCCACTAATATTTACATCTAGTTGTTACAACTGTTGCCATTTAAAATGTAGAAATATTGGGATGATTAATATAAATGTAAAAATATAGATGTACCACATATATACACATGATATATATATATATATATATATATATATATATATATATATATATATATGTATATATATATATATATATATATATATATATATATATATATATATATATATATATATATATATATATATATATATATATATATATATATGTATGTGTGTGTATGTGTAAGTTACTGTTTCTTATTATCTGTACTAATTTTATATTGAATTCAAATAAATTATACCATATTGCCTTTTGCAGGTTTCTCTTTGGATTGCAAGAATATCCTATATGGAAAAGATGCATAATTTTGAAGACTTCAGCTGAATATTTTTTTAATCTCCAAGTTTATATTTACTTTAAAAATGACACTTTTTACATCTTTACATTTGTTGAATTTAAAGCAGTCACATTTTATACTTCATACTGATGATGTTGATTGCATCAAGCTAAGTGAAAAATATAACTGTGTACATGGGTATTACTCTTCAGCAAAAAATGAATATTTCCAAAGTCGCTGCTCAAAATGTGAGCATCAGTGGAGTGTTAAAAGAAATGTGAAGTATCTTGATAAACTATCTAGACAATATAAATGCCTTTATTTGTCCTGGGACTTAAATCAACCTTTGATTTTATTTTTTAGTAATGGATCAGTTGTTAGTATAGAATTGAATGATGAAAACAATACTGTGTTAAAAGTTGAAATTGATAACAATTTATGTGGGAAATTCCCTCCAAGTCGATTAGTTGATGTTGTTATGTGTAAAAACTATATTTATGTGACATATACTGAACCTAAACTTTCATTAATACATATTAACCAAGAATCACCTTCTTTATTATCTAAAATTTTTGGTTGGAAAAAAGGAAAATTACTTGGTTTTGAACCTAAAATAGTAAATTTTGATCTTTATGTACATAGCAACAAGAGCTTAGAGAGAAAACTCTCTTTAAATACTCAAAAGAATCTTCTTTTGGTTTGGTGGAAAAATTCAGGAGATGATGTATGGCCTTGGACTCCCATTGCACACCTTTCTGACAGAGTAAATATGCTTGTATATTCTGTAAATGGAGCATTTATGGAACTGCTTTGTTCTGTGAAAGTACAAGATGAGCTTCTTCATGCTAATTTTAGTAAACAACACTCTAATCAACTGTTTACTTTAGAAGAAATAAAAAAAGGAGGAGAAATTATTGTTAATATTTGTGTTCATGAAATTATTCATGGTCAGTGTCAGTTAATATACACTACAAAACTTCCAGTTAGAGGAAATTTAGTTGCATTTGATTGGAGCTATGAAGATAAATTGCTGGCAGCAGATTCAGACGGTCTTCTTTTGATTTATGACATTAACAAAAAGTCTACTATTGTTACTAACCTTGAGTTTTTACCCAGGCATTTATCATGGCACCCACAAAGTTGTATTGCTTTAATTGTTGGTCGAAACAATAATTTGGTTTGTTTTGATGCAGCACTTAACATGGTGAATTTTAAATTATGCTATAAAACATCTTTGCAGTCTAAGTATTTAGAATTAAATTCATATTTTCATAGACAGTTTACAGTACAAAAAGTATTATGGCAAAAATCTGTCTTTAATGATACATGTTTGCTTAAATTAGATGCTGAATTATCATCATTTGTTTTCGTAAAATTTTCATTTGGCTGTATCACTAGGCATAATGTAACAGCCTTGGAAATTGTTAGTCAGTATTTAAAATGTAATTGTATAGATAGAGCAATTTTAGTTTTAAGGAGTTTAGACTGGTGTTCTAATAGTGACATCAAATTTCAGTGCTTATCTAAAATTGCAAATTTTTTGTTCAGAAAACCCTTAGACTCAAAGCATTTATCTGGTTTAGAACTAGCTTTAGGTACATTTTATGATTGGGTTGAAATTTTGCCCAAGAGAATAGTTGAAATGTATGAGCATAGAATGCATCACCTTGCAAGGCGTTTTTTCCATCATCTTTTACGTTATCATAAGTTTAGGAAGGCATTTTTATTAGCTGTTGATTTAGAATCTCACGATTTATTTCTTGATTTGTATCATGTTGCTAAACAGAGAGGTGAGAACATATTAGCTACTGTGGCCTTACATAAAGCTGGAGAACTAGAGGATTCTTGTGATAGCTATTCTGAATCATGTTCATCAGATACCCACTCTGAGTCTTCCTCTTCATCAGTTAATGATGCTGTTTATAATGATAAGGTACTTCAAAGTGTTTCTAGAGCTGGGGAGGCTTGGACAGAAGTAAAATGGCCAGATAATGCTCAAACATCAGTAAAATCTTTAAGTGATCATACTAGTCAAGTGAAAGAATATAGGCAAGCTGTTTCAAATTCTTATAAGCATAACACATATAATAGCAAAAAGGATCACCTGGACAAAAGTACTATATCAAATTATCCATCAGATGGTCATTCTGAAACCATGCCTCTTCCAAGTCCATCAGTATTGCATCACTTACCAAAACATTCTTCAAGTATTGCAAGTACTTTCATAAGGGAACCATATTTTTCAGACCAGTCATCTAATGCTCCTAATTTAAACATTAAGGTCTGTGATAATTATAACAATAAAAACAGCAATGGTAGGGAAAGCAGTGTTGTTGATGAAGAAAATGAAGAAATGGAGGGTACTAAAATTAAACTTGCTCATTTGGGTATAATATAAAAGGCATGTGTAAAGTATGGATTTTTTTTTATCAAATATTTTATGAAACTGAATTTTAAATCTAAATTGTTTTGTTAATATATGAGTACTTTCATGTTTATATTTATGCATTTGTAATGTAGAATTCCATATGCCTTTCTGTTTGATATGTGATTATTTTCATTTAGATATTTTGCCATCCTTTTACATGAAATTTTACTATAACTAGCATTTATATATGTGTATATCTTATATGAAAATAGTATTTTTTTCCCTATGTGCCTGTTTTTCTAGTCATCTGGTATTCATAATATTTCATATGACCTACTTCTCAAAAATATGTAAAAAAGAAGGGATTTCTGTGCAATACTTTAAGACTTTTCCTAAAAAATTTTTCTTCAGCATGAAGCTGAATATATTTTTGACATAAAAATATATTTTTAAAAAGCAGTAGTTATATATATTGAATATTTTTACATTAGATTAATAAGGGATTAAAAACCCTAATTCTACATTTTATTATAACGGGTCAAAACACAGATTAATAAAGTAATACTTGAGAGCTATTATATTATTAATCAGTTACAAAAAGCATACCAAATGTATTTGTTATCTGTTCATTCATAAAAATTATTTTTGTATGAATTTGTTGTGAGCATAACCCTTATCTACCATGTTAGGTCTAAATAAACCATAACACCCTATTTAAAAACTGATTTGAAATAGGTATAAACATTCATGCTGACAGTGATATTTAGAGTCATAGATTTTGATAGCTAAAGGTAGCATGCACCCTAGCTGTTAGTTCTGTTTCAAGCATCATAGAAGAATCACTTAACCCTTAAAATTTATTTTTATTATATACCAACAAATCAAGGAGGCATTAACTTAGCACAAATGTATTATGTAAGAGATGCATTCAAATTAAATTTGAAGCCTGTACTTGTTTATTTTATCTGGCCTCTTAAATCTAATCTATGTGTTGATTTGAATTTTGAGGTTTTAACAGAGCTCTGTATATCTACCATTTGTATTTTAGATTTACATATGGCTGTTTACATATAAGTTTTTATTACTTCTAAACCTAAGAGTACCTAGATCTCTGGAAAGTGAACCAAAAATATAAGTGTTGAAATGCAGAGCAGTGCATCAAACATCTGGGAGAAGGAATGTTAGAAAAAAGATCTACTAATCACTTGGGTACATTTGATGGCTGACACTCATCATTTATATGTTCAAAGTTTTTGGTATATAAAGTCTTGTTTATTTGATGACTGATACTCTTATCATGCCCTCATTTTGCCTAGGTTTTTGATGATGAGTCTAATTTGTCATTCAAACTTCTACTGCCTTATATACTACTCTATGCATCAGTAAATTAAATCTGTTCCACTTAAGACTTTTTTTCAAATAAATCTGTACCTAAGAGGTTAAAAGCATTATTGTACATAAAAAGTACATGAGGTTGAATGGTGATACATGCTAGAAATTCTTACATGTTTGGAAAATTCTAAACACATTTGTTAAGACTGTGACTTTAGTTAAACTAACATTTTCTGTTTAATTTTAATTTTAAATTTATTTTCTATTTATATATATTTATACCTTTATGTTACAAATGTAAGTAGTTCAATAGACTTTTGCAATTTCATTTATCTTATTTTCATATTTCAATAATTCTTTGGTCATTTTGTATATTTGTATAATTCATATTTATTATATATATGATTTGTTTCTTTAATGAGGAATAATTTTATAATTTGAATAGCATTCATTTAAAGAAAATGTAATTAGATTTTAACTATTTATAATGAAATTTCACTTATTAAACTCTTAAACATTTACATTTCATAATGTATCTAACAGGTATATGCAGTTTGCCCTACATTTGTTTATAAAATTATATATACACAGAAGGTTATTCACATTTTATGGAATTTGTTTTGTATTTTATTTTTTAACTGCATTTTGAGATAAAAATTTAGTAACTTCAGAATAATTATCTGCTACAGTTATCTATTAATCAAAATGCAATATAAAAGATTTATTTTAAAAATAGCTCTTAAAATGGAGAGATAGCTCGAAGGTTATGTAACTGCACTTTCCAAGAAGAATTATTCATATCAACAAATCATAAAGTAGTGTTAAAATCTTAGTTATTGCATTTAAAAAGAGGTTTCTATAGTTTGTTAAATTTAAAAGGAAAAAAAATCTGAAAATGAAAATGACTGCAAAACCTTATCCTAAAATAGTTAACTTATTTCTGGATATCCGATATTTTTATATAATGAGTATATCTTCACTATGTTTCATGATACATGATTTGCTAACAGTGGAGGAGAGAAGTATGCATCACAGTTTCATTACTCACTTTTCAATATATCTAAATTATGTATCTTAAATTAATTCTTTAAGTACTATTAAAAGTTTATTTAAAATAATTTAAAACATTTGATTTCTATTAAAAGTAGTTTTAAAGTTTACCTCATTGTTTAAATCATAATTCCAAAAATTTTCAGGATTTTCTGTCAAGTCTTACAAACACAAAATGCCAACCAAATATTGGTTTTCAAATTATGAAATATTTCTTTGTCTCTTTGTCAAATCTATCTATAAGTATACATATAGTAGATTTTTTTAAACAAGTTTAATCAATTTTGTGCGGAGTTTATAACTCAAATCACTTGTACCTCAAATCAATTAAACTGTTGAAATGGATAAAAATGCCATTAATCTAATCTAGGACCCCATCCTAGTCCATACTGATGATCAAGTTTTTATCATTCCTTTTTCTTTTTTTTTTTTTAACTCTATACTTAGCATTTATTTCTTACATATATATATTTTCTTTGGACTTATGATTAGGAAATCAAAGTTTTTAAAAATAACTATACATAAATGTCATCATAATACTCATACTTCGCTGTGAGCTGTAGGTGCTGACTACAAAGATCAATCAGTGAAGATTTTTAGCAAATTTTGGAATGTAATATCTTATCCTGAAATTGATATGATCAGAGAGTTTATATTTGCATCCTTTCTGGAAATTTATGGTTTCAAATCTCTTGAAACTAACTTGGTAGTTAAAAGTAAACATCCCTTTTTAATAAATCTTCATAAAATCTTCTAAAAAAAGACAATCTAGCACTTTGCGAGAAAAAATACCACTTATAAAGTACCATAACCCTTTGATCTTTCTGATTTTCTGTTCAGAGTTGCACAAGAAAAGACTATTTGAAGTAATACTAGAAGTGGAAATCAGATAATAAGCTCAGTAATACTTCAATATAAAAGCTTGATTTATTGTAAGACTGAACTTGTAAATATATTTACATGTATCACAAATCAATTTCCTTTATTTAAGTTAATTAAAATGAATTTTATTTATCTTCCCAAACTAACACAGAATTTATTGTTTTACATTTTTTACCATAAAGTGCTTTTATAAAGATATTAATATATGCGGGCATACTAACAAAATTTATAGAAGTGAATGTAAAAAGAAATAAAATTCCTAAGGTATATTTAATACATTAAAAAATTTTTAAACTTTATTCTCTTCCATATTGGGTTTTGATTTTTTTAATGAACTTGTATTTTGAACTTTTGTTTGTAACTTGTTGCAAAAATTCTCTGATCATTTACTTGTATATTGGAATGCTTATAAGTAATAGTATTTTTATATACATACATACATGCATGTAATGAAAATGATTACCCCTTAAATACCTTCATAATTTTTTTTCCTTTCTCATTTTCTAATTCCAAATTTCCCAGCTGTAAAGTGGTCAGATTTAAAGGAACGTTCTCTAACCTAAATTCTTTTTAATGTTTCTCAAAAGTAATGCTGGCCTAAATGCTAATTTTCTGTCTACTGACCACATTTTTTCAGCTGTCTAAAGAAAATAGTTTTGCTTTTCCAATAACTAAATAGTTTCTAATGTGGTAGCTAACTTAAATTATCAAACTTCATTCTTGACTCCCAAAAAATGCTGAACAATCTAAAATCTCTTGGGAATAAAATCCCTCATTCTTCGGATTGACATTTCTAAAAGAACTGTGTGTATTTCAGCTTTTAATACAGAACTCTTCTCTTATGAAGATTGACCAATTAATTTTTATTCTTAATAAATTTAAAGTTCCACCATTCTAGACTTGTGTTTCTGATGACATATAGCTGCATTTTATTGCCCAGTAAGCTTAGACAATTGTAATAATAGTAACTAATTTCTCCTGTAATCCATAAAAGATAATTTCTCTGGTTACATATACGTATGTGTATTGTGTATTTATTAAATCTTTATTAGAGCAAGCTTATTTTTACAAGAGTAAAGTGAAATAAAAAGTGGTTTAATCTTTACAGAGGCATTTTTGATTAGAATGTTCTTTTTATTTATTCATGTAAAATACTGATTATAACCATAATAAACAGTAGCATGCAAGATAAAAATTTTAAGAAAAAAAAAAGCAGATCAATAATATTTCAACTTTATTAGCCATTAACTCGTTATTCCATTTTCTTATTTAAAATAAAGGATAACTTAAAAAATAGCATTTGAAGGTACAAATTTTATCCCTTTTATCCCAGTCAGCTATTCAGAGAATGGGTTAGATGATCTTGATGAAATTTTGCGTGGTAATGAAGATAAAAACTGGGAAGGTTTTAGGTACTCCAAATTGATTTAAAAGTCAAAAACATGTTGGATATAGAATATTTTTTTAACCTCCATCAGGTCTGGCAATTATATAGTTTGGTGTATTCATATATTTTTGTCCTAATCTGCCAAGTTTATTAAAATTTTAAGCAATTTACTTTATCTGATAATGTTTAAAATTATATAAACTTTCATTTTTTTTATCCTGATTAAGTCATTTAATTGCTTTATATATATTTATTTATTTGGCACATTTCTTTCTTTTAATTTTATTTTACCATCTTGTTACAATATAATCTATTCCATTGCTGTGATCATCTACAAATGTATTTAACATTTTATTTATGTCACATGATTAATATATTTTTTCATAGGTACCATTTTTTTTCTTTAAATCATCTTGCTAAAAATGTAATTACCTTTATGTTAGTAGAGCACAAGAATTAAACTCCAAATAGAGCCCTTTTATTTCTTTAGTTTATATTTTTAAAATTAATGAAGAACCCTTAATTTAATAAAATGTGTTATTCTTTTTATGAAAATGTATATTGTTGTTGAAATTATGTATACTGCTATTATTTAATTTGAGGATAATTCTGTATATTATAACCCTTCAATGTATGGCATATCATTTTAGATACAGCTAAAAAATAGCTTGTAGAATTTTTATGTTTTCTCAAAATAAACTTTCCTTTCGAGAGTAAGTAGAGGGCAATCTTATAAACAATCTGCAAAATTTTCAGTAACTTCTATTCTTTATAAATTTTCCATTTGGTTCTACAGTTTATAATTTTTTGAACAGCAGACATAAATTCCCTTCTTCGGCAGGTACACAGACTAAAATCAAGACAAATTACTTTATTTATTATAAAACTCCATTTTACAGAACTTGTTTTGCATGTAATACCAAATAAATCTTTTTTCATTAATGGCATCCTATGATACTTAAAACAATAGCTGATCACTAACCTGACATGATCTAATATTCTAAATTGTTAAAACTTCATATTTATTTTATTCTGTGCAGTCTATAATAGTTTAGATTTAAGATATGCATCAATATGGAAATGACAGAATTGTCTTATTTAATTATCATTATTGTAATTATAATGATAATGGTAACATACATTTTGAAATAAGTGTAATTTTAATTTGAGAGCCTAAATAACTGAAGACATGTATTGTAGTGGTTGCCTATTTTATAGAATTGAAATTTCAGAAAATGTTTGGCACTATACTAATCCACATATCAGAACTCATTAATACCAAATTTTGTACTTGGTTGTGTCATGTCACGGAAAAGATTGTGAAATTTGATATTATATCTCAGCAGTTCACAAGCAACATTTTGCCTTCACATATTTACTACTATGATTATATCTTGGTAATAAACTATCTTATTTACAATCTACAACATGCAAGGTTTATTTAACATTTTTATTACTATATATATATCTCTTGTAGTGGTTCTTATACTTTATTTGGGAACCTTTTTTACGTAGACTGCCAAAAAGGAGCTAGTATAAAATAATAAAAAAGATTATTTTTAATTTTTATTTTGTGTATTTAGGTTCAATATAACAAAATTTGAAAAAAAAAAAAAAAAAATGGTATAAAATAGGTTACTTCATATATAATATAGTTAAATGAAATATTCTGTTTAGTGAAAAAGCAGTTATTTTAGTAACAGCTTCACTTTTCTTGTGATGTGCTTATATACTTGCTTCAAATATTTATTGTTCTGCACTACAGTATAATTCATTGATACTGTTTGTGTTTTCTCATAAAATAATGTATAAAAAGTGTAATTGAAAAAAAAATCAATTTCATGGTTTTTCTGATTATGAGCTAAAGTAAAATGATTCATTGTTTTGCATAGTTTAAAATTATATTGAATAATTGCTATAAAAATTCCATAGTTTAAGTATACAAGAAAGTTTGAGTTCCCTTGCATCTTTTTAATTTAATTATGGAGTGTTCATTTTAATTATTTTGATGAAAAATATTTTTCTGCTGTCTTATAATTTTCTTTTCATTATATTCATATTTTTTATCTGATAAATGGATAATCATATATTTATGCAGATCATCATGAATTTGATCTATTTGTGATATTATTAATTTTTTTTTTAAGTTCATGTACATTTAATTCATCTGAAAAGCATTGTGATAAACATTACTTCAAGACCTAAAATTATATTTTTCTAGTTTAAAAAACAAGATCTTTCAAATATAAACTTTATATATATATATATATATATATATATATATATATATATATATATATATATATATTAGAATTTCTGCCCTTTTGAATTTAATATAGGAATATAGTAAAAATTGGATAAGCATCTATAAGCATTCAGAAAAGAAACAATAGCGATTTTAGTTGTCTTTTCCTGTATGTATATTGGATTCTGATGTTTGAAAATATTGATAAGAGAATTCCTGTACTGATATGAAAGGCTGTCTAAGATTATGGTAAATATATTTTTCACAAAATTCATGAAATTTTAAATGATTATAAGCTTTCTTGGAATTTTGTATTAGAGACTTCATCTATTAATAATCCTAGGAACAGATAACAATGATTATAAATGCTGTGATAAAATAATTTGGTTTTATAATTAAAAGTTAGCTTCTTAAGGTAAAGCCACTAGAATGCCATTTTCTCCCATTTATTTGATTTTCCCCATCTTTTACTATTGTATATATAACATAATTTATTAATACAGAAAAAGAAGTATATATTATAATAAGTAAAAACTAATTATTGTTTGTTGTTCTTAGTGAGATTTTCTTCATTGAAATTTGAATTTGATTAAGTTTAAACATTTTTTCCTCAGATTAGAGATCTGTGAATGAAAAGTATTTTTAATTTACAATTCCTGTTATAGATTGTAGTATATACAAAATAAAAGCATAGCATGCCTCATCTCTTAACTGTTACACTCATTGTATTATACAATTGCTTGGAAAAAGTAGCCCTTTAAAGAGTTAATTGCCTATCCCATAGGATATCTATTTGAGGGAAAGTAATAGCTTGGATATAATTAATAAAATAGTTTTGTAAAGATAAAAATATTTGTTATATCTAAAATGTAAATGACTAAGCATTTTTGTAGTATGTTATCAATAGGGAAGATGATTATGAATTCAACTTGTACATATGTGTATATAATCATTTATTTATATAATGTCTTATTTTCTATAATGCACTTCAAAGTATGTCTTTCTCTTAAGAGTTTCAACTGAACAAAACTTCATTAGTGAATGAACTCTTTATTAGTATTGAACTATGATCTCATTGATATATCTATAAGTTAATGCTTTACTATTTTCAGTGCCTTTAAACCAAAAATATATGTCTGTATTTTAAATATATGTTAATAGTGAAATTAATTTTTGAAACTGTATTTTGTAATCTTGTAGGGTATATTTTTGTGATATGGTTATTCTATTATGTGAATAATTTTGTATTCAAAAATGTTTATAATGTTCATGTATTATTTATAGTTGTTTTACATAAAAGTGTATATTGAATGGATTACTACTGTTTTTTTATATTTTTAATCAGTCTATTCTCTTTTATGACTTTATCATACAGGATCATTAACATATCATAATTTTATTTTCAAGCATAAATATGAATTTTTACATTGGCTTCCATTGCAACTGAATACATTTTTCAATGTTTATTGACATTTACTTGAACATCGAGAGCATTTTGAAATATAATGTTTTCAAAAATAAGAAAGAGAGAGAGAGAAAGAGAAAATTACAAACCCTCTTAATCTAAAAATGTCTCCTGCAGTATCACAATCACCTTTGAATGAAAACTGCACATGAAAGCAATACATCATACATCTCCAACAATAAACAACACAGAGTTATTTTAAACTGTTTAACTACAGTAAAGTATTGTGTATAGAGTAGAAAGTCAAATAACAAAAATGTTAAAACTAGAATCACAAAAGAGGTCATTTTTATCCTTGGTAAACTTTTTTTAAGTATAACATTTTATTTATTTTCTTGATTTTTAGGTAACTCATTTATGTATATTTTTCCATTATTGGAATAGTTATATCAAAACTGCCCTTCAATAAGTATTCTACAATTTTTCCTTTTGTAAGTTATTGATGTCACAGCAACACCAGAACACTTAACAAATAAAACAATATTTTCTTATAACCTACAACAACTAGGTTTACATACTGCATTTATACTCTGATGCTTCACAAAAATTCTTCTTAATTTTAATCCTGTGAAAGAAATAAAAATTTTCCTTAATTCAATTTAGGGAATTTGTGATATAGGTTGCATTTAAAGTTACAACTCTAGTAGTCCTGTGGCACTTATTAGCTAGGTGTTTAAGGTCATTAGTGTGACTTAATTTCAAATTCATGCAGAAAGTTTGATGTTCTGTTATACTAAAAATGATCATTGAACTATCACATTTAATGCTAGTTTTAGCCACATTCCAAGACAAATACCATTATTTTATAGTTATGTTGAGTACAGTTAATGATTTGTTTACTTTATTATTTTGAACTGTCAAATGACTTAAAAATAAGATTTAACAGTTTTATTAGACATGCTTTTACTTAATTATAAATTTCCTGCACTGATCAAGAATTTCCACCTCTGGCATTAATAGATAAAATCAGAAGACTTTAGCAATCTTTTAAATAACCTCTTTTGAGATAAATGAATTATAAAAGTATTTAATAGTTGTAACAAAATCTTTTCTGGCCACAAATTTCTAAAATCCCATTGCAGTGTTCATAATTGAAAATGCATCATTTTTTTTCTTTTTTAGCCATTAGTTTTAATGAATTTGATATAGTCTGTAAATTTATAGGAATGTTATAAATTTTAATGTTTATTAATATCTATATTAAAGTAAAATTACATTTTTTTTTAATTTGGTAAAATATCCTTTACATTAAGCTAAAATATTGAAGTTTAAATTTTCTAGACTTTATTGCTAATCGCATATGTCATTTTATTACATAAAATGCCCCCTCACTGTAATTCTAGTTGTACAAGAAACACCATAATTCTAGTGTTAATCCAGCAGAAAATGCTTAACATGAAATATTATTTATGCTCAAGAAAACTCTGAAGAAATTATAGATTAGTAGATAGTGCTTTTATGTAAATTACAGAAACAAAATAATTCTTGATATTTATATTTAAAAAATGATAATTACATGATGGATGATTTTAAGGTCAGTTACATCACACATAACTTTGAAGGTAAATTATGTTTTATCACTAGAAATATATTGATTCTAGTGAAAACTAGTGTTTATAAAGTTTCATGTATATTTGTTCAGTAAGTTAGTAACCACTATTCTGCATTTATATGTAAATATTAGTCTTAGTTTGTATTATGCTTATGCATATATACATATTTACTTAAGACCCATTATGAAACAAAATTTTATTTCTCGTATTTTTCAATCAAACAAGAAATATGCCAGTTGCCAAATGCCTATTAGTAATTTCTAAGGCATCCTCTGGAATATTTTTAAAAAATAAATATGAACCATTTATAAGATTGGCCTCAGTGGTATATATGCATTCATACAGGCATAATATTCATTGCTTTGCAATCTCATTCATACTGTGAGGTTTTACATTCAATGGTATTCATGTAAAATTCATTCATACTGACATATAAAAGGCATACATGTAATCATTTAAGTGAAGAAAATATCACATTAAATAATTTTCACTCTCTTTTGTTTTGTAAACCAAAAATATATGTATGGAAAAATATTTTTTTAGGCAAAACATTTTTATATTAAGTTATGAATTCCATGTTAAACATTTTGACTGTACATGATAAAACTTTTATAAATGATACAGCAAATGAATTTTGCCCAGTATTTGTATCTTTTTATATATCATTTAGTATTAAAAAATTAATATTTTCACAAATTCACTTATTTTCTTTTAAAATCTGGCAGGTGATAGTATTTATATTTGTCATATATATAAAATATCCAGTACAACTCCAACTATCTAGAGTAATTTATAATAGCCTATTCAGATAATTGTGTTATTGAAAAAAAGTAAAAAATTTCATAAGGAAAAATCATATTTTTTTTTAATAATAAAATATTTTTTGAATATGTCATTCAAAATCAGTTGTTTCGTGAAATAGACAGCTTCATTTTTACTCTAAAGAACAGACTCAAAGTTTAAAATAGAAAATATTTTTTAATATCCAAAATTGTTGATGTCCTCACACAATACATTTCGACTAGCTGCTTATTTGTCTAAATATTGGATGATTTTCATGATGTCTGCCAACTTATTTTACTTTGAAATCCATGTTCTAACATAACAGAAGAAATGAAAAATGGCATGTCAACAAATAAGCGTAACACCTAAACCTACAGTAACTCATATAGTGAAACTGGTACTTCTGAATGTTGGTTGTTCTCTGTTAGAATTCTATTACTTTTTTTTTTTCAAATTGATGTGGACAATTTGTAATCCAGATGAGTGGAGTCCTGATAATTGGAGTTTTACTGTAAATATATATATATATATATATATATATATATATATATATATATATATATATATATATATATATATATATATATATATAATATGACAAATGCAAATATATTCATCTCTTATTTGGATGTTTTCTTATCTGTTATTCTTTATTTATAAATTAGTTTATGAAAACTATTAGTACTTCAGATTCTCAATCCATTTTACGATATAAAATTTTTATTTTTGTAATATTGATTTTATATCACTTGAGAATTTTAATCCTTTTTCTTATTCAGTAATACACTTTAATTGTATACATTTATTTATATTTATAGTATTATAGAACTGATTATATACACTTCTAATTTATTATATTATACACTATGTGTATTTTATTTTGGACGCAATATTTCTATTAAATTTCACCTTTTTTTCCTCATTTCTTTATTTTAATTTTTAAATCTTTTGTTTGTATCTGGGATTCTATACATTACTTCAATGTTCTATGGAAGACAATACTTTGCTAGTCAGTCTGTAGCAAGATTTATAGGGAAGTGTTTACCCTAGTTGCATAATGCTTTAAATTTGAAAAGGGTTAAAATTTTCAGCTGTGTAGCTAAAGCCATATTTTTTTATTAAATAATTTTAGGGACTACTGAAAGCTTTTGTTTATTTTTGTCTTTTTTTGGGGGGAGGGGGGGTTGGTATATGTTCATAAACAGTTGTTATGTGAGAGATTTACATCCAAAATTAACAAAGTCCATCTTATTTGTTATAAAATAAAGCTGTTTGCCAGGGTTAATAATGTGTTATTTCTTATACATGTTTATGTATATATGTTATAAATACCCCTGTTTTAATGTTTAAAATGAGTGCCATGCTCAGCCAATCAGAGTGAGGCATAAATTATGATGTCTCTACTGCTTAACCTTTTTTTTCTCCTGCACAAAAATACATTTGTATTATGTTATTTTAGCCTACTTAAATGTGTCTATAGCAAAGCACTTTATGATTCTAACAATCTTCTAATTTTCCTGTACAAAACTAAAACACCATTATTATTAAATATTATCTAAATTTCTAGGAATCATTTATGATTAGGACACTATGGGAGTTGATTTTTAGCACTTTTCCGTATGGACTTTGTTTACTTTGTTTGTTAACCCCTCATGCATTTCATATACTTTTAATATATTCAATCTCTCACAGGAAAATGGTCATATACTCAAATAAATTGATAGTTGTTACTGAAAAATGGCTAAAATACAGGACTTTTATAAAACGAAAAGTTGGGAAAAATACAAATAAAGATTTGGAAATAATCTCATTTCAATTCTTTTATGGAAGAAATATTTTCACATTACTTATGTATAGGGTGTATCTTCTTGGTTTCCTGTCATATTATACTTATATTTAACTTACATTATGTTTATCTCTTTATCAAAAATCTAATTCATGTACAGGATTTTTATACAAAGGACTCGTGGGGTAAAAACAGCTTTAGAATTATTCCATCCATCTTAGATTTAAATAATTTTGTTGAATATAGTTTTTTACATTATTAACCAATAAAATATGACTCCTTAGTTCCCTGCTATATTATCATTATATGCTATATTATGTTTAGTTCTTTGTCAAAAGTCTAAAAATTAATTTTTCTTTACAAAGAGAGGTATCCAATCAGTGTCTAGGACATTCCAAACTCAAAAGGGTTAAACAGCAAAGCAAAATTTGTAAAGTTCTTGAGACAATCTGCTTTGGGGTGGGTAACATAATAGCATCATTATGCAATAAGTAACACATTCTTTCCTTATAGCAATGTATGAAGTTGGTTACTTTTATAATATCTACTGTGTAACAGTCACTAAGGAACAGTTTTTGTATAAGATGCTTTTATCGCACAATAGAGGAATCATTTTTTAGCAATTATAATATTACTTATTTGGTTTTGGTAAATTAAATATCAAAAAGGAAAGTGTGGAAGCAAATTCTCATACGAGATTCGATGTGCCGTTTCTTATTGCATAAAACAGTAAATTGTTGAAAAAGCAACTTATCGCTGATAAATGTTTGTACAGTGCATGCTTCGTAGCATATAAATTATTTCATAAATAAATACTAGATAATTACAATTCCATTAAACAGCTATAAACTTTGAAAATTTGTTTGAACAACATCAACTGTTATAGATTATATGGAAAAAGTTACAACACCAATCCATATGCTTCTAACATTTAAAACAGTACAGCATTCAGATATGAATTATATAACAAAAGCAGTGTTGAGCCTGCTGGACATCTCAAATGAATCGGAAAAAGATGGGTTACTGATTTAAAAAAAAAAGTGATTACATATCTCATTGCCTTGATTAGGAACAACTGTGAAAGAGCCGTCATTGGCATGTCAGCATTGTAACACTTTAGAAAGGAATTATTATTATTATAATTTTTTCTTTTTACAGTGCAATCAAACATGCCATATATATAGATATATACGTAACAAATGGGAGAGAACAAATGAAACATTGTAGACGATCACACACCAACTGAGATTCATTCTATATGAGATTGGCTAAGGTTTAACACCAGAACGCCGGAAACCTTGAACACTACCCTTTATGTGTCATTTTGACACTAGTGGGTAATAAGTGAAATATTCCTATGAAATTTATAATGCAAATTCTTTAAGATATATATGTATAGTTTAACAACTTATCAGTCTTGAACTAAATAAATACATATTTATCTTTGCAATCAACATAAAATAATAAAATTAACTTGACATTCAAAGAATCAAAGCTGAAATATAAATAATTTCACTAGATGACATGGGAATATAAACATCACAAGAAAAAAAAAAAAACTACTTACATTATTTACAATCAATACGATTAAATTCCACGTGCCATGTCGAACTGACACCAAACAGGTGTTCTAGGTAAATTTACCTATATAAACTCGCTCAAGATAATATCTCATTACTTTGTAAGTGAATTTTCCTCAACTATTTAATAAAAGTCGAAAGAAATAAAATGAATCCATTGGAAATTTTGGATTTTATCAAAGAATTTACATGCCTTGATGCCGAAATGACACTATCCGGCATTCTAAAGACTCTGCTAGATGCATTTCCTTTTCCTCAACTTTGTGAATGAATTTTGTAGCTGTTTGAAATTAACATACGTACTATCTGATGTATAATACAGTTTATTCTATATATCAGTAGTGAGTAACGCAGGTACATGTAATGGCACAGCTATTTTATTATGCAATATTTATTATTTTTGTGCATCATTGACCCGTGTTACTCATTTTCATCCGGAGTTCACTAGAGAACATTCTCCGGAAAATATCAATTTGTTAAATTCTATAACTTTCTTTGCGCGTGTTAATTCTGTATATTATTTTTTTTTCTAACTTTTCCTACACACTTAACACACTTTTATGCATTATATAAATCTTAAAAATATCTATTACATCCACAACTTCAACCTTTATTTTCCCATGTAACATCAGCTGTGGATAGGAATGTTTTACTTTATATATTTCTTGATTTAAGTAGTATGTTGCAATGGCTGCACAAAATTTCATACGCCTGCTTGAGTGTAGTGCTTTTGTGTAAGTATATACTAATTCCTCCATGTAAATAAAAACCGTAGCATCATTTAGTAAAAACGATTTTTTCCTTTATCTCTTAAAATACATCTTTTATAAATACATTTTCTTCTTTATTTTCATAAATAGTAAGAGTTCATTGCTACTGAGTGCAAAGATTCGGTTTCATCTTCGCTGTTGTAGAAATTAAATTTTAAATTTTCGTAATTCACTGGATTTAATTCTAGATTTGTATATTTTACATTATGTTACACTCTTAGTGGATAAGAATGATGTTCAAAATCTCCACTTTTTAAGGCTGATAAATTGATATATGAAAATTTTATAGTGTTTTTATTTTCAAAACACGTAACCATTGCTATTCATCATACTTAAGCAGCATATTATCTAAACTGAGAATAAGGCGAGTTTCGGGGTTTGGAATAATGCGATAAAAGTAATTTATATCAATTCGGCCTTTTCTTCTTTATTTTGAAAAAATAGGACCAGCCTTTTATTTCTTTTTTATCTTCAAGGTGCTGCAAATTCTTTCTTGTTATTTTTTTCAATCACGAGTCATTAAACGAACCTTTACTAATACTGCGTCCATTTCGCCTTTAAAATAATGACATAGTTTATTATTAATGGTTAACCCCATGATTCTCGAGTTACTTAACGTTCATTCTTGGAAGGAAAAAAAAAGAGACTTCTAATTCTCTCTGCGGACCTCTTTAATAAATTTCTTCATGTTGCCACTATTCTTAACTACCAGAGATATGTTTTCCCATCACAATTAGCAGCATAATTGAATTCCTTGATTTTAACGAAGTCTGTATGTGCATCAGAACAAATTAATATTTAAGATCCGTGTAATGATAAACATGCTAAGGATTATCTTCCGGAGAAGATGATTGTGGATGTGGCACTGCTTTCACATGTCGAATCGTTGGTTCATCGATATGTTGTGTGTATTTTGGACCATAAAGTCCAGTCGATGGGTGCAAACGCATTTTTTCTGGATCTGATGTACCGTCACTTTTCATCAGGAAGAACATCCCGAAGTTTAATTGAGGTATATCATAAAGCACTGCCAGGAAAAGCATCATAAATGTTAATCCTACAAGAAGGTAACCTATATAAAAAAGAAAAAGAAAAAATTAAGTATGCCCTGATTATGTTTAGATACTCCACTCCTATACTATCACAAATCTCTGAATCCCTTGACATACAAATAGGTGCTTTAGAAAAATATTTGAATTTAGTTAAACTGAAAAGTCATATGCAAACTGAGTCAGAGAACGTTTTATTTCGAAATTTAGATTGTTATATAGCATTTAATTGATTAAATTCATATCTGTTATTCTTCATAAGACTTCAGTCTATCAGAGTCAAATATTGCTTTTTGGTATTCATCGTGCAAGATCACGGCTATACTGAATACCACTTTTAGTGGAGTTTTTTCTGATTTAGTAGATGCGACTTTATTGCTAGCACAGTTTAGGAGATGGGTGCATTTTGACATTGTAAAAACACCAGAATCAATGTATGAGGGAAGCAACCAAGTACGCTTTTTAAATACTGCTAAAAATAGATCTTGACGAGTTAGACTTCTCAAAATCTACATTGGCACATGAAATGACGACCCCTCATCGTTGTATGTCAAGGAGGTAATACTCCCTTATTTGCGTTGTTAAGATTGATGGTCACATCGTATCTGGAAAATGACTTTTTACAATCACCCCCAATTAATTTCGCATGTCGGGGTGAAATAAATATTTAACCCTCAAAGTAGACCATCTGTGTATGTAAATGGCAATGTAAATAAAATGGTGACTATACAGATAGAAAGTAAATTTTTATGAATTTACAGGTAAAATTGCGTATTATATTTTTTAAATATAACCAAGAGCAAAGCTTATTACTTTTTACCCAACGTCGGAAGGTCATAATGTACCATTGGCAAGGTGTTGTTTGTAGATGACAACGACGGAGCGCCCCACTGTTCGGAGCACAGATGCCAAATTATGAAATCTTATACCTTGGAGGGGTTCTTTCAACTTAAAAAAGAGGCAAAATCACAAGGCCACAGTTAAAATGCATAGGTGATACTGTGCGACATTTCAAACGAGCGTTATGCTGTGGGATGCTCACAATAAATGTGAACGTTCTACGGACAATTCCCGACATCCCATCGGAGTTGTGTGGGGAAAGGAGATCAATCATTCATTATGTCAACCTGATGTTGATGAATAGATGGATGACCTCTGCGGTGCAAATCCAATCTCATCTCGACCAGCACGAAAAGCTTTCTCACAGGATGAGTTAGCAACATAACTCCCTGGGCCAAGCCCTCTAGTTCTGGTGTTGCTAGTAATGGTATTGCATTAGTCTATGAAAATGAAAAAGCTTTTGCCGATTATACGACCGTTTTATACAATAACGCATTCTCGCCAGATGTTTCAAATAATCCTTACCATATTCAGATGAATTTCTGCCACGGGCAACTTTGTTTTAGTTCTCTACCGCTGATCACTTTTTGTAAACAAGATTTAGAATGGTAGAAACCACACTATTCATTTCATCACCGTACAGCTATTTTTCTTTCCAACCGGATCGACTGCATATGATCTGTATGTATCGATAACAGCACCATTATGCCACTGCTATATCCTGTTTGCTCAAGGTTGGTCTTATGCGATTTTCTGGACAACGTTAGTACTATTTTAGTTACAAACCCTGTATTTATAAAAAATCATTTGTTAGCTCAAAAATTAGGTATATATATTCCATGAAACAGTATTACCATCTCTGAATCAAAAAGTGAACTCAAATAAATTACACGTAATAAACAGAAACATGAACTTTGAAAGTGTGATGTTTGCACGGCATGCGTGGAAATCACGCTGCGCACAAAAAGCGTAACACGAATGAGGTACGATCATTGCTAAATCCCATTCTTCATTTAATCGTAATTATAATTAAAACATCTCACATAAATATGGAAACAGTACTATCAAGAAAGGTGCAATATTTTAGTTTGTTAAGTTTAGTTTTAGTCCTTGTAAGCTAGAAATGTAGTCCTTGAAAGAAGGCTATGCATAGGGTCTTAAACTTCCTTAACCCCTTCGCGACCAACGTCTCGTATACGCGACGCAGCGATTTCCCTCTTATCAGTCAAGACTAATTCCCGCTTCGGTTTTTCGTTGTCATCTATTGTTCGATTGATGAATAAAATTAGTAGTTCTGTTTTGAAGGTTTGAAAACTTGGAGTGAGAAATAAATGGCCCACGGAAGGGTTAAAGTATTCTCTATGGTTTAAAGGTTCCCCCACTACTGCTGTATGCAATTGTGTGCGTTTATGGACTCAAAAAGGGATATCAAATCAAGATTTCGAAGATAAGTAGTAACATACAGAGGTGAAAACCTCGGATAGTCTTAGTTTAATAGTTTATAACTATACTATTGAACACAGTGTCTACAGTTATTTTATTCCATAGAATTTTTCCTCATTTTTAGTGGAATTGTAAGAGTTATTTAGTGTTTTTATTTTTATTAATTTCTTTTAAAGAAAAATGCCGAAATTCCTTAAGATATACTATTTGTAAATATTTTAGATTTTACCAGGAGTGCATTTTAAGCAAACACCGTTTTGAAATTTAAACACACAAATGTACTCTTTTTTAATAAATTTTATTTTTACAATAATTTTTTTTTTTTTTTTTTTTTAAAGATTAAAATCAGGACACTTATCGTATCGTATAACCAGCTTTTGTATTGTACCCTTATAGAAATCTCCAGACTGACTATTCATTTTCTAAATATTTGTTTTTGTGCCCCATGTCTTCTCATCATGCACATTCATGCGGACACCTTTAAGTGCTTTAACATCCTTTCTTAGCATTCCTTATCTCAATGTTTTCTTTATACATTTCACTGGTCTTTCAAGGAATTTCAGTTTCTTCCACATATTTTGCATTTAAAATAATAATAATAATAATAATGAACGACGAGGATATTTCACGGGTATTTTCGAGAATATTTCGAGGGTATTTTCAATTAACTGACTAGCGCTTCAAACCGAACCAAACCGACTCTAGATTTTGCAACAAATCTGGCTATTGATTTAAGAATCTTGCTTTCTTAGACAATGAATATGGAAAATAGAGGGATGAATTTTCAAAATTAAATTTGTATCTATCAACAAATTATCTCTTTTAATAGTAATTTTTATCGCGCTAGGGCGTGTGTGTGTGTGTGTGTGTGTGGGGTAACATTTTACTCTTTTGTCTGCGAGGGCAAAATTTCTAGAATAAGTAAAAATTCTAGAGTTTTTGCAAAATTTCTAGAGTTGCAATCTAGAAACTTTGCCGTCCTAGTTAAAAGAGTAAAATGCTGTCCCTACACCCCCGATTAAAATTACCAGTAAAAAGTATGAATTTTTGAAGGATACAAATTCACTTTTGAGAAATTCATCTCTCTATTTGAGACATTTATTGTAAATAAAAATAAAATAAATAAAGAAGCACAATTCTAAAAGCAATGGCAACATTTGGTGCAAAATCTAGAGTCGATTTGGTTTGGTTTGGAGTGCTACAGTCTACTTTTTGCTGCATGAGGTTTAGTGAAACCGGGACCTACTATCCATGGGTTCGAATACCACTGCAGGCTTGAATGTAAATAGTACATCGGACTCTACACTAAGGTACCTGCCATTTTGAATACCTCTAGGTCAATGGTTCTCAAACTTTTTATCCCATGGAACCCCTTTCTTACCAGGTACATAACGGAATCCCTGAATGAGTATTACTTAAGGAGGAACTAATGACATATTTATCACTGATCAGACATAAATATCAATATTAAACATTATAAAGCAATACAAAAATGCAGATAAAACTTACAAAAGATCACGAGGTGGCATTAAATTTTTTATAGAATTTTACGGGCAAAATGATACATTGATGAATGTTTCATCCCATACTGCTACATGTGATTTGAATGACTCATTGTTACATCGTTTTTCTGCTTCCTATTGTTGCGCTTCTGGTGTATTAATTAATTACTATTATTAATTCTATGGAAGGAATTAGGGAAAAATTAGAAAATAATTTTACATATTTCCTTATATAGTCCGAAATTAGTGTTTAATTTTTATAGCGTAAAAATAACGATCTTTTACATTAAAATGGGATAGAACAGCAAATTCTCTATGATGCTATCTTTCTCGTGAAAGGTGAATAAAATTTCTTGAGGAACCCCTGGGGGGTCATTAAGGAATCCTAGATTTCCAAGGCACACACTTTGAGAAACCCTACTCTAGGCTAATATTAACTTATGGGGGAAAAATTCCCTCTGACCGTCTCACTTTTTAAGAATTCTTTAAAAAAATATTTACCACGGGATAGAACAGCAAATTCTCTAGGATGCTATCTTTTCCTTTTTTAAATTTATGTTTGTTAAATGTTCTTATTCGCGTTAGAAAAATACTATACCAAAATTTCTTACAAATAATTCAATGTGAAATATAATTTTCTCAAATCTTTTTAAAGAAAGATAGCATCATAGAGAATTTACTGTTCTTTCACATAGTATAATATTTTAAAAGAATTCTTATAACGCTAGCCGACCAGACGGAATTCTGATTTCTCCATCAGTTAACATTAAGAAATGGAAATGAGATGAAAAGAAATGGTCGTTACGGAATCCTAGGGTTCCACGGAACACACTTTAAAAACCCTACTCTAGACCAATATTAACCAATGGGGGAAAATTTCCTCTGACCTTCTCACTTTTTAAGAATTCTTTAAAAAATATTTACCACGGAAAAGAACAGCAAATTCTCTAGGATGCTATCTTTTCCTTTTTTAAATTTATATCTGTTAAATGTTCTTATTCGTGTTTGAAAAATAATATACCAAAATTTCTTACAAATAATTTAATATGAAATATAATTTTCTCGATTTTTTTAAAGAAAGATAGCATCATAGAGAATTTGCTGTTCTTTTACGTAGTATAATATTTTAAAAGAATTCTTATAACGCTAGCCTACCAGACGGAATTTTGATTTCTCCATAGGTTAACATTAAGAAATAGAAATGAGATGAAGAGAAATGAAAACTCCTGGAAGGTCGCTACGGAATCCTAGGGTTCCACGGAATACACTTTAAAAACCCTACTCTAGACCAATATTAACCAATGGGGAAAAATTTCCTCTGACCGTATCACTTTTTAAGAATTCTTTAAAAAATATTTACCACGGAATAGAACAGCAAATTCTTTAGAATGCTATCTTTTTTTTTTTTTTTTTTTTTTTTTTTTTTTTAAATATGTCTGCTAAATGTTCTAAATGTTCTTATTCGAGTTAGAAAAATAATATACCAAAATTTCTTACAAATAATTGAATATGAAATATAATTTTCTCGATTTTTTTTTTTAAAGAAAGTAGTATCACAGAGAATTTGCTGTTCTTTTATGTAGTATAATATTTTAAAAGAATTCTTATAACGCTAGCCGACCAGATGGAATTTTGATTTCTCCATAGGTTAACATTAAAAAATAGAAATCCAATATGGCTAGTATAGACTCATCTTAAGCAGTAGATTTCAGTCTAATTAGTGATTGTGTTAAAAAAATTTAACGGAGTTCTCATAAATAAACTTGTTTATGACAGATTTATAACCTCAAATGTTATATCTTAATGTAAAAGATTGTTATTCATACATTATAAGAAACAAACATTAATATCGAATTATTTAAACCAGTTCTTGCTGCAAACGGGAAAATAAGGGATAGTAATTTTGGATCTGATGAGGATTAAATATCAGAAAGATGCATAACTGTATACCCTAACTCTTATAACAATCGCTATTAGAATGCTACTTGCTTAATGCTTGCAGATATCTGAAACTGTATTAGAGATCCATTGAAGGTCAGTAATAGAATATTCAAAAGTTTGTTCAGGTGGTTTATACCGTGAACATCGTTGCTGATGTAAGAATCTATAATTCAGATTTAAGGTTTATGCGTTAGGATAATTTTGTATTTATCTTCATTCTTTGTGTTCTTGCATCAAATAATTGCAGTGAACCCGCTTAAAAAGTTCCCGTATAACAAGTTTTCCTACTAAAAACTTTTTATTTTTGTGGTCCTATTTTATTAATGTATCCTTAGTAGTAAATATTCTCGTTTAAGAAATTCCATTTTGAAACACTTTCCTACTTAAAAAGTTTTATTTACTCCAAATCTTTCTTTCCATTGTAACGTCAGGCTTAATTATTTTTTTATTGAACAGAGATACAAGAGATATAATTATGGAAGAATTGAATGACAGTAAAGAATAACAATAAATATCATTTCAACATTTATGAAAATAACGGATTTTAGTAAATATTCTAGTTCAAGAAGTTCCACTTTTGAACACTTTCCCACTTAAGTTTTACTCCAAACCTCTCTTTTCATTAGATCATGAAGCTTAATTAATTTTTTATTGAACATAGATACCAGAGATACAATTATGGAAGAATGGAATGATAATAAAGAATAACAATATATATCATATCAACATTTATTAAAATAACAGTTTTTAGTAAATGTTCCCGTTTAAGAAGTTCCACTTTTGAACACTTTCCCGGTTAAGTTTTATTTACTCCAAACCTCTTTTTCCATTAGAATGTGAGGCTTAATTAATTTTTTACTGAAAAGAGATACAAGAGATATATTTATGGAAGAATTGAATGATAATAAAGCATAAGAATAAACGTGAGAAATCTGCGCATTCTTCATCGAGAAAAAGGAATCGTAAACTGAATCTGTAGTTCATTCAGCGTGTACAGGTTGACGTGTGATAAGACCTTTCAATTGAATAATAAATAACCGATTTGTGGAGTTTTTTTTAAGAACATAGCAAATTTTAATTCAATTTATAGTGTTGAGAAATCTGAAAGGAATACCAATACCAATGATAAATATCCTTATCTTATCATAAACGGCTGGTAAGTTAAGATTAAGAAAACTTAAACGTAGATAAGGAGAATTTTGAACTTTAGAGACAACCTTTTTTGATATATCCCACACACATATATTTGTGAGTGTAAGGTATTAAAATTTTAATCTAAACGTACCTAAATTATTTTTTCAAATTTTAATTCAATGTTGTTATGAATAACAATAGCTAAATATAAAAAATCAAATCTTTTGTTTTCCTATCATTAAAACCTTGACTTGCAAATTTTACTCTTTTGTTCATTTCATACCACACTGGATCCGTATTGCCCAATTCGAACCTTGAATGCCAATTTTGCAATTTTGTGTATCCATCAGGCCCAATAACAAACCACAGGAATGTTGAATTTGCATTTTATTTGGTAACAGTGTAAAAGTCTCGCTTGAGGGAGTTAAGTTTCTGTACAGTTTTCTAACAACTGCCATAGCTAGCGAAAGTTCAACAGTAGTTGTAGTGTTAGTTAACAAAATGAAGTGTGGGAAAATACTCTTATTGCCTGAATTTTTGGACTTTGAAGTGAAATAATGATGATGAAATTTGACTGCATACTTTTAGGTGAATTTAGTCTCAGCAAAGTTAGGCTAGTTTCTTTTAATTTCTTCAGATAATTTTTGGGGCAGCCAACATATCGGGAGATCGTCGAAGTCAGCATCCGTAGCTGTTTCCGTGCAGAAACATATGTTTGTGTGTGTGTATGTTTGTTCTGAGATATGTGTTGTTGCCGTCAAGAACCGATAATAACATCCGTACATAGTAAGCAATTAGTACAGTTGACTCCACTTAATGTGATCAGTTTGGGACACCATGATTTTCATAACAATAACCGATTGATAACAATAAACGATATACAAAATTAGATAAATTCCCTCCCCACTTTAATTCACACTCAACCAAAGTCTTAAAACCTTTTCAACTTGCTCATCTTTACCAGCTCTATTACGTTTGCACTCCGTATTTTTATTTTGTTTATCTCTTCTAGTAAGGTCATCACGATTTTTCCAAATTTTACACAATAGAGGCTGAGAAATGTTTAACTGCGCTGCAGCATTGTGCTGACTCATTTTTGGTAACCTGTCGATTTAAAGTTTCCATCTTTTGTTTTAATGTTAAATCATTTCGCTTTCTGGCTTCTACATCGACAAGCTGCATGTAAGCGAGCAAGGCATAAAATGTGGATAAGCTCTTTCTCAGTTCCGATAAGAATGTATTGCCTTTTGCTTATCTGACAACCATTGACTACCAGCAGGGTGTGCGTATTTCTGAAAAATTCAAGGAACTTGTAATTTCCCCTCTCCTTTGTTAATTCTCCATTTCCCTAGGTCAGTGGTCAGCAAAGTGCTGCTCTAGATCTGCATGTGGCTCTTTGGCTCCTTAAGTGCTGCACTGGCACAAATATCCACGGAAGGCGCAATAATATTTTCATTTAACCCTCCGAGTGGAACACACCGAGAAAAAAAAGTCTCCAAAAATACGCTAAAGTTTCATTGTGTCAGTGACCAAAGTGTTCTATGATTTTTTACTTCACCCTTTGTCGACTAGATTGGAATACAGGAAACCCACTCTCTTACTTTCCCTTTACTTTCGGTTATAAATAGATATATAGATATTATAGATTGTTAATTTTTAATACACATAAAGCTCGTCAAGTCTCGAAGATCATCCCATAAGAAATAATGGGTTCTAAAAGTACAAATAAAAATATTCTTTAAGAGAATGATTTCTATCTCTTTTACGAAAGTCATCCAAGCTATTTAAGTTTTGCAATTAGAGATACATCTGTTACCGCAAACGAAATACTTCGAAATAGAGATTTACAAAGCCATGAAAAGCTATCAGCGTCTTTGTGCCTCAGGGAGTAGGTGTGCAGTTCCTAAACAATCGACCAGACCCTCCTACCTCAAAACTCCATAGGGGAAAACACTGGCAGAAAGGTACATTGCATCCATTTTCGGAACGTTTTTGGAGGTCGAAAATTGTACGTGACAACCGCTTTGAAGACATCATCGCTTTGGCGGAATTTTACGTGTGATCCGCTTAGAGGGTTAAAAAAAAAAACTTGGATAGAAAAAAAATTATGTCTTATTTTGATAAATAAAAATTCTTCTATAAATCGAGAACATGTATAATTTTTTGTTTAAGTTAAAAGGCAGATAGGTAATTAAAATTTTATATCGTTGTAAAAATACGTAACGAACATCGAGTTTAATTTTATAGTTTTCGTAAACGTAAACACAAACTATGTACAATCTACCGACTGAAATTGTTCGTATGTTTTCGGCGTACTCCGGTATGGTACAAAGGTACCACAAGCATGCGCGAGCATACTTGTTCTAAAGTAGTATGTGGGGGGTGGGTACAAATTGGCATCACAGACCAGCAGTTTCAGTGTGAACTGTTTTGTCTTATCTACCGTGTCTGCCGTTGCCCTGTCTTATTAAAAAGTTGTATTTTTCAATCTAGCTGCACATCATACAGGTATTTTTATACGATTTTATTATACTTGCTATATATGTTTGTGGTTCCGGTAAAAAAATGTGCAATCGATTTTTCGATAACTTCTATTTGTCCAAATGTTGGAAGTTTGCTTCTATTTTTAGTCATATTAAAAGTTTTGTTATTTTGATGGTAGAAAAAATTATTTTTTTCTTTTTAGTGCAGTTACATGTATTAATAAAACTGTATTTTTTTAAAGTTTTATTTTCATCAATTTAATAATGATAATATTTTTGTACTGGTGGTTTTAGAAAAAAATATATTTGGAATATTTTTATTGCTAAATAATTATAATAGTAATTATATTAATAATAGTTTTACTAAACAAGCAGATTTGGTTCCCATTTTTTTTTAAATTGTTGTAATGTTCATATTTGGCTCTTTGGCTAATAAGTAACAAATTAATAGAATGGGCGATGAAAACCACATAAAAGATGTTCAGTAAAATAAGAAAAAAATATCAGTTGGTTGATTAAATATCTTTTTTATCCGGCTTAAGTTTTGCTGCTATTATGATCTGCTCGGATTTTAGGAGAGGATCGGACTCTAAGATTACCTTTTTGCATACGGTCCTGCTTTCGCATACCTGATATAATGCGGAATATAAAAAGGAATTGAACACTACAAATTGCAGATCTTTCGGATATCATTAAAATACAGTTAAAAGTCGCTAAAGCTTCTCAGGTAGCGAAAATGGAACAGAAGGAATTAACTATGTAAAATATGTAGCCTTTAATAACATTGATAGAGTGAAAACAAATCGTTTAAGATATCCGCCTACGTTCGGAGAACTTTTTTCTTTAACCACTTGAACTATGATTTAACTGTCGGTGGCCATGATACAATTCTACGTCAATTCCGAACAGTACAAACAATTTTCTCGCAGTCGCTATCTGTATCGTTATCAGATCTAACAAGTAATCGCTCTCCCATTGTACTTGGCGAAGCAATATTACTGATATTCTTATTATTATTCATTATATAATAGGGCTTGATAAGACTAAAATAAAAAAAATACTTCATTCAATTTTCAGCATTATAGT
>CM063503.1:63641243-63666243 GCA_032207245.1 Pardosa pseudoannulata
ACCAGCCCACTTGAGCTCTGCGATTTCAATTTGGAAAATTTATATATACTCCATTTTAATCTAAAATAAACATTGTTATTGTTTCTAACCTGTACGTCGTGTCATAACCACTTCGACACCCACACGCTACCCGAGGATCCCGTAACGTTACAATACCTTGTATAATGTGGAATATAAAAAGAAATTGAACTCTAGAAACAGCATATCATTAAAATGCAGTTAAGAATCGTTAAAGGTTCTAGGATAGTGAAAAAATAAACACAAGAAATCAACTATGTAAACGACTTGAGTAAATTAAGATACGGTAAAAAAAGAAAATGATAGAATGGGTAATGAAGAAGACAAAAGTCTCTTTACTTTCTTTGCACCGCTCTGAAAATCAACAAATTTAAAGGTCAATCCTAAAGAACTCGGGCAGAGAGAAAAATGTAATGAGGTTTGTAAAGTTGTTGCGCAAATCTTGAACCACAGAAAAATAATTTCTTTTAATGCAAGAATAAAAGTAAATGAACCGGATAAAGTCTGCATACAAATTAAGACAAGAAAGAAAAGAGAGTAAATTAAATGGAAATGAAGAGAAAAATATCCTTATTCCTTTGATTTGTGAGAAAGTGGTACGGGTCAAAAATAAAGAGGAATGAAAAAGTTAAGAAAGTTGCGAGAAAGTTAGAAAAACAAGCATATGGTAAAAAATTTAACTATAAGTAGACGGTGAAACAGTTACATTTTTTTGCCTGTGACTTACCGCGTATTAATTATTTATTTTTATTTATGGAGAGCCCTTTTGCACTGCATAATATGGTGGACTGTTTAAAATAACATAAGCTGAAAATAAAAGCACCCAAAAAGTTGAAGCAGTGATCTACCGCAAAAATGTAAACTGGTATTAACAAAGGTGATATGTCGTAAATATAATTTTTTTTCAAAATAAAACAATAAATATTTACGTAATACTTGAAACAGAATTTGATTTGTGAGAAAGTGGTACGTGTCAAAAATAAAGAGGAATGAATGCTGTGAGAAAGTTAGAAAAACAAGCACATGGTAAAACATTTAACTCTAAGTAGACGGTGAAAAACAGTTAAATTTTTTTGCCTATGACTTACCGCGTATTATTTATTTATTTTTATTTATGGAGAGCCATTTTGCACTGCATAATATGGTGGACTGTTTAATAACAAAATTAAAAAAAATGTTTTTTTTAAACTTTTAACAAATTATGTTCGTAAATTTTTTTTAAATAAAACAATAAATATTATTAATACTGAAACTTTGATTTAGAAATTACTGTCAAAAATGAATGAATGCTGTGAGAAATTAGAGCACATGGTAAAACATTTTTTAGACGCAGTTAAATTTTTTTGCCTATGATTTACTTTTTTTTTTATTTTTAATGGAGAGCTATGCACTGCATAATATTGTAACACTTAAAAAATTTAATTGATTTTTTTTTAAACTTTTAAAATTATGTTCTAAACATTTAAATTAAATATAATATGCAATTAAAATCCACACCATTTTTAATTCGAAATAATTTTGCTATAAATAGGACACTGAAGATTTAACTTTACTTTCTTTCTAGTTACTTGATTACGTTTTGTTCCCAAACAATTGACCTTAATATTTAATGCTGATAACACAAATAAATTTAACATAAAGTTTAAACACATTCACACTATTTATGGTAATCAGTACATAGAGTTGTTCATTCCATGCGAGATGACAATTTTACCTTTGACATCGTCTTTGTTTTTATCTTTTACCAATAATATGGCCAACTCCATCACGTCTAACAGTGTCTATTTCCTTCACTCGAGATGAAATTGTATAACTTGGTCAACCGGTCAACTTGGTTTTTGTCCTGTGTTGCCTTTTTTAGATAGGCTATTGTAATATGTCTCCTTATTTCTTTGATACTTTTTTTCTTTACATTTACCATGTTGTAAATGACGCAGGTATTTACAACAGCCATGTCTACAGCTGTTGAAAAATGCTTCAATCCGGTCTAAACCGGTTTAAATAAGTACGGTGAAACCATTACTCTTCAGGGGGTAGAAAAAGACTAGGCCAAACGTTGAATAGTTTAATTTAAAATGGTAAAAATGAACTGTTCTATAAATAGGACGCTGGGCGAAAAAGGGTTAAAATAACATAAGCTGAAAATAAAAGCACCCAAAAGGTTGAAGCAGTGATCTACTGCAAAAATGTAAACTGGTATTAACAAAAGTGATATGTCGTAAATATATTTTCAAAATAAAACAATAAATATTTACGTAATACTTGAAGCAGAATTTAATTCTAAAACTGAAGTTAATACTTACTTTGTGTCTTCAGCTACCTACTATTAATCTTGGCGGGAGCAGAAAGTAGTGTGAACTCAGCAAAAAAAATGGAGTGCATTATTCTCCCCGGGGAAATTACGGGGAATGCGACTACTTAAATTCATTATGGAAAATTAATAGTCTACCATGAGACTGGACTATCTTAATAATAAAAAAAAATGTAGAAGCTAAGTACAAATTTTAGCGACACTAATGTTCTTTAGCTTCGATTTTACATTAATAAAGAAATTACTTTACCAAAAAACTCAATGAAAATCATTAAATATATTAAAGGCGGGAGTCGTAGTAATACAATTTATCTAGACTGTACCTTAAAGGCGGGAGTCATAGTAATACGATTGCGCATCCATGCTCCACTTTACATTTGTATTTAGTACTTTTTGTGGTTTGAACCTGTTCGGTAGTTCAAATTCTACTTTCTATAAATTTTGAAATCCTTCTATATGGTTTCACACGAAAATAAAGATATATATGCAGATGATTTGTCTGACGTTGATTGCGATGAAAGAGAGTTAGAAATTTTAAGTGATGATGACGATGGTGATAGTTCTATACACTTATGAGAAGGACCGGAGTACTGTCGATAAATTTTTTTATGATGTAACGTATCCGGTCACTGTTTTAGGTGACACAAGGAAGAATCAGGTGTATCTTGATTAATGAATTTATTTACATCTCTGCTATATACATCATTTCACAACTACACATAAAAAAAAACAATTTTCGATCACAGGTAAGTGACTAGATACACTTAGGCCTGAGTAGAGACGTGCATTAACTAAGATCATACTCTGCCGAAATATTGGTGATCCGACGGAAGAAACAATTTGGTAGCTCTCTCGAAAGTTCACTGAAGTAATGGTAGAATATCAAAGCACGGTTAGAGTTCCGAATGAAAATAGGCAAACAATCCTGAAGAGGATTATATTAGAAAAGGAAACCTAATGCACAGGGTATCATTTCAATCTCAGCAAGAGATATATCCCAAGACGGGATTTCGCTAAACAAAACTCTCCGATGGAGAGACTGGTCGAGGCGACCTCCGAGTTAGCCGATGCGGGCTACTCTTTAAAGAAAAGATCCCAAGGTGGGATTATAGCAAAAAACTCTCTTATGGAGAGACTGGTCAAGGCGACCTCTGAATTAGCTGGTTGCTAGCTAACTAACTTCTCTAAAAAAACAAATCTTCTCTCATCTCTTTCTAGGGGAGGGGCCTCTAAGAGAGGGACCTCACCAATAATTTCATTATTGGATCACCTAGCAATGACCTCACCTTCGAACAGATGGATTGGTGCGGGTTAAACAATCATCGGCCGCAAACTTAGGGGTAGCTGAAATTCTTAGAGGCTACATAAAAGACGCAGCAAATCCTTTGTCGTTCCAATGATCATGTTTCTGGCTGTCAGTAAAGGTATCGGGTTGTCTGGTATATTGTTCCTCTACTATAGGGCACAACAGTGTAGACATCGTGGTGCCGGGGAAAACAATCCTTTTGTATCCACACAAGCGAAGTCCACCTCTCAAAGCAAAGTTCTTTGATGTCGACACACCATTAAATCCCGCCGTTACAATGATTACACAAAATATCGCCCGCTCTAGGACGAAAAACGAGGCGGGGAGGTCGTCGCGTTACCTAGCATACTTTCGTCAAGATTCCCCGCCTTGCATGTGTTAATTAAGTAACAAAAATATATTCTTATTTCAGAGGTTATACAGGGACTGCAAAATCACACTATTTTAATCCCTTATTAATAAAATATGAATATTTTTTACAATACGTTTGCATTACTAGTCATTTCATATCTTTAATATTATGATGAAAATAGTGTAAAATCTATTTGCATCAAATTGATGAAGAAAAAAATTACGGGGACACCCATTTTCAGTACTTAAAAAAGGGTTAAATATGAAGAGTACTGACAAAAGTGCGGTGTTTCATGTTTCCGTATTGGGCCCTAAATCACTGTAAAATTCATTGTTTATTCATACACTCCAAAACTGTACAATATATTTCTGTTTTAGTAAAATGTATATAACTCACACTTTTTTATATTAATTATTTAGCAAAAACTCAAGTGCGCGTTATACATTGAATAGTTTTTACTGCTGCCCGTGCCGAACGATGGCCGATTGTTTAGGGTGCTGACCTTCGGTACCGGAGTTCATGGGTTCGAATCCCACTGCAGCATGGATGTTTGTAGCCGTTCGGAATCGGCTTTAAGCTGTAGCCCCGGTCTCAGTATCCCTCGTGTTGCAAAAAGTAGACCATGGCACTCCAAACCGAACAACAACTGCTTCCCGTAAACACTCGATATATACATGAATAAAGTCAGGTATTCAAGGAAGAACATATAGGGCGGTTATAAATAAAGTTTCACTTTCAAAAATCTGTAAGACAAGAAACGCTGGTCAGAATGACTTAATTTGAACTGGATATACTAGAAGAAAGAGGAAACGATATGGTTTAATAAAAAAAAGTTAAACAATTAAAAACTAAATTTTCCCATCTAATGTGGTACGACCTTACGTAGTGGATGGGTTTCACTAACAGTACCATAACTGACTGACTTCAAAGTCCTTTTTTTCCCTTCAAACAACCGAAACACTCATGCACATTGAACAGTACAGTTCATTTTCTATGCAACTCATGCCAAAGTCGTATTTGAATTCAAAATGTCAATTGCAGCCGAATCCACTTTAATTATGCCACTTACAGTCCCATCTACTGATACAGTTAGAAACTTTTTTCTTGCGCCATACCATTTCTCCTTTCTTTCAGTATATTCAGTTCATTTTTGTCATTCTGATCAGTGGTTCTTTATTTTACAGAATTTGGAAAGTGGGACTTTGATTATAATCTTCCTCTGAAAAAGGTAAAATTCTTAATCAATAGAAGTAATGCTGCATACACACGAGGCACATCCAGAAAGTAAGTTTCCCTACTTAAAAGAAAAAAAGAACTCACCCTTTCAGGGACATATTTATTGGCAACAAGTGCAGCAATGTTTCAGCTATTTTTCAACATAGCCACCAGCAGAATTGAGACACTTGTCGTATTAAGGAATAAACTTTTGTATCCCTCTGTCGTAGTACTCTTCCGCCTGTGAATGGAACCAGCCTTCCTGTTCAAGAACACCGTGCACATCCCTTTCCATATCGACAGCGTCCTTTTGTCCTGACATAAGTGCAGCAATGTTTCAGCTATTTTTCAACATAGCCACCAGCAGAATTGAGACACTTGTCGTATTATGGAATAAACTTTTGCATCCCTCTGTCGTAGTACTCTTCCGCCTGTGAATGGAACCAGCCTTCCTGTTCAAGAACACCGTGCACATCCCTTTCCATATCGACAGCGTCCTTTTGTCCTGACATAAGTGCAGCAATGTTTCAGCTATTTTTCAACATAGCCACCAGCAGAATTGAGACACTTGTCGTATTATGGAATAAACTTTTGCATCCCTCTGTCGTAGTACTCTTCCGCCTGTGAATGGAACCAGCCTTCCTGTTCAAGAACACCGTGCACATCCCTTTCCATATCGACAGCGTCCTTTTGTCCTGACATAAGATCCACTATGACGCCAATGCATTGACAGTTGCTTGGTTTCCGGGGTAAAGTTCGAAATCCATGTCTCATTGCCCGTGACGATCCTGTCGAGGAATTCGTCGCCGTCATTGTGACACCGTAGCAGAAATATCAATCCTGCTCCTAAGCGTTGGATTTTGTTTTCGGGTGTCAGTTTCGGCTCGTAGACCTGGCAGAGCTGACGATGAATTTCAATTGGAGCAATGCTTTTTGCATTCAAGATCATCGACCGAACCTTGCAGGCGGCGGGAGAAGGAATTAGAGTTTCCATTTAGGACCACTGTTACGCTACTGGCAGGCAGTGTTGCCAACCTTCACAGGCAAAATTATGGATTCTAGGTCCTAAAATTATGGCATTGGCTTATAAATTATCGTACATTTTTGTAATTAATTCAAAATAGTGTTAATAGAGGACGCTTGTAGGATATATTTTTAATCAATTGAATCTTAATATCAGATAGATTTTAAAACTGTGGAAAAACATAGAAATGGCAATTTATTATTTACCATTATGTAACTTTGTAGCCGATTATTATTTAATAATCGGTTTAATTACTAAAAATACCATATTTTAGTGAAAACTGCAATAGAATAAGTAAAATGCAAAATTACTTCTAATTATCCATAATTATGTAATCATTAAAGAAATATCTCCAGTATAATCGTGAATATTCAGTAATTTTGCATTTTGTGTTTTGTGTATTTAAGGATAACAGGGATTTAAATAATTTTAAATAACTAACATATAAAAACACTGGTCATAACCATTTTTAAAATCCTTTATTTTATATTAGTTTCAAATAATATCAAACATTAGTACCTAGGTCATATTTACTTTCACAAATATACATTTTTTTTTATAATTGACACTTTCCCTTCTATTATTACGCAGTACAGATGGCCTTTCTCGACTTCTGTTACAGGATTATTTACTTTTACTTAATGAAGAAGCACCTCAAAACATACTCCTTAAGCTGCTCTAAAATCTACAACAATAATTATTTGATATGAAAAAGTGATAAAAAAATTAATTAGACATTCTCAATTTTTTGATATTGCAGTTAAATTACCTGTTCTTTTAATTCTCCATTAGTCTATTTTTGGTTTATCGTACAAATCAGAAAATTATCGTACATTTTTTCAGAATTATGTCACATAATTTTGAGATTATTTTTCATCGTAAGGAGTCCTAAGTTATCGTACATATACGATAATTATCGTATGGTTGGCAACACTGCTGGCAAGAGTCGGGACCTGTCCAGCTGGCATATGATTGATACGTCATAGATCTGTTACGCATGCGCAATTGACAAGGCTAATTACGCTTACTTTAAAGGGGAAACTATCGGGAAACTTGCTTTCTGGATGCGCTTCGTATATCATCACTGATGTATTTATACAACAGTGTTAGCAGCACTTATTGCTAACTTTAAGAACAAAATTTTTCACTTGAAGCACGGTTTCCATTTTCTGTAATTCATTATACACGGGTAAATACAGTATTTTTATTTTTGATATATAGCAAAATGATACTGGTATAATTGTTTTTAAAAAGGGTAAAACCTATACATACCTGTAGTGCAAACTTTGTAAAGTGGTCGGTATTGTTGATGAAGGTTATCTCCTGGTATTAAGTCACCGAGTCCCGTAGTTGTTAGGGAGATGAAGCAATAATAAATAGCATCTAAATAATTCCAGTCTTTTTCTATGTATGAGAAAACTCCCGCCGGTATTAAGAAGAAAAGAGTGAAAACTATAAACTGTGGAAAAAAAATATTAAAAGTAAATAAAATAAGAAGTTAAATTTATTCATTAATAACAGTTTTAACATTATTTCAAATATTAGTAATAGCAACATTTCTGGAATTCAACGCTTTTATATTGCTATTTAATTATAGTTATTTCAAAATGAACAATTTTTGACACTTTTATACTACAATTACATACACTCCATTTGATAATTTTCCTTTGGTTACTGAAAAAAAGATATTAGTTTAAATAACTGGGAAATTAAAATTAACAATTTAATATTTGAAAATACTTTTAACAATCACCTACCTGGAAGGCCAGTCTCCTGAAACCAAGAAAAGATTTTCCCTTAAACCAAGCCTGGCCAACCCCAAAGACTTGGCGGTTCTATTGAACATTGTAAGGATAATTCTCCTCTGACCTAGCCGAAGCAATACAGAAACTGATAACATAGTCGCCAAGACGTAACCACAACACCACAAAGATGCTGCTGACCTACTCGAGGTTCAGTCTTGGCTGGAGAATTAATGTAGTCGACTATTGAACATTGTAAGAAAGACTTGACATTAGAAAAATGATTTAGTTCCCTTTCACCTCCATCAAAAGGATGCGGTTAACATTAACATAAAACACTTTGAACGGAAGGACAACGCTTTAACTCAGGGGTAGGCAACGCGGCGCCCGCGGGCGCCATGGCGCCCCCGATCGATTTTTAAAGCGCCTTTGCTGGACTAATCTAAATGTATGATAGCCAGAGCAATTTACTTACTCTTTTCAAACGGCGATATACAGCAAGTAGTCAGTTGAGTTTAGGACATTCAAATGAAAGCTAGTGTTGTTGAAATCCCATCTATTGAAAAAATCATTATCACATTTCCCAAATATAAAATATACTGTTGAGAGTTTAAATTGGAATAATGAAAATTTTACTGCTACATCATATTTAGAAATTATCGATAAGCTAATAGAAGAGTTTTCTTCTAGATTTGACTATTTTGCAGCATTAGAACCCGTTCTAAGATTTTTCATAAATCCATTCAATGTTACTGAAGATGATGTCCTTGAAATAGTTTCAGTGTATTTCGAGCTTCATAATATCGAAGACCTAGAATTAGAAATAATAAATTTGCAAAGTGATATTATTTTAAAAGCGCATAGCAATGATAAAATGTTTTGGAACTTAGTCGATGAAAATAAGTATCCTATTTTAAGGAAATGTTCGCTAAATATTTATTCATATTGTGCAACATACAATTGCGAGTCTTTGTTCTCAAATATGAAAAATTTGAAATCAAAATACCGAACAAAGCTTAATGACTCACATTTAGATAATTGTTTAAGGACCGGGAACTCTAAATATATCCCCAATTATAAGAAATTAGCTGAAAATAAGGACACCCAAGTTTCACACTGAATTATATGTATCATTATGTATGACACAAACAAAATATAGTTATAAAAAATCTGTTTTTTTAATGCCTATTTATACCTGTTGATTATCTGTAAAATATGCGCCCTCGGTGATTTTCAAATTTAGAATTGCACCTTTAAGGACAAACAGGTTGCCGACTCCTGCTTTAACTCATTGTAATGCAAAATAAAATTAAAAAAAAATCGGAGAAGATGGTTAATTCAACTTCTAACTTAAAATGAATTAATTTTAATTGGACATAATTTTTTTCATCAGATGATTTTACCTTTATTTTAAATTTACCCATACAGTACACAATGTTTCACGTACGTTGTAAATACGCTTCACTCTATGTAATACGCATTTGTAACTTATATAATACATTGTATGCTGTATGGGTAATAGATTCATTAAGGAATAGGTATGAAAAAAATTTTCCTTTAGACTAAGCCTGAGAAATCTAAAGGACTCGGCTGTATTAAATTTATATATATTTGTGAGAACCTGTTGTACCTTGTTCCTTTGATGTGCACAATGCTATCTTTTGAATATATTCATTTTTTAAGAAGAATTTGGTTTTGTTATTTATAGACCAAGTTTCAGTGTGTGTGAGTGCATAGCAAATAAAGAAGGTTTTTAGATCGGTATAGTTGATATTGCATGTAAAGACACTGCGTCTTGTAAAGTATTTTGGAACACAATCATGTTTTAACTCATAATGATTTTTATCTGTAAATAAGATACTATTTACAGATGTATTAGTTTTACTTATGAGACATTAACTTTACCCCAGTTAATTGTAAATAACAAAGGTTCGGGCGATTTACCTATTCTACCACGGACTGACTTCTTTGTTTAACCACAGCTCAAAAGTAAGATAACTATTATGTTTAATTTTTATAAAGATAAATAATTTATTTGTGTAAGGAAAAAGCAGACCATAGCTCTCAAAACTAAACAAAACAAAGGACTTGGCTGACCTTATTGAAAATACATTTGATTCCGGCACGCTGTATTAAATTTATATATATATATATATATATATATATATATATATATATATATATATATATATATATATGTAATGAGACGGACGTCTCAATGGGTGGTTGCAGTCATGGCCATCAAAAAGATACCGTTTTAGCTAAAGACTTTTATTAAGATAATGTTGGAGGACAGGTTCCCACTTCATCATAGGGACAGAACAAACTGAAGGGTCAGCTAGCATGAAGTTCTATGTACAAGACCCGTAACACCTGGGTCAACATCTGTGGCAAAATGTCCTCCAACGTTATATTAATAAAGGTTTGTAGATAAAGACCTTTATTAAGATAACGTTGGAGGACGGGTTCCCCCTTCACCATATGGAAGGACAAACTGAAGGGTCAGCTACCATGAAGTTCTATGTACAAGACCCGTAACACCTGGGTCAACATCTGTGGGAAAATATCTCTAGAAAATCCGCCTCCGACAGCGTGTATCTCCTTTTTATTTGGAAATTTCCTAAATTGTCCGCTAGTGCCATGTAAGATTATAATTCGCCAAGCCCCTTCTCTGACGGCGTAAACTGTAGCCCCTGTGGTCAATTTAGGTTAGGGGTTAAAATGGGGAATGCAAAATGACGCGGGAATTTTTAGCCCTTGATTTAAGTTTTGAAAACCCCTGAGAATTTTCCTTACATATATGTGTGTGTGTGTGTGTGAGAGAGAGAGAGAGAGAGCCTGTTGTACCTTGGTCCTATAATGTGCACAATGCTATCTGTTAAATATATTTATTTATTTATTTATAAAGAATTTGGTTTTAATATTTATAGGCAAAGTTGCAGTGTGTGTGAGTGGATAACAACTAAAGAAGGTTTTTTAGATCGGTATAGTTGATATTGCATGTAAAGAAACTGCGTCTTATAAAGTATTTTGATTTTCCGTTTTTCTTTTCTCAGGTGAACACAATCATGTTTAAACTCCCAATGACTTTTATCTGTAAATCAGATGCTATTTACAGATGTATTAATCTTACATATAGAGATTAACTTTACCCCAGTTAATTATTAATAACAAAGGTTCGGGCGATTTACCTATTCTAGCACGGACTGACTTCTTTGTTTAACTACAGCTCGAAAGTAAGATAGCTATTATGTTTAACTTTTATAAAGATAAATAATTTATTTGTGCAAGCATTTGAATTTTTATAACTAATATTTATTTTTTTATTGTTCCCCTTTTGTAATCATTATGCCTCGGAGCAAGAAAAAGTATAGTCTTATCTGAGAAATGGTTAAGAAACGAACGAAAGAAAGCTATCGATCCAAACACTGAACTTTTAACAAAGTTGAATCTGGGATCAGTGAAATTTGAATGAGCTGTAGAGAAATTTATCATGAACAAAGCAGATTACAAAGCAAACCACATTTATGAGTTTTTTTCGTTTGTTGCATACTGAACTTACTCCCTTAAATTTAAAACTTCTATTCTAGTGTCGTCATTTCCCTTAAGCATTCCGAACGATGGCCAATAGGTAGGGTGCTGCTCTTCGCTAGCGGAATTCGAGGTTTCGGATCATGTATCTCGACATGGATGTTCGTAGCCGTTCGGAATCGGCTGTAAGCAATAGCATCCAGTGTAAGAGTCGCGTCCGTCTCTGTCGGTGGTCGGACAAACTTGTGTTCATTTGAACAGTTGAAAACGGCAGTATTGTACCAGTAATGGTCTTTTTGACGCACGGATGATTGGAGGTGTCAAGTGTGCCGTTTTTGTCAACGCACCAACAGAGAAGAGGAATTTTGCTGTGACCGAGTCGGCTAGGCGCCAGAGGAGCTTCAGCTACCCCAAGGACAAGGGTAAAACAAGGGAGGGTCGATATCCCTAAAACCGAGGTTTACTGCTTGGAAAAGAAAGAAGTGGTAGGACTCCCCTGATGAACTTCTAAGGGCCGATCCCACGAAAGTCGTTTAACGGCTAACTACAATTAGCCACGATTAACCCTGGCGCCAACCAATGGGGAAATGCAATTCTCCGTTTAAACAGAGATTAATTGCGCTTAGTGTTAAACGACTTTGGTGGGATCGGCCCTGAGAGAGCAAGTTAATGTATAATGATCTCCTCTCTGGACGATATGTTGCATCAGCGTTTAAGTTCATTGTTCCTTAATCGTTTCTTTCTGGTTTTAAATAAATCAAACCGTTGTTAAGCTTAATTCTCCACGGTTGGTTATTTTCGTCTCCATACCTGCTCCTTATCCGAGACCCATGCGTAGTCATAGCCAAAATGACTAGGGTTTGACGGACTATCGTACATAGAGACAGCGCGACCGCTCGGTGCATAACACCCAGTCTAATTAGTTCTCGTGTAGAAAAACAGTAGTCCGTAACGCTTCAAACCCTACCAAATCCTTATCCTGACTTTCTACAGCTCTAAGCAAACAAATGATAATATGTACATAGGTGTTTTATGAAAAAAAATCAGCAGTTTATTTCCTGATTCTTAATTTCAACGTTCTTATATTTCCAATGTAAGATTCTCGACGTAGTTTTCGGAGCGGAACTGGGCCGTAAAGTGAAAGTACCTGTATTCTAATTCACTGTTAAATTAGAGAAAATCCTCTAAGAATTTACGAGTTTATAAAAATAAATAAATTAGGTCCAGGTTGTAACTTGGTCCCAATAAGATTTTAATTGTCGAATACTCAGAAATATAAGAATAGTAAATTTTAAAATTGTAATAAAATACATGCACGCGAGAGCAACCTGTGGTATCAAAATAATGGATTAGATTTTTTTTTCGAGATGGAATTCTTTGTATATCCTAAAATGATATTGTTATTTATGTGGATTTTGAAAAGCAAAAGTTCAAAATCACTTTCGTCGCTATAAGATGCTACCTCCACACAGCTCAATACTGGCATTTTGTGCTGTACAGTATATTTTTTGGTTATTTTGACAGCTATGTGTCTTTTTAAATTGCATTTTTTAACTGATTTTTTCATAATGTAAATTATACTACGAAAAAAAATCCCACAGAAAAACCACCTAAAAATAACCGCATAAAATCAGGTTTGATTGAATTTACTGTAAAGCTTGCTAAGTAAACTGTGTATAAAAGTATTTTCTAGCTTCCTATAGTATTGTTATAGAAAAGTTTCACTGAATTACTATTGAAACATTTTTCTGAAGGTATACTTATAGAGTTAGGCTTAAGGAGATTCAGTACACTTTGGACATTTATTTAAAATTTAAAGCTGCTTTATTAGATACATATTCTAAACTTATATTATCGCATATATAGATTTTGAAAAACAAAGTATTTCTTCTTTGGTAGAATAAAAGAAGTTAAATATGAAAGAGAAATTTTCAAAACTGTTATTTGCTTTCAATTTTCAATATCTCGAATTTTGGCTGTATTCATAAAACTATTCTTTATAATTTTAGGGATTGAGAAACTTTGTCAAGTTTACAGAAAATATATAATGATTTATTTTTAAGGAACAGTGTTTTGAGTATTGTCTAATTTAGGGAAATTTTTAAAAAATTTTTCTCAATAAATCTTGAATAAATTATCTAAAACTTACATTTTATTATTTTCTCTAGTTTTAAGTTGTGTTTTATTATAAAACTAATATTAGAATTAAAAATTTTAATAAATCATCCCCTGCGTACGGATTTATATTATTTATTTTATAAAGTTTGAATTTGAAATAAATATTTAAAGATTATCAGAAAAGTTAAAATTTTGTATGCATTCAATATCTTATTATATTTTGCACTAGTGAAAAACATTTTATTACAAATTTAGGTAATTATTTTATAATTATTGAAATATCTTTGAAACTAAGCAGAATTTTCGAGGAAAAAAGGGTAATATGCAAAGATATAAAATGTATTATAAAATGCATATTTACTTCATTATTACTCACTTATTACTCCCTTAAAATCATTCTGTAAGTATTTCTAGTATATTATAAATGCAGAAATAATGAGAGTTAATCTTATTAATTTAAGCTTCTATGACATTACTGTCATTAAAAAATAGTTTTTCTGCTTACAGAGCCGTGCGTTTATAGAAGCTTATTATAAAAGTTTCCAGTAGTTAAAGTTTTTTCTTCCCCTTTTTTTATTCAAACATTAATTATATATATTGCACTAACTTTTTTTTAAAGTTTTAAAACTTATTGGGGCAAATGAGACAATAAAGGCGTTCTAAACAAACGATTTAAAGGATCATAATCATGATAAAAATGATTTCTACGTTCTTTTCAAATTATTCTTGAAATTATTTTCAAATTAGTCGTAAAATTTTGTTAAAATATACTAAATGTTTAAAGGAACATTTTAAGCAAATTATCGAAAAACCGATATTTAATGTCAAAATAATGGTATGGAGTCCCTTTTAAAATATCTAAAACTAGCATATAGCCCGCCATGTGACGGGATTAGTAAACTTTTTAATTTTCATGAATAGTAAAGAACCCTATGAGACAGATTAAAAAAATGGATTGTTTTTTTGCTGATAATTATTTTGCAACAAAAAATAATGGATGATTAAACTCAAAATTATTACATATGTACCTAATGTATTACTTAACCAGATATAAAAGAAAATTATCGAAAAACCGGATATTTAATGTCAAAATAATGGTATGGAGTCCCTTTTAAAATATCTAAAACTAGCATATAGCCCGTCATGTGACGGGATTAGTAAAATTTTTAATTTTCCTGAGTAGTAAAGAACCCTATGAGACAGGTAAAAGAAATTGGTTGTTTTTTTGCTGAGAATTATCTTGCAACAAGAAATAATCGATGATTAAACTCAGAATTATTACATACGTACCTAATCTATTACTTAACCAAACATAAAAGAAAATTATCTACGTAATATCTAAGTTCGATGATAAAACGTATGAAAATACGTTTTATCACTATCGCAGGTGATACTTAAATAGTTTAAAATAAGATAAGATTAAATGAGATGGTTAAAGGAATGACGTCATAATGCTAGATAAAAACGTTATCGTCACCTATTTATTATGTGATAAATTGATAAATTTAAAGCGCCAGCTCTTAACCGGGGAAAATAGGGCTTGAAATAATGGCATTATAGCCCCGTTTACATGCACCAAAAGCAGCGTAGAATGCAGGGTAGATACGCGAACTGTACTCCCCTTTCAAGAATTATCCCTAGCCAGGGAAAAAATTGAGGGGTAGAAAGAACCCACCTTTCTACGCGGGTAATAGCAGAGTTTACTCTCTTTTCCCATCATCCTTTGCGCTTACAGATGATTGCCGTCCCGTATGATCACGTGACTTCTAGCGACGATCCCGGCGAAATGGAGGGTAGAAATAAATGACCATGTAAACGGGTTTCTCCGACCCTGCAAGCAAAATCCCTTTACCCGGGTAAAAAGAAGGGTACATGACTGGCACATGTAAACGGGGCTTAAAAGTTCTAAAAGGGGGAAGGGGAGGATTTTGAACGTTTTAAAGACGACAGTATTTTTCGCTGTGATATGAAGCCTATTTATACCAATTTATTTTAGAATCGGATCAACAGTTTAGGAAAAGATAAACTTTGCTCACTTTGAATTTTGCTAACCCGAACGCATCAAGAATCCAATATGGATGCCTCTATCCATTCCAGGTCCAACCGCTTCATAAATTCGAGGACTGAAGGTCAGATAACTTAGGCTATTATTATATAGGGGAGTTTGAAATTCTCTCTCTATATTTTTCATTTTTAGAAGAAAAAATGTGGCAACTAGTCCCGGTTAATGGGATTCGTAAAAAATCAAAAGATAGTGTACTTACACCAATGCATGCTAAGTGACCAATCCGAATGTGAAAAGGCTGATAGAGATGGCCCAGTCTGGAATTAAGGAACTGAAGAAAAAGTGTAGTGGGAATGAGAAGTCTCTCGACATATGCTGTTAACAAAATCAATGTTAATGGAATCCCAATCAAAGCATACACTATACAAAAGATCTTGCCGCCTTCCGAAAGTGGTGCGACGTGACCGTAACCTAAAACAAATAGTAAATGACTTTAAATACTTTCAATCAAGAAGTAAAAGAAAATACAACGGTGTACAAAATCCAAAATTACCTTCGGAAACAATCGATATAAAGTGCCATTGAGTGAAATATATATAATTAATACAAATACATAGTAACTATGCGTTCTGATAAATTACATATTAACCAGGGCTTCGAACCGTAATTTTTTTTGTTCCGGTTTTCGTTCCGGTTCAACTAAAAAATTAATATCGGTTCAGTTCCGGTTTTCGCTCCGCCAAAAATAACGGTTTTCATTTCAGTTCCAAATGAATAATTTCATTTTATGTATATTCTTACTTGTATTAAAAATATAATTCTATCATAAACAAAAAATGTAATTCTATCAAAATTTAGAAGATTTTATTCTTTTTTTAATTGGTACACTATGTGAATTGATACAAACAGCAGGTACGATAAGAGCGGTGAGCAGAGTACGGCGAGCATTGGCATTGTTATCCATTATCAAAATCTCATTTGACAACTAGGTTCATGATTACCCACATTCGTCGTTTGACTCTCACATCGTGCACTTGGCCTTGCAATAATTATGTAAAAAATATATTATTTATTTAACATATGAAAATTGCCTCTAATTATTAATATATCTTCTAACGTGGTTTCACTGAGATTACTTCTGTTGTCTCGGAGAATAAATTTCAAACCTGAAAACGCTCTTTCAACACTACAACACTCATACAAACATCCGTGGATGATCGCATGCTGAGATGTGAAAAATAAAATATAACTCGATATTTTTCTTAAAAAATCATCTATACTTCTAGTTTAATCAACTGAATTAAATATGTCTTCTACAACTAGTTTCATGCGAAAATGAAACAGAAAAATACTAGTGAATATCAAAATAGGAAATCGAGAAGCAGTATACATGTAATGATAATTATAAAGTTGACGTTAAATTAGAAAATATTGATAAGTTGGTAACAGTAACAAAATGACTGAAAGATATATCGAACCGAAATAAACCGATATTTTTTTCGGTTCAGTTCCGGTTTTCGTTCCGACCAAAATAACGGTTTTTTCCGGTTTTCGGTTTTCGGTTCAGTTCCGGTTCGAAGCCCTGATATTAACACACCTTGTAAGTATCAGATAACCTGTATATAACACTAGAATATAAAAATGAAATGCATGACACATATATCAGGTTTAAAAAGGGGGGTTAAGAATTAAGCGAGTTATAATTAAAAGTAGTTGGAACTCATGAACGATAACGTAATAGGAGAAAGACACACCCTCTATAACTATACAGAGTAAAGGAGCAGACGTAGAAGTAGACGTAGGAATTTTGCTTAGGTAGCAACGCCCAAAAAAGACAGTTCTGAGCGGGAACTCGGGCTGATAACATCCTTTACGTTTGTCGTGGCAAATTATTTGAGCAAAGGATATCTAAATGGCATAGCCATGGACAGAAGAATTACAATAAAGAAGTTTTATATATGAAATCAAATGTGTCTTAAATGCCTTAACTACTCGTCCATGCAATATATATATATATATATATATATATATATATATATATTTATACATATATATATATATATATACATACATATATATATATATATATATACATATATATATATATATATATATATACATATATATATATATATATATATATATATATATATATATATATATATATATATATATATATATATATATATATATATATATATATATATATATATATACTTGTAATAATAAAATTCTATTAAAATAAAATCCTAATTTAAATTTAGAATCGCTGCCCCGTTGATTTATTTTTTCCCGGGCATTGTGACGTACTATCACTTCTAGAATAAACTAGGAGTAATTAAAGTGAAGTGAATGGTTACCGAAATGACATCATATCTGGAGCCACTCCCCTTCCGAAACTTAATAAAAGGCATAGCACACAGATTTTGAGGTTTTTCCTTTGAGAACGCGATGTAATATATCATCAAATATTTTCTGTTGTGTGTTCTTTTTCCCTACGGGGATTCGTGTGCTCTAAATAAAAGATGTTTTTGTAAGTCTGCATTAATGTACTCAGCTACTACAATTAATAATAATGATGATACAATGATGACTACAGTATTTTAAATTATGTGGACGTTATATTGAGTTATTTCATATGCACATTCATATGTGTGTATACATATATAGATAGATGTACATAAGCATACATATACATATATATATATAAATAAAAAAATAAATACACACACACACACACACACACACACACACATATATATATATATATATATATATATATATATATATATATATATATATATATATATATATAGAGAGAGAGAGAGAGAGAGAGAGAGAGGGAGATAAATAATTACTGCTGGATATAAGAGAACATCCATATCTTGGAGTCAAAATGACTCCAATGGGCGTTCTAGTGCTAAAAACATGCCTCTAAACCAAATTAGTTATTAATTTCCTCTACATAATCTCGCCATAAAGTTCCAATAGTTTTATTATGTTCTTCAAATAAAACGTTATTTCAGACCATATTTTTCTCTGAAATTTTCAATGGCATTCAATTGACATCAACATTTTTCTTCACTAGTTAGCTCCAGAAACCTAATGACCATTTGCCATTCAAGAGTGAAAAGCAAATTTGCTCATGGAGCTGGTACTGTATTAAGTGAAATTTAATAACTGTAATATGACAAGACTGATTTAGTTTCATTTTATCTCCATCAAGGCTTAAAATACTTTTAATGAAGTATTAAAAGAAAATATACATGTGTATAACATCTAAAATTAACTTCAGAAACAATCGATATAAAGAGGTACTGAGTGAAATATCTTATGTGTGCTAATTTCAAACAACCCAAGATAAAAACTTGTATCTGCGTATTTATTAATGAACAGAATTTTCATAATTTGTCTCTGTATAGTATTATTAGGATAAATTAGATATTTTTAATATCGCCAATGCAACAATGTTTACTTTTAATTTGATATTAGAAAGTTCAGTGGTAAATTAAATTTACGGATAACTTGGCAAATGGTCAATGAAAATATTGATAAAAAACACTGAGTAACTTAATTTCCTGTAACCAGTCGGTACCTACATAAATGAGAATAATATATAAATTTAGATTAAGATCTGCATGTTCTGCAAATATTAGTGTTTAGGCTTCTTCTGCACATGAAGTTAGAGGAATTCATTTATGAGAAACTAAAGTTCTAGATATGTACTTGATATATTTGATATTAAAAATGTGTAAATTGTAGGCATGTATTAAATTTTTAAAATAAAATATATTAATAAAACAGTTGTCTATTTTGTGTTAATAAATTGTGCTTCACCAATTGCTTATTTACTTTTATTTGTATTTATTTATTTATTTTTTTTTTTGAGAGGGGGGGAGTGTTTCCCAAAGAAACATTCCGAAACATTCACTTTTGATAACTGGAACTTTTACAAGTCATTAAAGTTGAAGATGAACTATATTAAATTGTAATCTTACTTCTTAAATAGGCCGTCTGTTAGCTGTATAAGCACCTCGTGTACAAGATTAAATTTGTCTTCTCTTGAAAATTTTTTTTCATCTCCTATTTTTGCTCACATTTGTAATTATTATATAACCTACATTTAAAAAAAAAGGTTTTTACCCTAACAGATGTGCGAGAGTAACAATTTATGAAAACTAAATTGAAGTCATAAAAAATCCTTATCTTTAACATTCTAATACTTGTGGTCCTAAGATGTACAAGGGTTATCCAGAACGTAAGATTCACTAGGCTCGAAAAAGAAACAAAACATTATTATACTGAAAGATTATTTCAAAGGCGGCAGCAGTATTTCAACTTCTTCTCAGCATACTAGCTGCTGGAATTGTATAATTTGTCATACCATTGGATAAGTTTCTGTAGTTCAGTGTCATAGAAATCTTCTGCTTGGGAATAGAAAGAGTGCATTATAATTATCTGCTATTCTTCATCTATGATGGCTGAATAAGAATTTCTTCAGATGTAATAACAGGTGATGTCGCTGGTAGCAAGGTTATCACCGTAGGGTGGATAGCGATCATCGATGACAAATAGCTGACAGCTGTGCTGGATATTTTGTCTACCTTTGGAAAACCCCCGACACCCAAAACGAACCACCAGCTTTCTCATCACATCCAGTTTATATACTAAACAGAAATTACGATGGATTTCATTTGGTGCTACCTTCTGTGCATTCAAAAATATGTGGCGGGAGGAAATATGAGAGCCGATATCTTAGCAAAGAATATAGACACAGGAAGAAGGGAAGGCACCTTAGAGATAATGTAAACACGCAAGCGAAAGAAACGATTCTGTTTTGATTTTGTTTCTTAAATTATTAATTTTGTAGCTTTTGGGTATGAGTTTTTAAAAACTCTTTGTAGATTATATATGAGTAGTATAAGCTAATACATGCACTATTTACGGTAAATTTTGGCGTTTTACAAATGGCGTTGAACATTAGTTCGACTGCGAGACTGAGTTTTTATTGTTCTTTAGAATAGATGTGATTTATAGTTGCCACGCTGTGACGTCACTAAGCCAATACTTAGCTTGTATCTATTAAAATAGCAACAGGTGTTTCTCTAGCAGGTGTTGATTAAACAGCCGGTGATTCCTGTAAAAATATTTCCATGGCGAACTGCTCGAGATCATTCGGGTTTTAAATTTCAAGTGCACTTTCCCTGGTTTGATCTTATTTACAACTGCCATATAAAATAGCCATATCCGCAGTTTACCATGCAAATGCTATCCTATTTCATGGCTTTTGCAGCGCCACCTTTTGGCCATGTGGGAAATTTACTTTTTAGATGACCTTCGTACGTTGCTGATCGGTTCGTACGTGTGAAATACACTATTGACTATTTACTATTACCTATAATTAATTTTCATGTTGGGGAGGATAAATGTTCACACCTCAAAAAAGAACACTTATGTATTTGCTCAAGTAATTGGTAATGGAACATTTATTTTATTACAAATTAGAAATATAAAGTTGGATAACAGGATCAGACAAATCAGTTTTAATTAATCTTCTGAAAAGCAGATTAAAAATATACAGTAGAACAGATGAAAAATTCACACAAATTTCAATTACAAAGCATTTCTTTTTATTTATTTATTTAATTTTGAATAAAGTAAACTGTTTGGATCATCTAGAATTTTTCTATTTTATTTCTATTAGGTATATGAAGTTCTTTTTTTTTACTTTACACTTCCCTTGTGTTTAGTAATTAGAAATATAAAGTTGATAACAGGATCAGACAAATCATTATTAATTAATCTTCTGGAAAGCATATTAAAAATATCCAGTAGAACAGATGAAAAATTCACACAAATTTCAATTACAAAGCATTTCTTTTTATTTATTTATTTAATTTTGAATAAAGTAAACTGTTTGGATCATCTAGAATTTTTCTATTTTATTTCTATTAGGTATATGAAGTTCTTTTTTTTTACTTTACACTTCCCTTGTGTTTTAAATTTGTTAATTCAATATATTTATCATACTTTTTAATATATTTTAAGCACTTCAGATTTCTTTCTTCAGAACTATTAAAGTTATTAAAATGCTTTTGGTTTATCTTTAAACTATTTGTGTCTTTCTTATCATTACGTTAACAGTTAGCAATGCAGTTTTTAATTTTAGAGTATTAAAACATAATAAGTAATATCATTCGGAAATATTTAATATTTATTTTATACACCCAGGAACTATCAATACATTCCCAACTTCTATTGACAAAAAAAGTCACCGAAGAAGAGTACTAAGGCAGATATAATATGTTTAACTTGCACATTTTGTTTGAGAAGCCTGTGAACTCCAATATTATCCCAGCTGTATTCATAATTCCAAGAATAAAAAGTTTAACACATGCAGATTTTCAATATTACCACTCCCTTTCTTAGAAAGTGTGAGAAAGAAGAGATAAACTGCAAAGTGTTATCATTACCTATTGTTGTAATCACTGTGCTAGAGAAAAATATTGACTGTCCAAAGCTCCAGTTCGGCTCCATGGTAACGTTACCAACAGCTGACACTCCTCTGTTGTTCGCTGTGATGATTTCTTTTATGAAATCCTCAAGGGCATCATCTGCAATAAGCGAATAAAGAAAACTATAAAGGTGTAATGGTGAATAACCAAATATGCAGTATATTTTAGTTATTATTAGAAAGAAAAATCTTCTCTAAGATAAATTTCCCTTCGCAAATGTTGTTTAGAGTAATTTTAAGGAGTTAGTAGTCAGGACAAAGCCTTATATGGTAAAATATATTGAAATATATGAAAAAGTCAAAACATTATTAAGGAAAGTAATGGTTTAAAGTGCTACGATCTACTTTTTGCGAAACGAGGGTTAATGAGACCGGGACCTACTGCTTAAAGCCGATTCCGCTCGTCTACGAACATCAATGCCCCTGTGGGTTTCGAACCTACGAAAACCGATACCGAAGGCCAGCACCCTAACCATTCGGCCAGAGCTCGGCAAACATTATTAAGGCAAAAAATTAGATCAAAACGAGCTAGTTCATCAAAGGAAGATCTTCGCCCTGGTGATATTTTATAATATTGAGGCGATTGAGTACAGTGTTATGCACGTACACATGATGACAAAACTACCTTTTATAATTGTTATCTTAGAAAAATACCTTTTGTAAGTTAAGAAGTAAATTTCCCCTCAAATGAATATATTTCTAAAAATATATTTTTGAGCAATTTTAAGGAGAAATTAGGTAGAACAAATTCTTATGGGCCAAAATATCTAGAAAAATATGAGAAGCCAACATGATAAAGCACAAAAATTAGAGAATAATTGGAAAGCATATAGCTATTTTATAGCTTAAATAATAGAGCTACTTTCTTAAAGGAAAATTCACACTGATAATGTAGCTAATTTTTTAAGACTATGAAATAGCTTTAATGCTTTTCAATTTTGCTCTAAAGTTTGAGATTTAAACATATTGGCTTTCTCAAAATTTTCAACAATGTTAGCCCATTAACGCAAGCTTTTTCCTTTGAGAACTGTCAATAAAACAGAGTGTAGAATAATTGTTTTCTTTGAACGATTTTTCTTCCTTCTCATTTGAGAACGCTCAGCTTTCTTATTTGAGAACTGTTAATAAAAGAGGGTGTAGAATAATTGTTTTCTTTGAACGATTTTTCTTCCTTCTCATTTGAGAACGCTCAGCTTTCTTATTTGAGAACTGTTAATAAAAGAGGGTGTAGAATCTTTGTTTTCTTTGAACGATTTTTCTTCTTTCTCATTTGAGAACGCTCAGCTTTCTTATTTGAGAACTGTTAATAAAAGAGGGTGTAGAATCTTTGTTTTCTTTGAACGATTTTTCTTCTTTCTCATTTGAGAACGCCCAACTTTTTTATTTGAGAACTGTTAATAAAAGAGGGTGTAGAATCTTTTTTTTTTTTTTTTGAACGATTTTACCTCATTAGTGATGGTAGATGAACCTCGGAAAACAACACTGTAAATTTTCAGAAACCTACTGTTACTTATATTTCTGTGATTTTAATTGACATTTTATGATTTATCCATCCTTGTACATGCACAAAGAAAACCAGCTTAAACCAATCTACAAAATTATGATTATTAAGTTTATAAAACCGCTCCATAAAAATAGGAATCAAAAAAGTTTAAAAATGTATACACATCGTATGTTTATTTAAATTGTTTTGAAATGAACAACTCGCAAAATGAAGTAACAAAATGTACCTATAAACTGCATTCATCTTGGTTTCTTTGGCAGCTTATCAATACTATCTAATAATTCTATATTTTTACATAATTTCTTTTTAAAACTATATCTAAAGAAATAAAATGACAGTGCAGGTTGGTGCAAAAATTATACAGTATAACTTACATTTTGCCCTTATTACAAATCCGCTTTGATTTTTTAGTTGATTGTTGAAATTTTTAAGTAAAAACTCCTTTAAAAGAAATTAATATACTACAAATCAACAATCTCTTTTTTTAAATAACAATAAATGGGAATAAGAATTCATTAAAAACCAAATAAGGTTTATGACATCAATTTTTCCCAGACGCGAGAGTGCACAGAAAAAGAAATCATTTTCCTTACTAAATATTTTCAGTATGATCCTCCTTTTATAATTAAAAGCCTCAGTTAACACATTTTAATGTTATTTATTCCATCGGCCGCTTGAGAAATTTCACCGCATGCGATCATGTATGTGTTTCACACCTACTAGCCATATATTTATTTATATACATACACACACACACACACACACACACACACACACACACACATATATATATATATAGATATATATATATATATATATATATATATATATATGGCTAGTAGGTTAAAAATGGGGGTTAAATATTAAATAAGTTATAATTAAAAATAGTTGGAACTCTTTAACGATATCGTAATAGGAGAAAAACACACCATTGAGCCGAACTATACGGAGTAAAAAAGCTGACGCGGAAGTAGACAAGAAGAATTTGTTTAGGTAAGCAACGCCAAAAAAGCAATTCTGAGCGGGGAGTCGGGCTGATAACGCCCTCCACGCTTGTCGTTCCAAAATGTGAACAAAGGATATCTAAATGGCTTAACCATAGACAAGAAATGCAATAAAGGATATTTACACGAACCAATATGTGTCTTCCATGCCTTCATCACTCGGAACGTATCACACACACATACACACACATATATGTAATATATCAAAATTATTTCACTTTAATATTTCCTTAAAACTTCCCTCTTTATCATACTAATTCCTTAAAATCTATTTTTTCAGCCTCAAAATGTCTTAATCAAAGGAGTGTCCCCGACTTAAATTTCTTTCAATACATTTCCCAAAGCTTTCTGTCCAA
>CM063503.1:63668743-63796243 GCA_032207245.1 Pardosa pseudoannulata
GGTTTACGTAAAAAATGCGATGTGAAATGAATTTAAAATTCTTATTCTTTGTGTTTGCAATGCATAAAAATTGACAATATACAATTTTGTTTAGTTATAATAAAGTTTATTTGTATATTTCCTTCCAATTTTCCTATTTCATACATGTATAATCGGAAAAAATAAAGTCCGGTCATTTGACCGTCTATGATAGAAATAGGTATGTATTAAGTGTTGGTATGTTTAGTGTTAAATAGCAACTGTTGAAAAAATAAAAAATAAATGTAATCATTGTTAAAATGATTTCTTCCCAAAGTACCCCAAATTCCCGGGTTTATTCCCACCTCTTCCAAATTCCGGGTTTTTTACATCTCTAGTTATAGGCCAAAGGGTTATAATTGTCTAAAATGATATTAAACATTTATCTAGAAATAAATTAAATATCTCCCCAACCTTTTCCTCATTCTTCCAAGATAATTTTTTGGTATGTATTTGCATATACTAGTCTTTTTTCTTTATTTGCATATTTTCGGACATCTATGCCTACTTTCTTTTAGCAGGATGGTGGCTGTTAAAATTGAACTCTTTTACACTTACTCTTTTCCTTTAATATCTAGCGCAGTCTAGCTCAACAACTTTGATTTTATGATTTAATTAGTTTATGATTTTGAATAAATTTCGTAAGCCACGCCGTAAGCAATTTTCGTAAGTCATGATGCTCTTTCGGCCACATTGCCAACACATTTCAGAGTTAAACCTTTGTCAATGTGTAATATACTGGCAATGTTTGCTACTGACATCTCACAAACTTGCAATCTTTCAGTGATAGGACGCTGTGGAAGGGTTGTATTAAAGCTTTAATTACTTATTTGTAATTTGGAGGCAAGCTCTTTTGCCTCCTAGTCATTTAAACATGAACAAACAAGAGTAAGGTTACTCTTAGATCTCACCAAAAGGAAATTAAAATACAAACAATGAAACAAAATCGTTCAAATTACTAAAATGAAAGATAATAACAACAAATTATAAGTAAACATACTGAAATTTTTATTATAGGGTATCAATTAGGAGGTCATTTTGGAGGTTGGTTGGAGAGTCTACCGTTTTGTTATACTAGGGCTAATGAGAACGAAACCTAGTGCTTAACTCTTTAAAAGTCACTTACATAAATGTTTTGAAATTTAATGAAATTAGTTTATAAATATTGCCTATTAACCTTATAAATGCAAAATGTATTAAAATTTTTCTTTACAATCCTTAGAAGAGTTTGCATTAGAGGATACCGTAGGATGGATTGAGGACGTTAACTGAAAACACATCCCCTTGTTCAGAGTGAATATAATATTTTTAATTTATAAAAATTTTAATTATATTGGAAGAACAATAAATAAGTGTCCTTAAAAAGTAAAATAAATAAAAAGTTTTATAAGTGTTGTTTGAATAGATATTTTTGTTTTAGGGACATAAATGGAAAAAAAATCGAAATACTAATTTTCCAGTTACAGGAAGTTTAAATATATATATTTCAAAAGAAAAATGAATTAAATGTGTTACTATAAATGTTCAAAACATAAAATACAGAAAAAACCATTCATATTTCTGAAAAAAATAGAGAAAAAAATGTTTAACAGGAGGTTTCGAATACAAACCACTGTCCGAGAAAGGGTTAAAGTCGATTCTGTACGACTAATAACATCCATGCCAGCAGTGGGATTCGAACCCACCAACAAACGCTTTAGCCATTCAGCCATCGTTCGGCTTCGTTATGGAACAGATCCCCAAACCTAAGCTACATCATCCTGATTTTCTGCATAATTTTTTATTAGTTTTCCTCCTTTATGCTACAAATGTAAGCCCTTTACTCCTTGAAAACCACCAAGGAAGCAACTCCTTCCTCTAAACTGGTACCAGGTGAGAATCCAAACTCTATGGCGTTCCAGAAAAACTATAAGCTAAAGGATCGATAATCCTTCCTTATTCTAGAAAAAGGAATTAAAGTTCTAATCCCCATCATAGGAATAATAATAATGATAACAATAACAAATTTTAAAACTAGTATTCTTGAATGACTGGATTTTAAAATTTCTTGAATCGAAAATACAGGAGAAAAAGAAATAATGTCTTTAAGGTTTATGGTACTATTTTCTGTAGTAACATAAACCTCTAATAGCAAAAAGCTTCTTTGTAACGAATTTTAATCTGTAGTCGACAGAATCGGGGATAATGTCGTCCGCAATTTCTAAAGAACTAGTCAAGAAAATAGATTTATATATAAATGGATATTCTTTTACCAGTGAAATATATTTCCTTTTCCAGAATTCCTTTTACTTTTCACTGCTATTGTGCTTCAGGTTATTTTATATTTCGTTCTGTTTCTCACACATATATATATATATATATATATATATATATATATATATATATATATATATATATATGTGTGTGTGTGTGTGTGTGTGTGTGTGTGTAATGAGACGGACTTCTCGATGGTTGGTTGCAGTCATGGCCAAAAAACTGATACCGGTTCAGCTAAAGACCTTTATTAAGATAACGTTGAAGGACGGGTTCCTACTTCATCATAGGGACAGGACAAACGGAAGGGTCAGCTAGCATGAAGTTCTATGTACAAAACAAGTAACAAATGGGTCAACATCTGTGGGAAAATATCTCTAGAAAAATCTCCGACAGCGTGTATCTCCTTTTTATTTGGGAATTTCCTAAATTGTCCGCTAGGGCCATGTAGGCTTATAATTAGTCAGGCCCCTTCTATGAAGGCTTAAACAATATCCCCAGTGGTCAATTTAGGTTAGGGGTTAAAAACGGGAATGCAAAATGACGCTGGAAATTTTAGCCCTTGATTTAAATTTTGAAACCCCCTGAGAATTTTCCTTACACACACACACACACACACACACACACACACATATATATATATATATATATATATATATATATATATATATATATATATATATATATATATATATATATATATATATGAGAAACAGAACGTATATATAACATATATATGTATATATATGTATATATGTATGTATATATATATATATATATATATATATATATATATATATATATATATATATATATACATATATATATATATATATATATATATATATATATATATATATATATATATATATCTGTGTGTGTAATGATATTTTAATCAAAAATTAATTAACTTAATTATAATTGTGATTTAAAATATATTTCCGGCGATTCTATTCCTAAAATTGCAAACTTTGGCAAAACTCCTTGGTTTTACCAAACTTGGTTATACCAAACTTACTAACTTCAGCCAAATGACAAGTAAAAATAGAATTAAACAATTCAATGCATTTTTTTTAATCGGTAGTTTAGCGGATCCATGACTTTCCATGACTTTTACTCATTTTACTTGAAAAATCAAGACTTTCCATGACAAAATTAATCCATTGTCTAAATCCATGATTTTCATTGACTTTCCAGGTGCTCGGAAATCATGCCTGTAACAAGCTGTAGTGCTTTAAAAGAAAGAAAGAAGAAGAAGCATATAGCCCGTCATATGACGGGACCAGTAAAATTTTGGTAACCCTAACTCATCAAAAATCCAATATGGATGCCTCTATCCTTTCCAGGTCTTTTGACCACTGCGGAATGTAATTGGTCCAAAGATGTGGGTTTGAAGAAAATTTTCCGAAGCTTGCCGCTGTCCAACAGGGATACTCGGAAAGCGATGTCAAATAGCGAGGGCTACAGTTATATCCCAAACAGCGAGCGAGCTAGATCATTGATACAGCGATTAGCGAATAGCAATGGGGCTGTTTGAATACCCCCGATAGTTCCAAACCGTGTGGTTAAGTATGAAAAACAAACTGCAGTCGACACACACGCGAAAAAACTTCTTAATTTTCAAAGCTGTATAACTTAAAAGCTAGATATTTATTAGTCCGTGAAATAGACTCTTTGAATTTTATGAAAATATTTCTTGTTAATACCGGTGATAAAATGTCATTGCAACAAAAATAATCAATGATTAAATTTAACATTATCGCGTGTGTACTTATCTATTATTTAAACCAAATATAAAAGAATATTATTTACGTAATATGTAAGTTCAGTGATAAAACGTATGAAAATAATGCAGACGATATTTAAATAATTTAAAATAAGAAATGATTAAATGGAACGGTTAAAGGAATGACGTCATAATACTAGAAAAAAATGTTATTTTTACCTATTTATTTTGCGGCAAATTGATAAATTTAATCGCCTGCTCTTAACGGGGAAATTAAGGCTTGAAATAATGGTGTTAATTGGTGCAAAAGGAGGGAAGGGGTGGATTTCGAAAGTTGCTAACCCTAACTTATCAAGAATCCAATATGGATGACTCTATCCATTCAAGGTGCAACCGCTTTATAAATTCGAGGACAGGCAGACAGATGGCTTAGGCTATTATTAAATAAGTGATGCTAATTATAGAAAGAAAAGGATACAAAATTCTTACTTCCAACTAGAATGAGTACATTTTATTCTACCTAGAAGTCATTTATACTCGAAAGAATCTCTGGAATCCAGAGATGTTTTATTCATTTGTCTGACCTTAAACATCTGGTAAAGAATGCTGAGTAATAGAAAGCACAAATAGGGACAGGAACTGATTAGTGCTGACCAATTTATCACTGATGTCCAGAGTTTGGTAAGTTTATTGGATAGTTTCAGATGTTTTTATGGATGGCGTTTCAGAATTTGTATTATGTCACGCAGGTAGTAAATTCCATCAATGATTAATTACATTCAGTATTCAGGAAATTTGTCCATGAAATCCTAATTTTATAGAAATTTTTAGAATATGTTACACACGTAGTTTGAAGAATTTACAAAATAAAATTACTCGGTTTGCTGTAACGAACAATGCATTTTACTTTAATTTTATTTAAATACCTAACACTATATTTCGTTATGTATCTTTCCTCATAGAAAAAGTAAAAGTAATTATATTTTCCTTTATTTTCTTTTTCCCTCAACAACCTAATGGAATTCGATTTGAATGGAGATAAATTGGTTAGTTGGTTTGGAGCGCTGCTGGCTTCTTTATTGAACTGTTTTTTTTTTCAAAGAGATTCAAGTTAACTATACAAATAAAAATATTAAAACCCGATCTTGCCAATTATAATCAGTGTTTTTCATGTCTGTATCCTTGATAATCTCTCATTATCTCCTATCGACTAGTACTAAGCGCGGGACAGTACATAGATTAAAGAGATAGGTTGGTTTTGAGTGCTACAGTCTACTTTTTTTGTAACACGAAATCTAATTAGACCAAACTTTGGTTTGAAGCGCTACGGTCTACTTTTTTGCAACATGAGGGCTAACGATACCAGAATCTACAGCTTAAAGTCAATTCCGAGCGGCTACGGACATCCATTCCACAGTGGGATTTGAACCCACCAACTATGGTTCTGAAGATCAGCGCCCTTAACCATTCGGATATCGACAACTTCGGATATCAAACCATTTGGCTAATGGGACTACAACCTTCTGCTTAAATCCAATCCCAAAAGGCTACTAACTTCCATGCTAGAAGAGGGATTCTCACCCACGAACTTCGTCTCTGAAGAGCAGTCAAAAAGATATAAAAATCCCAAATAAAAATAGTTAACATTCAACAGCGCATCCATTAAATCTTGCCAAAAAGTCCACAAATCGCACGATTTTAAAAAATTTTAAAACACTACCTTTTAAGTTAAAAGTTGCATAAAATTAAAATTTTATCCGAGGCTGCCAAATAGCATATTCCTTATTCCTACTAGTGGGATATGTAGTTGGAATAAATAAATAAAATACTATATATTTTTAATATCAGCTATGTATGCATTTAATAGACTCATCTATTCGAAGATAACTACTTTAAACTAATTCTGTCACACGATGAAAGGAAAATCTCCCACTAACAACATAGTTTATTGACGTATTAATACTAAATCCAGAGTAATTTCCTTCTGGAATGGTCATCGAACTCGTTTAGTATCGACAAAAACGTCATTCAGATTCTTTTCGAGTGAAATGGGTAAGCGAATTGTCCTGTTATTTCGACCTTTTATTTATTTCCTTCGGTTTTTAAACCGTTATATGCTATCATCTCCTTCCAAAATGGTCATGTCGTATTATTTTCGGTGTATTCGCCTAAATCCGATGGCTCGGGGAATATGACTATAATCCGCCATTATTTACATGTTTGGGTTGGTTTGGAGCACTACGGTCTACTTTTTTGCAATACGTTGGCTAATGAGACCGGGACTTAATGCTTAAAACCGATTCCGAACAACATTTAGGGACTACTTAAGAATTGGGTTCCCCTTGGCAAATTTGGCTAAAATATTGGCGATATTTACTAAAACACAAAGGTAATCCATCCAAACATTGTATTTCTTACTTTTTCTGGCGACTTTAATTAATACACAGTGCGCCATCGCAATAGAATTATATACTTTTACCTAATTAAAGAAAACGACTTGGAATCCGGACATTTATATTTATGGGCAATTCATCCCATAACAGTTTACAAATGGAACAGCTCCAAATTATTAAAAATCAGCCATAGTGAACCATTAATGGTTTGTTATATCTAATTATTTTAACCCTCTAAGCGGTTCGCACGTACAATTCCGCCAAACCAATGATATCTTCAAAGAGGTTGTCACGTACAATTTTCGACCTCCAAAAACGTTCCGAAAATGGATGTAATGTACATTTCTGCCAGTGTTTGAGGTAGGAGGGTCAGGTCGATTGCTGAGAAACTGCATCCCTCTTTCACTGACATTTATTGAGGGATGCACCCCTACTCCCTGAGGCACAAAGACGCTCATAGCTTTTCATGGCTTTGTAAATCTCTATTTCGAAGTATTTCGTTTGCGGTAACAGATGTATCTCTAATTGCACCACTTAAATATCTTGGATAACTTTCGTAAAAAATATAAAATAAGTCTCTTAAAGAATATTTTTATTTGTACTTTTAGAATCCATTATTTCTTATGGGGTGATCTTCGAGACTTGACGAGCTTTATGTGCATTAAAAATTAACAATCTATAATATCTATTTATATATCTATTTATAACCTGAAGTAAAGGGACAATAACGAGGGTGGGTTTCCCGTATTCCATTTAGTCGACAAATGGTAAAATAAAAAAATCATAGAATCATTGACACAATAAACCTTTAGCGTAATTTTTGGAGACTTTATTTAATCGGTGGGTTCCACTAGGAGGGTTAAGCTTTGCGCACTTTTAATATATGAGAAAAGAGTTACACAAGGAAAGTTAGATGCAAATATCATATAAATTATAATTTAGATGCAGATTGTTTGGACACGGTGAGATCAGAAGAAAAAATTAGGCGACCCTACTTAAACGATTATCGCCAAGTTGGCTGGGGAACCCAGTTCTTTAGTCCAGCCCAACATTTATGCCACAGGGGGATTCAAATCCACGAACTCAGGTACCGAAGATCAGCGCCTCAACCCAGGGGTGATTCTGATCCAAAAATTTCCGAATTTTCCGGAAATTTGTGTGACTCTGATCCGAAAAATTATAGAAAACAAATTTTTTTCCCGAAATTATTTTCAAATTTTCGGAAAAAAAAAATGTTTCTGAAAATTAAAAAAAAAATTTGTTTAAACCATCTTTCATTTCAAATAAAAAAATATATTAATGAATTTTGAAGATAATCAGAAAGTTTTATATCTTTTCTCACCCCTTTTCCTTTTCTTCTGCGTCCAAAATTTTTTCTTCCGAAGAACAGTAATAATATGTTATGTGATTTTCTTTTAAAAGCAATATGTTAAAATTTAATTTTATATATTAATATAAAAAAATTGAATTTTTGTTGTCTAAATAATCAACACACACAATGATATATGTGTGTTTGTATTATTTATACAGACCACTCTTATATTTGCAACTCTCTAATAAGGTGATATATATTAGACCATATTAATACATTGATATTTGATAACGGTATATTAATTTAGATATTAACCATCTCTTCTTTTAGCATCCAGTAATTAACCTTAATGTAATTTTTTATTTTAAATGAGTAGCCTATATTTTTTTCAGAAAATTTTGTATGATGTTTAGATTTTTTTTTTTACTTAGAATTACCCATGCCCTAACCATTCGACAATCGTTTGGCAAACTCTCGTTATTTATAGAGGTAATTAGAGAAGAAATTTAATACTTTGCATGTCAGCTGCTTTTGGAAGAAGCTCGGATAGCTTTGATCATCCACTATATACCCCTGATCCTGCTCCCAGCGATTTGCCCGTTTTCTTGCACTTCAAGAAATTCCTGTTTTCCGGTGACCGTTTTGGCAACGATGAAGAGCTGAAGACGTCTGTCACATGCTGGTTCCATTTTCAGGCGGCAGAATTCTACGACAGAGGGATACAAAAGTTGATCCCCCAGTACGACAAGTGCCTCAATTCTGGTGGTGATCCTGTTGAAAAATAGCTGAAACATTGCTGTACTTGGTGGCAATAAATATGTTCCTGGAAGTGTGAGTTCTTTTTTTTTCTTTTAACCCTCTGACTGCTCATCCCGCGATTTCCACGGGCAATTCAAATGTAGCAAAATTTGCTCATCCCGCGATTTTCGCGGGCATGTGTTTTTCTTCCTTTATTAAGAAGCACATTCTGCCTTTTCACTGTTTAACCAGTGAAATAAATTATACACAGTATTAGACATTTAATTAGGTAAATAGAATTATATGACTAGAACTATTATAGTTATATTAGATAACAGAATGGTAGATAGTATGTTATAAATAGAAACTATGTTAAAGTTGAAATTTATTATAAAATAAATGTTTTATGTGATAACATCTGAAATTAGTTTTTCTGAAAGCTTATTTTCTCATAAAAGTCAATATAAAAAATCTTTTCTAGAAAAGAATTAGTACTTCAATTCTCCAATATATATATATATATATATATATATATATATATATATATATATATATATATATATATATATATATATATATATATATATATATATATATATATATATATATATATATATATATATATATATATGTATATATATATATATATATATATATATATATATATATATATATATATATATATATATATATATATATATATATATATATATATATATATATATATATATATATATATATATATATATATATATATATATATATATATATATATAGATAGATAGATAGATAGATAGATAGATAGATATAGATATATATAGATATATATATATAGATATATTTATATAGATATAGATACATAGATATATATAGATAGATATATATATATATATATATATATAGATATATGGATATATGGATATATATATATATGGATATATAGATATATAGATATAGATAGATAGATAGATAGATAGATATACTTAAACTATGCAAAAAATAAGCAATTTTTAAAGAGATCTCGGTTTACAAATTGAGCAGTCAGAGGGTTAAATAGGGAAACTTACTTTCTGGATGAGCCTTGTTTTATTATTGCGTGTATTTCTGTTAAGTGAATCCGTGGAATGTGAGTGATCTGTCATGAGTGATAGTAAGAAGATTACTAAAAATACATTTATTGAATAGGCAATTTTCATTTACAGAATAATCACAGAAAGTTATGGTTGAACGATGGCTGAATGGTAGAGCGCTGCTCTTACTGCAGTACCGGAGTTTGTGGGATAATGGTACCGGGGTTCGTGGGTCGCTATTGGCATAGATGTTAGTAGCCGTTAGGAATCAGCTGTAAGCAGTAGGTCTCGGTACCATTATCCTTCGTAAAAGTTTCAAAAAGAGAAAACCGTAGCTCTCCAATTCAAAATTAAAAGAAAAAACCAGAAAGTCATAAAAAGTTCCCCCGTAGAATTTAGCCGACTTCTAAAATGAATATCTCGCGATTACTTTTTCTAGCATTCAGAAATGCTTCCTCTGTTTTAATACACTTCTATTATACCCTGTCTTCAACAACATTTCTTTTATAGTTCCACATATTACCTTTAACCCATCCACCGGCCACCCTCCCCACCTTTTTCCCTTTCAAAACAGTCACCCTTTTCGTAAATTCCAGACGGAACTTACCGTACCATACTAGAGTTGCCGGTTTAAAAGTTGTCAGGCTACTTTTAAATTATTTTCCCTGCAAGGTAAAGGAGTTCCGTTACTCAAAATTAGTTTCTTTCATTTATTATCGCTTTGCAATATTTTTTTCCCTCAAAAGTGTGCGATACGAGTTATACGAGTGCGAACGAGAAGGGGTCGACAGGTCCGTTTTCGAACAGGAATTCGCTGTCGAACCCCCGTTGACGCGTCCGTTCAGTGAGTTAAAAAATAAAATTATATAAAATTATAATTAGTAAAGGGATACATTATAATTAGCAAAAGTGTTACACTGAATCAACTAACTCCAGCAGAACTGTAACAACTTGTTCCTTATGGCGCCATTTTATATACTCATGTGTTCAGTAGTACCATACAGTTCTAAAATATCATGATTATAAAATACGTGAATGCTTCACATATCACAGATGTTATTGCCACGTTGTCAGCAAAGACAAGACATGTTAAAGAAACAGGATAAAAAACTTATAGTCATTAATTAACTTTTCCTTACTGCGCAACAAAAAATTGAGTACATAAAATTCATATTTAGAGCAGAAATACAATAATAACATATTTATAAATTAATAATAAAATATTTAGTACACACATTTAAAGTTTTTAAATGCGTGTTGGAAATTAATTAATTTAGTTAAATTTTTGGGTCATTTGATATATATATTGAGGTAAAAATTAAAAGCAAGATACTGTTATAGTTTGTATAATTATTATTTTTGACTGACGACAGAACGGTAAATAAATTTATGGCTATATATATATATATATATATATATATATATATATATATATATATATATATAGGAATGTTTATTATAATTACTGATAAATCAATAAAATATATTATAGTCACTATAGTACAACAGCCCATTATCTTATTTAGAAATTATAGAAATTATCATTAAGTTCTCCCAATTTTTTTTATCACATTAATTAATGGAAGTAAAGGAATCAAACTATCATTTCCACTACCCCCTGGAGGTAGATAGAATTTCTTATTGCTACGTTGTCAACAAAGACAAGTCACGTTAAAGAAACAGGATAAAAACTTATAGTCATTAATTAACTTTTCCTTACTGCGCAACAAAAAATTGAGTACATAAAATTCATATTTAAAGCAGAAATACAATAATAATATTTTTTATAAATTAATAATAAAATATTTAGGTATGAAGTTTTTAAATGCTTGTTGGAAACTATATTTTTTATATTTATTCTTAGTCGAATTATTCAATTTTAAATTTTTGGGTCATTTGATATATATATTGAGGTAAAAACTAAAAGCAAGATACTGTTATAGTTTGTATAATTATTGTACCGAGGTACTTTCTCACGGTGAGTTGCACGTGCATGCATAGCCGTGGGAGGATTTTCCTTGACGAATTTAAGACCCCAATTATTTACGTCAAGTTTAGGGACCCCTGCAGAGAGGATACTTCACGGAATGGCAGCATAATGGTCAAGCTCGCACAGAACTGTAAGCGTGAATTATGGGAGCAGGGGCTAAAATGTAATGTCAGCTTGAACAAAAAGGGGCTACTTTAATGAGCCCACCTGCACTCCCGAAAGGCATTTGATGTGGGAATATTTCCCAAAGAGAAGGGATTGGATGACAAGAAAAGGAGGGGCGTTGGGACCTAGGTGAAGTTTTGGGAAACGGAGTGAGAGCTGAAGGCTGAGAGCTGAGAGTTAGAAGTGGGCAGTCGAGAGAAGTGGAACAAGAATCCACTAGCACGAGCTCGTCCCGTGCGCCCGACTGACACCGCCCCGCTCAACATCACCAACTCGTCCCGTATGCCCGTGAGAAAAGCCCCTGCCTGCTCCCCGGCGACTTCAATGGAGGTAATTTATAAATAATATTTACAGTCCTTTGACTTAGGCCTCTGTTAATAATAATGATTCCTTATAAAGTGATGTGGGATAATTAGTCTGTAAATAGAAAATATAAATGATTGATTATGTTAACCAAGTATTTTTGTAAATAAATGTCTGAATCTATATAAGGTATTATATTCATTCTGTGTTTCCCCCTTGTAACGAACACTGGTGTATAGGTTGTATGTACATTACAACAATTATTATTTTAGACTAACAACAGAACGGTAAATAAATTTATGGCTATATATATAGGAACGTTTATTATAATTACTGATAAATCAATAAAATATATTATAGTCACTATAGTACAACAGACCATTATCTTATTTAGAAATTTCTCCAATTCCTCCGCGGGCCGCAAATTTTATTGGAATGGCCACCGCAGTTTCACTATAACAATTATTTTGTCTATGAAATGAAAAAAATACTGAACAAACTTAGGATGAAATTTACACAAACAGATCATCTGTGGAGTAAGGAAAAAATAGGAGCAACGGTTTGAGTCTTTCTACAGATGGCGTTTTATCTAAGCCTTATCTATTTTTCACTTATTCATCTAATCCATGTACACTAAGATAGTGAAAATCAGCAGGACGAAAACAATTATTTTATAGATAACAGGGATTTTAAAAAAAGTACTATCTGAAAAAAAAACCGAAAGCAGATAATAATGTGACGAATATAATCAGTTAGTGGAAAAAAGAGCAAAATACGGTATTTACAAAACATCTTATATAAGATTATACTTTATAAAGTTAACCACATCATATGCTACAATAGTACTTTATTTTGATTAATTCCATTAAGCTGTTGGTGTAGCTCAAAATGGATCTATCACCAATTGTTTACTCGGCTAGTAGAAATGAGCAAGAAGAAAAAAATTTCAGACAACTGTTTACAGTTATTTTAAACAAGATAATTAATATGGAAGAGTTACTAGAAAATGACATAGAGAATGCCATTACAGAAATCCTTCAAAACTACAAACAGATTTCCTCTCAAGATAATATCAAATATGTTTTTCCAGATATGACGCAGTGGAAATATTTATGTGGATATCTCTTCCGTTATGCCCCTCATGGTGCTGGTTTAACACGTAACAGAGTGTTAGAAGCCGTAAGAAAATCCAAAGATCTAGCGTCATGTCTCCTAAGAATGAACCTTAGCGTTGTCAGTTTAGGAGGAGGTCCAGGAAATGATGTCATGGGTTTCTGCAGTGCATTATTTGAATGCGTAGAAAAAAGTCAATCCAAAGACAAAAGGGGCAATATGAACATAACTGTGATTGATCGTTACAATGAATGGTCAGTATGCGTATTCCTTCTAAAAAAATTGGTTATGGAGGGAAAATTTGGAAATGTTAGTGAACTTCTCCGTCTCAATGATGTGAGGATGTCATTTTTGCAAGTCAACATATCTGCAGGATTAACGAAAGACGAAGATTATTTCAATTTTCTACGAAAAGCTGATGTAATCCTTATGGTGAAGCTAATTCTTTCGTTGGATTTGAATTCAGTGGATTGCCTTATAGAGGTAGATAAAATTTATATCTTACAAATGCAAGTTTTTTTTTTTAAATTTCGCTATTGTCAAGTTCATAGTTATTTTGAAAGTTAGATAAATAATACTATAAATTTAAGTTATATGTATGTTCATTATCATTAGACTCAAAATCTTTTTTCTTCTATTTCTTTGAGAATTACAGAGTTTGTTCGTATCGGTGACGAGAATGTTTAGGAAGTGGTTTGAAAAAAATCTGACTGGTGCTGCCACTTTTTCTTTTCAGTTTAACGTAAATAGGACGGATAACCAAAATTTGATTAAACTAGAACTGTGTTTTCTTTTTTTAGAAAAAGAGATTGTGTTACATAAAGATAATTGTTCATATCAAAGATAATTCAAGCTTTCGTAAATATAATTAGTTATAACTACCTTTTGTATCTTAAATTGGATTTACGACTATATTTTGTAGCCATTTGATACATGTCCGTTTAATTATGTGCTAACATATTTAAATTATTTTAAGTAACTTAATTCATGTCATAGTATTTAATATGTGTTTGAAGGCGATATAAGTTTTGGTGCTATTCTAACAAGTTTAGTATAGTTATTTAATTTGACACATTCATTCCTTTTCAATTTCTATTGCACCATATTTTGTAAACGTTAATTTATTCTGTTGCTTCTGGCAACAGAGCATATCCATGTTAACGTATACGTTTGAAATGAAAATATTTAACATTTTTAGCCATGCGATTAATAATTTTTTTGATAGGTACTTCGGTTGTCTTTAAATAATTTTGCCCAAAATATGATTACTTTTTTGTTAGTAGTTTCTAAACCTTTATTGTCTAATAGAGCCCTTTAATTTCTGTATTTATATAATTAAATTTATGAAGAACATTGTTTATATAAAACGTAATATTAATTTCCTGAAAATGAGATTTTCTAAATTTTTTATAATGTTGATAATCTAAAACCTAATTGAAATTTTGAAATAATTTTTATTTGGTGACCTTAATTAACTGGGCCAAAGACTAAGCGCGAAGCATCATGACATTATATAAAAATAAATTTCGAAAAAGGTTGTGCAAAATCCACTCATATGCACTCATCGGTACCAAATTTGATACACTGTTGCGTTATGTCATAGAAAAAAATGTGGTATTTGACATCATACCATAGTAGTTCACACACAACATTGTACATATTTATTACTGCGACATTTCTTGGCATTAAAATATTGTATTATTATGCAGTCTGCAGCATATATTATATAAGGTTGAATTAAAATGTTATTAATGCATATACCTATTCATGCAATGATTCTAAAACTTTACTTGAGAACCTTAAAAATACCGAGACCGAAAACAGGGAGAGAAGCAAATACATTTTAATAATACTTGAAATACTTTATACCTGTAGCTTATTATTATTAAGCTCCTTGTAATTATATGTAATAATAAGAATTATATTCATGGAGATATAAAGATTGATTTAAAAAATTGAAGTTTTTTCATAAGCTACAGTAAAGTCAAAACCATACAATTAGTATAAGAAAATTAAATATTTGTGAATATGTGAATGTTTGTACTACATATTTTTTTAACTATACACGAGTGAATTATATAATTTTATATTTGCTTAATTTGAGATCCTATGTCATGCAAATTGTATAAAAACTTCAGTTCAATATCTTTTAAGATGTTAAAGATATTAATATTTATTTTGGCACCTTTATTTAGTAACCCCCAAAAACACTTCAAGACATAAAGTACTTTCTTAAAGGCATTTTGTATTACGGCATAGTACATCTATGTAGCAAATGAACTATTACAGCATTAGTACAACAAATCCGGTATTAGTACAGCAACTAGCATTTCAATTTACTATTAAAAATTTAAATTCGTTACTACTCAAAATTGTATAATTTATGCATTAATCAATGATCGTGATGTGTAAAATCCATTATTTTTTTTTTTGAAATTTTCTTGATGTTACTGAAAACATGTACTAAAATAAAATTAAGATATATTTAAAAATTTAGAGATATTCAACTGAATTTTTCATACAATTTTCATTTCGAATTGAGCTATCAAATTTTGCAAATAGAAAAATTATACGTTTCGCTCCTGCCAAGTTGTAAATTATATAGGAAAAATGCTCATATATCCCTATACATGTAAACGGGTAAAGAATAAGGAAAATAAATGACTTGGAGGCATTATAACTTTAATGTTTTTAATGGTAATTTAGTCAGTAAGCTTGGTATTCTCGATTAAACCAAGAAAAACAGGCTAAAATTTGTTTACGATTGGTTCAGTATTTTTTGAGTTGATACGGCTATCACCTACAAACATAAAACATCCTTCTTTTTTGACATAATAGTATAGGCAAGTGTATGCATATATACATATATATATACACACATATATATATATATATATATATATATATATATATATATATTTATATATACTAATTAAGAGGATTTATTCCACATATAAGTGGAAAAGTTTGAGTACCTGAAAGCTATATATGGACAAATAAGACTTATTTATTGTGCAGATGTTATATAGCATTAGAGATTTTCCGAAGAACGTATAATATGTGAAAATAAATGTCTAAACGAACGACATTTTTTTAAAAATATTATTTCGTTTTAAAATGATTTCGTAATTAGATGAGAAGAGTATAACTGACTTACTGTAATTTATTCTATCTAAAACACTAAAAACAGGTCTTATTAATAAATGATCATAACGAAACAGCGTGTTTATTTACCAAACGTAAGCAATGAATGCTTGTAAAAACTCTTGATTTTACCATAAATTTTTAATACTATGATTACTTGAGAAGGAAAAAATAATATATGCTGTTATTCCTTATGTTTATTTTTGTAAAACATTCTTTCCACTTTAATTAGTATTTTTCTAAATCTATTATGTATTTTCTAAATTTCCATACCAAATTAGGTGTTTGAATTTTAAGGTATCTATCTATGTTAAAAATGTCCTTTTTTGCCAAAAATCATAATTTTTTTTATTTTTCTATTGTAAAATTTCAACTCTTAGTCTTCTAAATCTGTTTTAGTTTTGTCTCTACGGCATTTTAAAGAAAAGTTACAGCTGTTTAAACATCAGGGACAGCTGTCAAAACAAACCGGAGTTGTGAATTTAAAGAGCATTTTTTGGATAAAACTTTTTAAATTTTCATCAAGATTAGTTTAAACATTTTTCTAGTATTTTTAATAATTAGCAACTTGGCAATTAGAAAGTTTTGAAGCTAGAAAGTGTGAGTTTTAAACATGTATCTTAATTTTTTAATAGTTAAAGTTGCTTTCACAAACTTCAAATGCTTTTTTCTCAGAACGGTATTTTTAATAAAATGTCAAAACTTAAAATGTCATTTCTCAAAAAGTTCTTAAAATATTTTGTTGACAATTATTATGAAGGTTTTTGGTAGTATTTACTAGTGAATGACCTAAAAGCTTTAAATTTGGATAATTTTTAATGATGTTACACTCATCGTTAGATATAAAGGTAATGAAAATTCGTTAAAAATTCAATGTGTAGGATTTTGAAGGACCAAAATTTTTTACCAAATGCAAAAATTAGGAAAGATTTTAGGTGATTCACTAGTCTAGTGTATAAGAAATGTGTTACATCAAAAATTATTGAAACAATTTAATTTATTAAAAAATTAGACCTTTTGAAAAACCCCGATTTTTTTACTAAATTTTCTTCATTTATTAGAAATTTTATAAAAACTTCTCCAGGAATAAATTTTTTAAGTGCAATTCTCTATGATAATATAAAAAATAAATCTAAAAATGCAAAAACATGAACTAGTTTCTACGTTTAAAGAAAAAAGTTCACCGTAGACAGATACCTTAAAATTTCCAATACAAAATCCACCTTTATACAAAGCTTATCGCATGTAATACAATATAATTATTTTTTCTTATGAAATTATACTAATGAGTTTTATATTAAAAAAGATTAATAGGAACGTTTCATTTTCTCATTTCAGACTCTGAAAAGAACCATGAAAGACGATGCATTGCTACTATATATCGATTCACCTATTCGACCGATGGTGACAGATCACTTTGATGTTCTGTTCCAATCGAACTTAGAAAACTATAGCATGTCCTCTGAGATTTACCGAAGGTTTAATTCAAATGATAATGTTGAATCAAAAGCGCAAATTGCGGTTTTACGCAAATATAGTTCTCCTCCTCAGAAGAAAATGAGATTAGAATGAAGATCTGTTTCCAGAACGTTTATAAATTTATTTCGTTTTTTGTTTCATCTAATTTCCCCAGTTTTAACAAAAAAATATCCAGTCACTTATTGTTCCAATTCTTTAAATAATATCGTTCAGTTACTCTCCTTTGCTAGAGTCTTTTTTGCTGATTTTTAACATATTTTAAGGTTTTCCCCTCCTAATTTCTTTTATCTCACTAAACAGGTTATTTTTAAAAAATTTTTCCATCGTGAAGATATCTGCTCTCTTTAAAGCAAAACGTAGTTTTACTTAAAGCTTTAAAGATATTAATGTTTGTTTTTTACGTATTTTACTTAAGGCTATCTTAGACCTGAGTTAAATAACTATAAAATTCTTAATTAACTCATTGCTTTTACAGGTGCTACAAATTAATTTTTTGATTTTATTTCTTTTGGAGGTTAGAGTAGGACCTTTTTGCACTGTGAGATATCCTGTTAAACCCTTCACCAGTACTTAATTAATTTCTGAAATAAGACAGTAAAAGCACATTATTCGTCTTTGATTTACATCCCCTATATAATAATAGCCTAAGTTGTCTGTCCGCGAATTTATGAAGCGGTTGTATCTGGAATACATACAGGTATCCATATTGGATTTTTTATGAATTAGGGTTAGTAAAATTTAAAGCGAGTTCGAAATCCACCTTATACCCTACTTTTCGAGCATTTAATGCTATTATTTCAAGCCTTATTCTATACTAAATTCATTATTATAGGATGGCGAGGGCGGAGTGCAATATTTAAATTTCTGGACTGTTTTTACTTGATCTTTATATATTCTAACCATTTTCTTCACCACGCGTAAGCTGGCACATGGGGTAGAGTGTCTGCCCATTTGATCGTCGTACTTCTCAGGTTAATGGTTCTGCCCCCGGCGTAATCGAGTTTTTCTAAATGTCTAATTAATTTAATAATTTTTGCTTTTTCTTTTGAATTCTTATTCCTAAAGTTGTTTTATTATTTTTAAATTTTTACAATTTTTCAAATTTTTAGGATTTTTTTTTATTAAATTCACGTATTACCATTATTATATCAAGCTCCATTTTAAGAGCAGGTGATTAAATGTATCGATTTATCACATAATAAATAGGTAAAAATAAAAAAATTTTCTAGCATTATGACATCCTTCCTTTAATCATCTCTTTTAATCATTTATTTTAGATTATTTAAAAATCTTCTGCATTGTTTCCATACGTTTTATCACTAAAATTAGATATTACGTAAATAATTTTCTTAAGGTAATATTTTGTTGTAAAATAATTCTCAGCCAAACAACAAACCATTTTTTTTACCTGCCTTAAAGGGTACTTTAAAATTCTGGAATATTGAAAATTTTATTGATCCCGTCATATGACGGGCTATATGCTAATACTACAATACTGTCCCATGATCAACTCAAATCTCTGGCTATGTTTACGAAGGGTTTTATTTTCGGAAAAGCTGCATAAATGGTCAGACCTGAGCTCTGATTTGTATCAGTCTCATGAATTTATTTCAAATACTCTTACGTAAATTTTATATATACGTATGTTTTATTATAGTAAATGTTCTATTTTTTCACCACACTTCTTCTGTATATAGAAGCTCATTTAAGCTACCTGGCTTTAATATTTCTATATTTTTACACGGAAAATAAGATAATCTTTTCATTATGGTTCCCCTTTGTTAAAAAATATGATTAATAAATTCAATTACTGGAAATATACAAACCAGTAATATACTGTATTATAAGAAGTAACAAAATATAATAAATAAATTTGTTCAGTGTTTTTATTATACAATAATTTATCATTTTTTATGATACCAATTACAAATGTTACTAATTTTAGTTCTTATGTCAAAGTAGAATTGTAAAATAAGTAGAATAGTTCATATGTAAAGAAGATTAGCTTTACACACAGACGATAAGTGAAGTGATTCTGCAGGTTTAGTGAATGGGACAGTCTAATCAACCTTTTAATTAGTTAGAGCGTGGTTTTCCCATAGCTTTGATATGAGAACAAACCCAAAAATCCTTGCAGAATTTCCAATCTTTTGAATCGGAATTTGCTGTCAATGTTCTAAATTCACATTAGGCTAATGTGCATTAATACTTCAAATTATGTTTTGATATTTTCTGTTCGGAAGTTTAAGTAGTAAATTTTTCACTGCTTGGTACTCCGTAAAAACCAATACCTTGACATTGACCTAGATTTACAGAGCGTAATGTAGCTTTCTGTCACCCAGGTCACATGTTAAAACTGCCATCACATTAATAATATTGTAGATTAATAATATTATAAAGACAGAATATTTTAGAACGAGGAAAATACAAAGTTTCAGCGGGATCTTCTCAAAATTTAAAATTTTCAAAACTAGGACAAAAATATTAATCGTGGTATTGTTTTTTGATTTCTAATTTTAATAAATTACATATAAATTACGTATTAGTAGTTTAAGAAAATTTATTGTTAATAAAAAATTGCAGTAAACTGTATTGATATATAATGATTGGTGTAACATTACGTTACACAATCTTTATTTATGTATTTATTTATTTATATTTGTTTACAGGAGAAAACTTGTTTTAGCATCAACTTTCAAAATAAAATTTTTTAACTAGCGCCTCGCTCTGAGTTTTAAGGTTTCCAAACGAAAGGTAGAGTTTATTTCAAAACTTAAATTAATTTTTAGAATATCTTATTATCGCAATTTGAAGAATTTTAAAAACTAGACTACCCAGTTTACCCTAACAAATAATGCATTTTATTGTAATTTTCTCTATATACTCAGAACTATTTTTGGAGATTTATCTTTCCACTTGGATGAAGGAAAAATATCTACATTTCTGGTCCGATTGTTTAAAGAGAATTAATTATAATTTTAAGACTTGCATACACCTATATGACAATCTATGACAATATAACTATTCTAAACTTCCTTTGTAAAACTAAATAGGGTGTAATTCGCTACTTAATCGGACATTGAACTCATTTAGAGCAAACTTTAAACGTAAGCTTGATTCCACTTGAGGGAAATGGGTAAGAATATAGCCCTAATTTTTCGACAATTATTGTATTTATTTTATTTTTTACTTTTAAACCATCAGATGCTTTCATCACTGAAAGAAGAAGAGGCCATTTTTGAATTATTTTTAACGCATTTCCCCGGATCTAATGAGTCAGGAAATTTGGTTAAGATCAGCCGTCATTTCTAGAGTTAATTGGGAAAAGTTTGGTTTGGAGGGCTGCGGTCTTCTTAGATAACTATTTTCTACTACTTCTGTAGCATAATAAAAGGAAAATATCTCATTAACAACTTATTTATTGTGACATAAATGGGAAATCTAACAATTATCTACTTAATTCGACATTGAATTCATTTAGAAGAAACTTTTAACGTTATTTAGATTACACTTGAGGGAAATGGGTAAGATTGTAGTAATAACAGTTTGACATTTTATTTGTTTTGTTTTACTTATAAACCATCCGATACTTTCACCATCTTTCGAAGTGGTACTTCTGAATTATTTTCTTTACGTTTCCCCAGATCTAATGAGTAAGGAAATTTGGTTAAGACCAGCCGTCATTTCTAGAGTATTTGGTTGGAAGCGCTGCGGTTTACTTAGATAACTATTTTCTACTACTTCTGTAACATAATAAAAGGAAAATATCTCATTAACAACTTATTTATTGTGACATAAATGGGAAATCTAACAATTATCTACTTAATTCGACATTGAATTCATTTAGAAGAAACTTTTAACGTTATTTAGATTACACTTGAGGGAAATGGGTAAGATTGTAGTAATAACAGTTTGACATTTTATTTGTTTTGTTTTACTTATAAACCATCCGATACTTTCACCATCTTTCGAAGTGGTACTTCTGAATTATTTTCTTTACGTTTCCCCAGATCTAATGAGTAAGGAAATTTGGTTAAGACCAGCCGTCATTTCTAGAGTATTTGGTTGGAAGCGCTGCGGTTTACTTAGATAACTATTTTCTACTACTTCTGTAACATAATAAAAGGAAAATATCTCATTAACAACTTATTTATTGTGACATAAATGGGAAATCTAACAATTATCTACTTAATTCGACATTGAATTCATTTAGAAGAAACTTTTAACGTGATTTAGATTACACTTGAGGGAAATGGGTAAGATTGTAGTAATAACAGTTTGACATTTTATTTGTTTTGTTTTACTTATAAACCATCTGATACTTTCACCATCTTTCGAAGTGCGTACTTCTGAATTATTTTCTTTACGTTTCCCCAGATCTAATCAGTAAGGAAATTTGGTTAAGACCAGCCGTCATTTCTAGAGTGTTTGGTTGGAAGCGCTGCGGTTTACTTAGATAACTATTTTCTACTACTTATGTAACACAATAAAAGGAAATATCTCATTAACAACTTATTTATTGTGACATAAATGGGAAATCTAAGAATTATCTACTTAATTCGACATCGAATTAATTTAGAAGCAATTTTTAATGTAATTTAGATTACACTTGAGGAAAATGGGTAAGAATGTAATAATAATTCTTTGACATTTGTTTTGTTTTACTTATAAACCATCCGATGATTTTTCATCATCTGTCGAAGTGGTCTTTATGAATTATTTTCTTTGCATTTCCCCGGATCTAATGAGTCAGGGAATTTGGTTAAGACCAACCGTCATTTCTAAAGTTAATTGGGAAAGGTTTCTTTTGGTTTGGTTTAGGTTTCTGCGGTCTACTATTTTGCACCACGAGATCTAACGACTACGGGACCGACTGACAATTGAGAAAGAAATTTATCCCTTTGTTACTCTATATCCCTGGTTTTATATTATTTCTAAGAATGTTATAATACTTTATTTCAAACGTTTAAAAATAATTTAAAATAATTAACACATTTAAAAGTTTATAGCCAAAAATACCTTTTTAACAAACAAAATATTAAGCATGTTTCATAAATATATTGTTTTGTATTAATGCTAAGTAGTTATTTTCATAAATAATTACTTTGGATAAAAATCATCTTTAGGTTAAGAATTTAAAGTAATCTTTGCGAGAAATCTACTTCTGCTGTCTATACATCTTTTGAATTTAAAAAATTCAAAGTTTATTTCAGTTGTTTCATCCTGTTTATTGATACAAACAGTAAATGAACTTTGGATGCGAAATTAAAATTAGCATAGATATTTAATAGGAAATTTACTAGGACTTTCTGTTAATTACAGCTTTGCAGGACAGCTACAGCCAACAAACTTACCTTTTAAAGCTCACTGGGAAATTAATTTCTTAACTGTGTCAATGGATGTAACGTGAAATTTGAATAAAGAACTTCTTCTGCTCAGCGTACGTGATATTGCAGATCACTAGACCTTATCGGTGTTTATGTAGATTTTACGCTTTTTTAAATGTGTTGCCATATTGCACTTGAGCTAAAGCAGAAAATGTGCTTAATAAAAGGTCATTTTATTCCGTATTAATTTCCATTTGTTAACGCTCTATTTTCTATTACACAGAGCCAAATATTCCTCAAGCGGTAACGTTTGGAACTAATTTGTTTTTTCACGGAATCCTTCGTCCCCCGTTTTATTTAATCTTCCTACAAAATGTGGCGTCATTCTCGCAAATGGATCGCGCCACATAACACTGTGGGCACTGTCAGTTTAATTATGGCCACCCGGTATATATATATATATATATATATATATATATATATTATATATATATATATATATATATATATATATATATATATATATATATATATATATATATATATAAATGAGGGTGTAGCCTAAGGGGAAGGTTTCGATGAGCTCGATCCTACCTCCTCTTTCCCCAAAATTTTTGCGTTTACTGTCTTGTATTATAGCATTGAAACAAAAGTATATTTACAAATATAAAAATTTTTAAAATGGAATATAATGAATGAAAATTTATATTTTATATTAATAATTCAATTTTTAAAATTTGTTTTTTTTTAATTTTAATATTTTACGTAAAATTATTTTAATACGTATAATGAAACATATTATACAGAATTCATCATGGACACACATACAGAGTTACTTTGTGCTTATATTATTATTATTATCATATTCATTTTCATATATATATATATATATATATATATATATATATGTATTCCTATATTAAACATATTTCATCAGCTCTGTATTTTAGAAATTTGTTTATCTATAATGGTATAATTTATTTTTCTTTATGACTATGTTGTATTGATATATCTTTAGGCTTTTTCCATCAATTTTATTTTATAAGTATTATTTATTTATATATATATATATATATATATATATATTTATTTATATATATATATATATATATATATATATATTATGGTTTTGTAATGCAATTTGAATTTAAATACAAACTACAACTCACAATCTATACCAAATCAAAGTAAATGTATCCAACATATCAACAAAAGTTTTCTGTTTACAACAAAATATCTCTAACGCAAATGTTTCATTTTAATAAGGTCCCTGCCAATCAACATTACGTATGCTGTACTCACACAACATAGGTACCTTGAGAAACAGAACCTTCTTTGAATATTCGAGATAGTTTAAATAATAATTCTATCAACATTTCATGCAAAATAAAAATAAATGAGAAAAAGATGAAATAGTAGATGAAAGTAGTAGAAGTAAGTCTTGTAATATCCACATACTATTTTTTAGGTCTTACAATGCATAAGAAAATATTTATTACTTTACTTATCATTTTAGAAATGTCACTTTTTAATAAGTCTGACAATACATAAAAAATATTTGTATTATTTCTGAAGAGTCAATTAAAGTCTGGATATCTGTATTATCTTATATATTATACTGAATCATACATGTTAATTTACCTTTTAAAATTTTTTTATAATAATCTGTTTTAAATGAAATTTGCACTTTGAAAATTCTTTATTATGATGTGTTACAAGTTCTTTTTTATGATGTGTAACTCTTTTTCACGATGTGTACCGTGGATTAGGCCTACAGGGGACACCACGTAAAAAAAAACGCGCTGGGAAGTTCTACCTCAATTATAAGGTGATGTGGAAACGAACTTCATTGTAAAAAAATTGGTAAATTCCCAATTCCGGGGGCCCCGCCGCCATGTTTTTGGCTCTATTTTTGTACAAGTGATCGCCAAATTGTCGCCAAGTGATGTTTATAATTTATGTATTAAGTTTATACCCATCTCAAAGCATATTTTGAACAAAAAAATGGTTTGAAATTTTGTTAAGATGGATACAAATTTAAATTTCAGTTTTTAATGTATTTAATGGCGCTTTTGTATTGGTTGTTAAACTAAACAGTGCGGAATTTTTGCAATAAGTGCAAATTAAGCAAAATATAAGCATTAGTTGGTTATATTTAGGCAATTATGCTTATAAAATACTTAGATATATTTATAAAATACGGTTGCTATTTAATGAAATTATTTTAAAACTATCAAACGATTAAATAGTTATAAAGTACGGTACAAATTACTTCTAAAAATTATTAGCTTAAAATGGTAATATAAGAACGGAGTAAATGTTTTAAATAAATAATAAATTTTTAGCTTAAAATTCTGAAGATAGTAAGGGAGTGAAATAATTTTTCTTATCTAAGTGAGGTAAAGCTCCCCTTGAGGAGTAGCTCCCTGAGGTCTAGTAAGCTCCCCTTGATCATCCGTAACAATAACGGTAGAGAGTCGTAATAAAATTACTTTTATTACTCAGCTTATCATTTTTAACAATGTAGTACACTATAAAATAATACAGTTTAAAAATATTTCTTCATCATTTTGTATTAAATTGACACAATTTTGAATAAAGTTCAAAAAGCAGTAAATAAAAAATATATAAATGTGAATTATGACATCACTTGTTAACTTCGAAAATTAAGCATAAAATGTATAATAAATAAAGCGCTAACCTAATTTAAGTATCCTGAGTTGTTGGTGGATATACACGTTTGATCCGATTTAAAAAATCCTGAAAAGCATCGTGCGGATTTTCTTACATTTTTCTCCACATAAATTCACAAAGGTACGAATCAAATTGATTTTCACACTTTCGAACTGTGCGGAGGGATCTCTTAATTGAGCTCCTTAAGCCCTTAAATGTATTGGTGTGAGCTCCAGTATTAAATTTAAAAAACGAAAAAAAAATACCACAAGAGCTCAGGCAAAATGTACAAACCTCCAGAGGACAGTCGAAATGGACAAAGACTTGAAATGGACGCTAGAAAATCCAAACTCGGCGGTCTTGGAGTATTGTTAGTTACAGGAACCAATAAGGGTCAGATATTCAAATCACGTGTCATTTCCCCCAATACCCTAAAATAAAGGCGCCGATTGACACCCCCACCTTTTTTAGGGGGTGGTGGAAGAGTCCGAAAAAAGAGCAAGGTTTGCCAGAAAATAGGGTTCTAGAATTTGGCGATATCTCCCCCGCTTGGCGTCCCCACCGAACTGGGAAACAGCCAAAAAATTGAAAGTTATTCTCATAACAAAAATTTTAAGTCCAATTTTCAATATTAAATAATTAAAATTTTTCTAAGACCTAAATTTATCTTTCACAACGATAATTATCTCTTTAAAGACACGGTTTCTATTTATAACCTTTCTTCCAAGTTCAGCCTTTTAATCTCCGATCATATTATGTTTGTAAACAAACGAAGTTTCGATGTCTCTTAGTTTCGATTTAGGCTGGAACAAGTCGCTTTATAAATCGATTTCTTAACTTTCCGATTCTACTGATTCACGTAAACCACGCCCCTTTTATCTTTATACCAATATAATTTAAATATTTACATCGCATAATTTATTTCCCACATAAAGTCAGTGGGGAGAAAGAAAATTTTAGTTTAATTCTACTTTTAAAATTATAGATATAATTTGATTGATAATACGCCCAAGAGATGGCGCCAGCAGTAGAATGAATTTTTGTGTCAATTATTGGATTTGTATCTTTTGCTATCGCTAGACGCTAGTTTCTCCCTACACCTCTAGTCTGGTTTTTTCGCCATCGCTCAATAGCGCCATTTAGCATTAATCTAACAATTGCAACATTTAGAAGCATTTAAAATAGCAACTGATATTAGAGTACAAAGGTCAAACTGCCTAAATATAATAAGAGGAGAAAAAGATAGCAAAGAGCTGCTCCCGAGCTAAGTTCCTTCTTCGAAATCCTTTCTTGAAAAAGTAATATTTTACCTGCACAATTACGCAAGATACGTGCAAGACGTGAAAGCTTCTTTCCTACCACTTCTCTTCGGCTATCAGTGTAGTTCAAGATGGCGCAATCGCATCATGCTTATGAAGTTGAACCGGAAGAAATTTGTTTCAATAAGTTGTTTCAAGCTATTTTACTCAACATAAGGAGTCATGAAAATGTATCAGATATTGATATAGCTAGTGCTATCACACAGATGAAGGAAGGTTTCAGAAGATTTACATTTCCAGATATGGAGCAGTGGCAAAATGTATGCGGCTATCTCTTCCGTTATGCCCCCCATGGTGCTGGTTTGACGCGTAATAGAGTGTTAGCAGCCGTAGGAGAATCCTACGATCTGGCATTATGTCTTCAAAAAACAGACCTTAGTATTGTCAGTTTAGGAGGAGGTCCAGGAAACGATATAATAGGTTTTTGTAGTGCACTGGTTGAATGCGTAGAGGGAAGTCAATGCTTAGATAGATCGCGCAATCTGCATATAACTGTGGTTGATCAATATAGGAAATGGTCAATTTGTATAGACCATCTGAAAAATTTGGTCTTCGAAAGAGAATTTGGGTACGTTAGTAGACTTTTCCGTTCGTGTTCTGTGAACATGTCATTTTTTCAAGCCAAAATATCGCCAATTTATGCAGAACGTTACTTACCTTCTTTACAAAGAGCGGATGTAATCCTTATGGTGAAGCTAATTTCTTCAATGAATTTGCAATCTGTGGACTACCTCGTAGAGGTAAGTACAATTTATATATTACAATCGCAACTTACTAACTTCGCTATAGTCAAAATCATAGTTATTTTGAAAGTCAGATAAATAATTTGATAAACTAAACGCGAAGTATTTAAGTGTCTTCCATTAAAATGTGCATTTGTGTTTCCAAAAATAATTTGCGAAATATTAGTTACAATTACTGCATTAATTTTAAGGTTAAACTAGACAATCATAAAATATCATCTTTAAATAATAATAATAATAATATATATTTATATGCATATTTATTTGTATATATATATATATATATATATATATTTGAGTATGTGTGTGTATATTTTTCAGGTTAAAAACTTATCTCTTAACATGAAAAGTTTTGGATTCAAGTCCGGTGAGTATGCTGGCCAATCCATACGGGTGATATCCTCCGATTGAAGGCATTCGTCTACAATGTTTGCACGGTCAGATCGGGCGTTGTCATCCCTATACAGAAATTCAGGACCCATGGAGCCCCGAAACCCCTTTATTATTTTTGGAATGAACTAAACATACAAATTTTTGAAGTTGTTTTTGAAATATTTTATCCGTGATGTAGATCCAATGAAAGATGCAATATGTCTACAAGGAATACTAGTCATGAAACTGTGGCTATCCTGGTTAAAGAATCTATAATTTCCGGCAACATAAAATTTAGCGATTTTACTTTCAAAAACGCTAAGTGAATGAAGTCGCGTCTAAACTGCAACCACGTACAATGAGTATTCATATGTATATATATATATATATATATATATATATATATATATATATATATATATATATATATATATATATATACATATATATATATATATACATATATATATATATATATATATATATATATATATATATATATATATATATATATATATATATATATATATATATATATATATATAATTTATACATATATATATATATATATTATATATTATACACACATATATACATATATATACATATATATATATATATATATATATATATACACACACACATATATATATATATATATATTATATATATATATATATATATATACATACACATACACACACACAACACACTATTGTAAGGAAAATTCTCAGGGGTTTTCAAAACTTAAATCAAGGGTAAAAATTCCCGCGTCATTTTCCATTCCCCTTTTTAACCCCTGAGAATTTTCCTTACATATATATAACTGGACTGTGTATATATATGTATGTATACCATTCAGAAGGAAAGGAGAAACAATTTATGCTGCTTTCCAATATGTATTTTTGGTAAAATATTCTTTCTTCATTAATTTTTTTATTCCAGATTTACAACCAATATTCGAAATTTCTATTCAAAATCAGGCCTTTAAACATTAAAATTTCTATTTCAGAAACCAGCTTTCTACAAAGGCTGTGTCATGAACTACACTATAGTTATTTTCGATTAGGAAATTCTACTTATGTGTTATTTTATTTTGGAACGTTAACTGAAACATATTATTTATTTTTTTTTCATTTCAGACACTGAACAGAAACATGAAAGACGAAGCGTTGTTACTGTATATCGATGGAACTATTCAGGTGGAAGTGGCAGCTCACTTTGATGTTCTCTTTGAGTCGAATTTAGGAAACTATTGTATGGGCACTGAGATTAACGAAATGTTTGATTCAGATGATTATATTGAATCAAAAGCGCAAATTGCTGTTTTACGTAAGCGTAGAACATAAAGAGTTCTTGTCTCGGGGCTTTTCAACGTTTATTTCAGCTTAAGTTTCTTTCAGTTTCCTATGCTTTGTCCCCAAATGTTCCAGTTACTTCTTGTTCTAATTCTTAGAACCATGCCACTAGAGTTGTGAGCAGTGCAAAAAACACGGTTTAAACTCGGGAAAAAGCCGGGTTTTTGGGGAAGGGAATTTTGAAAATTTCCAAAACATGGGAATTTTGAAGTATTTTGAAGTCGCCAATTCCTGTGACACAATGAGAACAACCATTTTTTTTGTCTTTGTTATAGACCTCAAAAGTTCATATTTTCACAAAATTTAATCGTTATATGCTATGAAAAAAATGAATAATTGAAATTAACTAACTATATTTGGAAAGGCATCATGTTTAGCATGAAAGTATGAGTATATTTTTCCTTCGAGAAATATCCAATATTTTTATTATTACATAAATATTAGGCAATAACCTGTAGTGTCACAAAACCCATAAATCATTATTTTTCTTGGATAACATCTCTCTCTCTCTCTCTCTCTCTCTATATATATATATATATATATATATATATATATATATATATATATATATATATATAATGTGTGTATGTGTAGGAATTGGACACAAAATGCAACAGTGTCATTTGATTACACCTTTAAATGATATATGCATTACAAAAAAGAATAAATTGTTATTTTAAATTTAAAGATATTTGTTTTCATGTTATAAAAGGAGGTGAAAAAGTTTAGCATAAAGCATTTTACATAATAAAGAATGATCAAATGTTATTAGCAATTAAAATTGAAGCAACCAGTTATGTGTTTGATAAGACTAACAGGGTAATTAATAATATAAGTACTACTATAAAATCATTTAAATACTCATTCCTATTATTTCTTTAATATATATATATATATATATATATATATATATATATATATATATATATATATATATATATATATATATATATATATATATATATATATATATATATATATATATATATATATATATATATATATATATATATATATATATATATATATATATATATATGTATATATATATATATATATATATATATATATATATATATATATATATATATATATATATATATATATATATATATATATATATATTGCCAAAATTAAAAAAGAGTCTCTTAGAAATAATATGCTAGTTCTTAAATAGACACTGTTTGAAAAAATAAATGTAAACATTGTTAAAATGTCTAAAAAAAGTTAAACGTTAAATATTAATAATAGTTTAGAACGTGTGTCAATTCTTCGAAGCCTGTTGAACGTGTGTCAATTCTTCGAAGCCTGTTATCTAAAAGAATTAGAGCATCAAATTTAGTGTATCCTCCAGCAAAGAAACTCTTGAGAACATTTACGCAATGTTACTAAGTTATACTTTCGGTAAAAATGAAACTGTGAAACATAACATGGTTGACTGATTATTGCCATCTGTCTTTCCTGATCGAAGAAAAAATAAACAAACATTTCCTAATTAGTAATCCAAAATATCGTTTCGATCTTTAGGATTCACGAATAAAAAATTATCGGTTGTAAGATTTGAATTAAAGATTCGAGATCCTTAAAATGTAAAAGAGAAACAAGCTTTTATCATATTATAGTAATACAAATTGTAGAGCATAACATTTGAGTGTTCCTTATTATTTTATCTTTGGCTATTACGATTGTCTTATTTAGATTATCAGATATAATGTGATATGTTTATAATGAGAGACAAAATTCCTCTGAGTTTAATCTCTCTAGATCTAAAAATTCCACATATCATTATCTATTTTAAGAAGTGAAATAATTTTCATGCGAGTAAATAATGAAAGGAATTGAATGTTAAGGAATGATAAAGATTAAGAAAGTTTATCAATTGAAAATCCTTTTCTTTAAACATCAAATGCAGCAAATTTAATGAAGCTTCGAGCAATGAAACTCCTGCGAGCACGTTTATGATGTAACTAAATTACATCTGCGACAACAATGAAAATGTAAATTAGCATGACTAACGAACTGATTAGGTAATTTGAATATGATTACAATTCCCCAGATGTCATTTCTGCAGGAAGGATTTAAAACAAAAAATTTATTTAGTTATTACCTCTAATGTTCTGTCAGAAGGTTATTAGGTTATTAAGTTAAATATACTTAACAATTTAACCTAATAAATAAAAACATCAATACAATATGAGAATTTATAAATTATGGGAAAGGTTTATAAGCGCAAAATCCCAAGCATCTATAAAATTATATATATATATATATATATATATATATATATATATATATATAAAAAACATTCTGTCAGTGTCTACGATAAATAAGCTAATCTACCAGCGCTTTCACCTTCTCCCCAAGCTCCTATATACCAAGTTGGTAATTCAACTCAGTATATCGGAATTAATTTTCCTCATTCCTAGTAGTCCAGATTCGGTACCGATCAGACTTGACATAGGAGTGCCAAGGGTTAATGCCTCGAGAATCTTGTTCACTAAGCTAAAGATTTTTTTTATTATATTTCTACGTATTAAATTCTACGTATTAAATTAGAAGCGAATTATCTTATACTTAAAAAACAACCGCATTGGCGATGCCTGGCGAAGGAAAAATTAACTTTAGACTAATTTTATTACAGCTATTATGACAAAAAATAGCAGATATTTAGGTTATTGTATACAACAGTTTCCTTTTACTTTCACATTATAAATATTCTAGAAGGTATGAATTTTAATTGAAAAAGTAAATAACATTATACTTACGAGGCAAATTTCAGCAGCATCTTAACCAAGTTCCCAATTATCTCTTCGGCAATTATTTACTCCCAAATTTTTCTTTTTGATTTACATTTAGGAAATTTTACAAATATATGATCTTTTCGTGAATTATTTGAGCAATTAACAGCTACGCATCCACCCATTTTACACAGAAAACTTTAAGAAATTGTGGCATCGCTAACTACACATTAATTCTCCCGCTTGGACTCTAGCAAATGCCTGAGGATTCAGCCTGTATTGTAGGAGCATTAACCTTACCAAGCGAAAGAAAAACAAATTTGCGTCAAATTATACTAATGCCAATTATACAGTATCAAACTTTAATTTTCCTTTTATTTATAAGTGAGAACTTTACTTATTATCTTATTTCAATTATCACATATTTTATAACAACATATAAAGTAGAATACATTTAATTCCAAAGTTGCTGAAATTCCCTTATAAATCATCTCCTTTAGCGAATTAAATATTTTTCATGTGAATAAATAAGTTGAAGAAACGATTAAGAAAGTTTATCAAGCCTCCAACGAAACCCATTTTCTACTAGGATTAAAGGCTGCAAGTTTAATGAAGCTTCCAACAACGAAACACCTGAGAAAACTTCCGGCGATGGAACTAAATTACATCTGCGGTAACAATGAAAATGCAAATTAACATGAGCGAAGAACTGATTAGGTAGTTTGAATGTGATTATTTTCCCCCAGATGTCATTTCTACACGAAGATAAAAAAGATTTATTTAGTCATCACCCATGTCGTTCTAATCATTTCAAATTCACCGAGAGGAATTAACGGTGATAAGATTTGACTTTAAGTTTCGAGAAGTTTTCAAAGTGACAGATAAATAAGTTTCTATTGGATTAAATACGAGGTGAAGACAAGGCATTTCTATTTCCAACTGTCATTTAAGATTTCAACTAGTGTAAAATTTATATTTCTTTTTATTTCTTCATAAATTGAAATAAGTTATTAAAATGGATAGGTTAAAAAAGAGCATTTGGAAGTTTTTCATGATTTTTGTTTTAAAATAGCAAATATAGAGCAATTATTTATGTGATTTTTTGGTAAAGGACAGGAGTCTCATGTTTCTAAAGAAAATTACAAATAACAAATGATGAGCCTTCCGCTTAATAATCAAATATTAATTTGTCGAAGAAAAATAAACAGAGCAAAACAAAGAAAACCTTGGTTTTTTAAATAACTGAGGCTATATATTAAAAAATATTAACAAGTCATTTAACACCAAAATAAATATAGGAATTTTTGTGCCTTATGTCTAAGATATTCCAAAATGTTTAACCTTTTTTTTAATTACCTTAACACCACACACATTTAATTGGGCGTTCAAGATGTCATATGCATGTCTACTGGACATCATTGACTTCTATCAAATGTCCTGCGGAATTTGTGTCCTTTTATGCTAATATTTTAAAAATTAACTAAAATAATGCTGAAATAAATGAGCACATATTTCGTATCTATTAACGATGTTCTGTTTTCACTAAAATTTTCCAAATAATTACCAGCTTTCCAGTTCTTGATTAATTTGATTTCCACTACTAAAGTTTAAATTAAGCATTAACAGGAAAAGTATAAAATGTAGATTCGGAAGATTTGAAATGAAATTGCTCAAATGGAGCGTTATTAGTTTGTCAGTGTGTGCAGTTAATACGGGTAGTTACCTCTTTTGCTGCACTGCTGTATCATTAATTAAATTCTTATTACCGCTGCATTATAATACGAGTTCATCATATCACTTTTAATTTATTTTATAGTTGTAAATAACCACAAACTATCATGTTTATTGTGCAAGCTTGCAGTTTATATACACTATAAATATCAAAAGGCTATATGTGAACAGCTGTGGAAATCATCAGTATAATGAAATGCAATATGCCTGACCAATAGAAAATGTTATAAATTACCCAGATGAAACAGCGTTTCCCCTATTGAAGTGCTAGCAAGGAATGAAGCTTAAAATAGGCAGATTATACCACATCATTCTTATACATTAGTACATTGCATATACATTAGTACAATTTGAGCTTATGGAATACTCGTTTAACTATCATCGTCGATTACAGACTGGGTTACTGAGGTTTTATAATATTTACCAAAACGCGGTTTTTCCCGTACTCCGTTCGGGTACTTAGAAAAAAGACTTCCCTGATTTACCCTAGTGCCTTTCGAGCAGCTCATTTGACCCCTTGACATACAAGTAAAAAAGAATCTGATGTGTCCGAAAAGTACTGTTTATTTCTGGCTAATCTGAACAAAGTTGAGAAAGAGAACCATTCAGTTTGAAATTTGCATCTCTATGTGACATTTAATGAGATTTATATATGATACTAATGTACAACAATTAAGTAACAGCATAAAATTATGATTTAATATAATGCTGCATGGCGTTTATCGGAGACAGCTATTGACGTTGTAACGAATTCTCGTTACATTAAATTCCTGATACAGACTTAACTAAAACCGTAAGAAAAGACGGCATAACGTAGAAGAATAGCAACCGTGCCTTTTGTGAGCACCTGAACTGAGCCCTTCTTTACCTAGTGAAAGGACGTTGTTTCGAGCAGAATAGGATGCTGAAAAGCAAACGAACTATTAAGTTGTTAAACTATGTAAAAAAATAAGCACGATAATGCTTTGATTTTTTTTATAAATTACGTATATCTATTTTATTTTTTAAGTTTCAGTAATTTTTGTTTTCAGTTATTATCAAAGTGAATTATTATCAAATATCAGGTAAACATTATTAATTTTTGTTTTCAATTATTTTCAAAATAAATGGCTTAGACACATCATTTTTTGCTTTCATTTATTATCGAAATAAATATATCAGAAAGATTAATTTTTGTTTTCATGTATTACTAAAATAAATAGATCAGGCACACATTATAGTTTTGCATCGCATTCAGCATTTTCATCATTATTATGTTTTATAACTGTCTTAGTAATTTATATTTGAAATATGAACATACTAAATGTAGCAACGAATATAAATGACATATAATTCTTCAAAAATTTCAAGCTTTTACAATTTTTTTCCGCCTGAAGTATCTTGCTCGTTGCTTCTGATTAACTGGGGAAAGCACCCAGCCTTATCTGCACGTTCGAATTTTATGTGTACTTGGTGGCCTGTCGTGTATTTCAGTAAAATGACATTCAAAACGTTTTGCTTGTTGACTGCTAGTTCCTTCTCTTTTATTTATACAATAATAATTTATTTTCCTACTACACACTATTTCTTACACTGTCTATATCTGGGTTTTAGTGTTGATAATTTAAATTGATCAATGATGAAATACAAATTAAAAATATAATTGATAAAAAACCTCCTTTTATTTATCTACTAACAGCTGCCCCGAGCAGCATGGCAGCTTTAGATAATTCCCTTTGGAAAATAAATAACCTGAAAATTCATTAGTCTATTGTGGTCTGCCACTTTTTATGTCTAATAATTCAAAACAATTCTTTATTATTTAATCATCATTATTTTACGCCAGGTAGGGTAAGCATAAAGACAACCACAGAAGCTGTTATGTTAAGAATTTTTGGATGCCTATTAATTTAAAACAATTATTTATTATTATTTAATAATTCTTCATGATTTTATGAATTATTAAACATAAAAAGGACCGCAATAACCGCTGTGCATGCCCATATGCTTGCCCGTAACTGGAATGAAATCTACTCCGACTTTAAATTCTCCGTGCGACAAAGGGCACACAAGTGGAAATTCCTTGACAAGTGACATTAATCTTTTTGCATTTTTTTAACTTTATTTCTATATTCATTATTTTATGAATTGTTAAACAGAAAAATATGTGAAACATTTTATAGAACCCGGTATTATTAAAAAAATTAAATTTTGTAGTAGGTTTGTAGTTTGAAAACTTTTTTGACAGACTGGAAGTTTAAGATATTAACTAAGAATATTATTTCAAGTTATCTAAGAATTTTTACATATTATTAAGTAAAATAAAGAAAAATATCCAGTAACACTCGCTGTAGACTTTTTACTTCTGCCGTTCCAATTTTATCCCTATGTATATAATAGTAATATTCCACATCAGAGAAGTCTTATTTGTATAAATTTTTCTGTTTCTTTTGCTTTAAAGTTTCTTTTTCACCTTTATAGTGAGTCATAATTTTTGGGCTGAAATGAGACACAAAAGCAATGTTTGTGGAAGAAATGAGTGATCAGAGAAAATTATAACAATTCTCATCGATAGTCTTTATCTAAAATTTGGAAGATTTGCTCACATTGTTTGTAAGGCCTGAGAACTGCAACTTTTTATCAGTCACTCTTAATGATATGAATTTTGGATAAGGAGTCATGTTCGGTGAGTGACTGGCAAAGAAAAGAGAGTGGTGTGTGTTGTTAGAGACACAAGAAGTTCAATTTGACACATTTTTTAGCGTTTTCTGATAACTTTTATTTTTTATCAAATTTTCAATCTACCCTCAAACCTTACATTTTAGTTTTATCTAAAGAATAAACTATTTATAGCTGTGCTTTTTTTTGCTGTGAACTTGAAAGTCGAGCATTTAAAGGTTGTATTTATTTACAACTTAACAGGATATTCGAAACACTTAAAAACATATATAAAATTCCTTCCACTTTACAATATATATGGTCTACAACTTACGAATTAAGCATTAATTAGGATACAATAAAGAATATTTAAGGAAATAGATATTAAAATTATTGCTACTGAAATAGGGATTATTGTTGAAGGAAAGAATGTGATTGTTTTTGAATCTATAAATTTTGTATTTATCAGTTAATGAAAATACTTTGGATGATATTGCCACCTGTTTCAAATACAGCTGAGTTTCTAAAAGAAGATGCAAGATAAATCAATTGATAAGAGATAAATGAATGACATTACACAAAATTACTTTCTCCACAAAACACAGAAGAAAATTTTAACAATGAGATTTATGAGTTATGTTAGAAGCTGAAAAAAAAACCACTGTATTCTAAATATAATTAAAATATTCTAAGATTCTAAATTCTGTAAAACGCTTAGAGAGTTATCAAAATTGCTTTGAATAAAATTTTTAAAAAAGCAAATAATACTAATTACAACACAACTTAACTATTTTGATCTAGAACTAGAAAAGAAAAAAAATGTGAGAAATAATGGATTATTACTATAAAGATACAAAATAATAGATTTATTTTTATAAATGTACTGCAGTAGAATCATACAAAAAGTATCTAAAAAATGTATGGTGAATTATTTTAAAAGTATTACACTATTAGTATATTTTTAATTGCATATTTGCGCTAAATTTCTGCATCAATGTTAAATTAATTATTTGTAAATGTTAGCATTTTAGGTGTTTTGTAAACCTTTTACGGTATGATTGAGTTGTGTATATTCGGGTAAATATAGTAACAGAATATATTGAAAACTTATACCAGAATATTATTAAACATTAAAATTCATCTTTTATTCGGTTAAAATATATTAATATTTTGGTAAACTTCTTAAACAGATTCCACTGAGTATGTAAAAATGAATGAAAATTCCTGTTAGAAATAACATTATTTCTTGATTCATATTCTAAAATATCTCAAGATTATATAAAGTTTAAACTGTACAAGAGTATACAAATATAGAAATATATTTTTAAATTTAGCCCTAATGATCATAGAACATATATATGCATATTTATACATATGTATATCATATGTATATATGATTGTATTTATAAAATTTTATATGAATGAATCAATTTTAATGTTAACTGATAGTTTAATCCTTTAATTTGAAAAAAAAATTATAAATTCTGTAGTAGTGTGCAACAATAACAATACCTGTAATTTTATTTAATTTTTTTTACTAATAATGGTATAATCTTACTCTTCAACACCACAAACAAATAAATAAATAAATAAAGAAGCTACTGACTACTGAAAATTATTTTAGTACATTTAATTTTTAAAATTTTATTTGCTGTATTTCCAACAAGAAGAATATATGAACATGAAGAAATGCTTCTGTAATTATATTCACATATTTATACATACACTTGCAGCTGTATTAATAATATGTGTATACGGCTGAATTTGGTTCGTAGAGAGTAATCTTTTCTACCGTAGCACCTGTCTAAGATTTATCGTTCGATCCATGTGAATAAATATGACATAATTTACAGCATTTCTGAGTGTGAATGTTATATGTTTGTGCCACGTAACATATGTGTACGATTATTCCAGCTCGATGTCAGTATAAGAAAAAACTGGTTTCAAATTTTAGGAAATGAGGTGATAGTGGACTTTCAGAACTAATTTATTTCATTCTTAATCGATGCTATTGAACATTTAATATAGTGTTAGCAATATATTTATGTGAAAAGGGGTTAAAATTTCAAGACAATCTGTTAATTATATTAATAGTTATTAAATAAATAATTATTAAGTATGCATTAATTTCAACAAAAGTAGCTCCATAAAGATGCTCCATTCTTTTTATAATAATAAGTGTAGAAAATGTTGTAAGAATTCCCTGAGAGTCAAGGAAGAAAATTTATTCCGATATGAATGATTACAGTCAGGTTAATAGCTGCTCTCTTCAGTAGCAACGTCGTTTTTATATAACATTTGGGCAACATCACTTCAATTCATATGAAAAATCGTTTCATTCTCCACGATAAGGTTTTATAATTTATAGAACTTATTTTGAAAGCCACCAAAGGCTTTCCTAGTCAGAGGAGAAACAAAGATATTTCGCCAAAGTTTCTAATTTCGACCAGAAATTTATTTTAGAATACAATTATAATTAAGTTTGTTGGTTTAGTTTAAAATATCATTAAAGATATATACATATTTATACCTATATGTATGTATATATATATATATATATATATATATATATATATATATATATTATATATATATATATATATATAATTTATATATATTTCAACCAATTAATTTAGTTATAAAATATCTAAATAAGTATAGCAAGGTAATTGGGAAATGTATAAACAAAAATTTAAAACTAAGTAAGCAGATCAAAAATAATTTAGGCCTCTAGGCAAAATAATCCAACAAAAATTTAATACACTAGAACTCATAATTAAGGAAGTCCTTTAGGACGTTCTTCATAAAAAATATGAGTAAAAATTTTTAATACATTAATTATATAATTATAAATAATTTATATATGATAAACCATTACCTTAAAAAAAATTCAAAATATTTTGTATAATATTTCATCCTATAATAATCACTAATAAAACTAAGCATTATAAAACATAAAATTATAAAAATAATAAACAAAAAATAAATAATATTGAAAAAAAAAACAGACTCGCAAAAAAAATTATTAACTGTAAAGAAAAATATTCCTGAAAAATTACAACACAAACACAAAAAAACCTTCAGATCCTTTATTTTATATTTATTTTGACATATTAAAATAAGATAATTTTGAATATATATATAAATAATATTTATAAACAGATAAAACTGATAAAATTTGATAAAAAAGAGACATAATAAATGTAAAATGTAGCAAAAAATATTTGAGTTGAAAAAAAAAAAAAGAAGAAAAAAACTTTGATAAATATATATATATATATATATATATCTTATATATATATATATATAATATATATATAGATATATAATTTATAATATATATATATAAAATATATATATATATATCTTATATATATATATATATATATAGATATATATCATATAAAAAGCACGAATGAAAGTATTTATCAGACTTTGTAATAAAAAGAAAAGAAGAAATGTTGCTTTGAAAGGAAGATTGGAAAAGGTGCTGTCTGAAAATAACAACTAGAAAAAGATATAATTTTGATATAAGCTATATATTAAATCTATAAAGCTTTCTATAACATAATAAAATAAGAAAAAATTTGAGTTTAATGCATTTCTAATAAAAGAGGAATAAGATAGATGTGTATGAAGATTTTATCTTAAAAAAGTGAGATCAATTCAAAAAATTGAAAAGACGAAGGATACAAATTTTAATTGAAAGTATATATATGATATATTAAAATTGAAAAAATAAATAAATATTTTATTTTTTATATTTTTATTTTATATATACTATTTGTTTCTTTTGATATATTTTAATCCTTTGATATTATTAAAAGAAAACAATATTAAAAAAGCTTTTATCTATATGCATGTGAGATTTATCATTTGTAGACTAAAACAATAAAGAAATGAAATATAAATTGTAGTTAAATTTGAAAAAGACAAGAAAAATTATGTTTTATTATAAAATTGTGATTACTATATATTTATAAATATTTTTATATTAAAATAAATTGAAAAATAAAAATCTTCATTAATAAATTCTTGTAATAAAACAAAATCGCAATAAAAGAAATATATTTTTAATTTTTAGTATATAGTACATATATTTAAATATTGCAAATACTTATATGCACAATAAATTTAATTGAATAAATTGTATTTAATTGAAAAGCAAGATTATTTGAATTTTTTATTAAATAAGTTTGATAATAGCAAAATTTAAGATTCAAAATGCATACACAATGAATTATTTTTTTAAACACTTCTTATTTAGTATCATAATAAGAAATGCATATAATTTAAAATACATATTTTACTTAGTAGCTCTCTTTAAACTTATATGTAATTTTGGTAGACAAATATTTAAAATTGACAATATTTAAAGATTTTATTTCGCAGTTGAATATTATCTGATAAATTTCTTCCCCAGTGAAGTTGATAATACAGACCTTATGCCAAATACGACTCCGAAGATTCTATTCATTTAACCCATATTGTACCACACCAACTAAATATTTCTGTAAGTTATTAAAACTTAATCCATATCATTAATATGGTGTAACTAAGTATATAAAACCAAAATTTTGAAAAAATATTTTTAATTTTTTATGTAATTGGCTGTCTTATAAATAGGAAAACGGTCCATTACACTACTAAAACTTAACAAATATCACTTACATTGCATTAGGCTGATTCATAGGGGAAATTTGGGAAAACAGTCAAAACATAATCCAACATTACATTTTAAGCATACTGTTGTAGGTTTTCTCTTGCAGTTATTGAACTGGCAGTAAGAGAGTAAGTTTATCTTGCAAAAAAATCTCCAGTTTTCTGAATAGAACATACATCTATATACCCCTCGTTGTGTCCAGGTGTGTGAACAGATGTTCGAACTGGTTTTCATTGAAAGATAAGAAAAGAATGTGCGCTATCAATGCAATATCGAATTCATAGAAAAATAATCGAGATTGGACCGTTGTCTTAATTTTAGGGCAACTTTTTTATTCTTACAGAATATACATGTAAAATATATTTTTCAACAAAAACTTTCAGCTACATTATTAGCCCTGTTTTACTAAAAGTAACCTCCACAATGTTTAAAAAATAATATAATAAATATAAAATTAAAGATTAAAAAAAATGACAATTTTTAAGAGGTTGCCGAAAATAAATTTTACAATACAATATAATTTGATTTCTCAGTTTTTTTTTGTTACTATGCTAAAGTGTGTCTATTTTAAAGGTGTTAAAACAAAATCCACTCAGAAAATATTTATAACTTTATTATTAAATGGAATTTTATTTGCTGTCCTGTTTATAGGACAGCTGTCCAATATGGGTTAATACCACACGAGGTGCACGTGCAGCTTAAAGAATGCTATGGACTTGAGTAGCTTTGCCTCCGCTCGGTCATTGTAATTTAGAAACAGGGACACTAAGGTTTGGCATACCACCTCCAGAGCTATCTTTTAACTTGGAGGACATTGCAAACACTAACCTACTATACGTGCCCCTCACTCCATTAATGAACACGGCTGATCTTTCTCCGGCCGGAGCCTCGAACTTACAACCCCCTGGTTAGGAGATCGACTCCTTTGCCGATTGAACTCCCACGACTCATTATCTGATAAAACTTACCATAAAAATCAGAAAATTTAAAAGCATCAGCTATAAGTTGTGTATATACATCTAATGTATGTTCTCTCAAAACTATAATAAATCTAAACTTATTATTACATGATTGAAAATTTGCAGATATTTTAGTATTTAATTCACTTTTGTAAACAGTCCTTTTATGCTTTACTAAATCATCTTTTCCAGGGAAAGAATTTTCACTAATATAAGAAATAAACATACGTGTCTGTGTTTATACTTTCCGATTCTACTACATAAACTCTATCTCATCAGTTTTCTGAATTTGTAACCTAACAATTTTGTACTGAAATAACAAATTTTATATTTGTAATACAGAACAAACTAACTCACTTCTTTCGAAACATCAGGCCAAAATACAATATGTTTTAAACAATTAAACAGTAAAAGGATGACAATGATATTGCTTTTTAATTACTGGCTTTGTTATCCTCTCGAATGGCATGACTTCTTTTTAAATCGCAAGCAGAGTGAACAATTGTGACTTTCGATCGATTTATGCCAAATAAAGGTAATTACCGTTTTAGTACGACTGTCGCAGCTGCTACTGCCCTCTGTAGGTGAGAAAGTGAACTATTGTTCTCTTCAATACAAAATTTTAGTTTGGAACTACTAGTGGTGGTTAAAAGTACAACTACACAAACAATTTTAATTTTTCGTGTATATATATATATATATATATATATATATATATATATTTATACACACACAGAGATAAATATATATCTATATAGTTAAAATGTCGTAAACATTATTAGTTTTCTAATAATTTTCTAACAAAAATAACTTTATAGGGATTTACAATTGCACATTTAATTTTTATATTACATATATAAAAATTAATAATTAAAGTCGTACAATCATAGACAATGTACATATTTTCCATGAAGCATTAACATCTAATTATCACTAGAGCATCAATTAGTTCAACTCTAAAAATTTGCCACCATGAACAATAAAAGTAATATGTTCAGTAAATATTTCTGTGAATAACTTATATACATCCGTTTTATAAATATTGTTCTATAAATAGTGTAGTTTTCTCTTTATTGTCTATTTAAGAGATTTGAATTTTTTTTAACTGCCATGCAATTTCGAAAAATTACAAATAATTTCTTTTTACAATATTACAAGTAAAAAATAAATAAAACTATTATAACGTAGTATTACATATTCAGTCTAACACTCAGATTTTAATTTTTCGTGTTTTTATACTCTCTCTCTCTCTCTCTCACACACACACACACACACACACACACACACACACATATATATATATATATATATATATATATATATATATATATATATATATATATATATATATGTCGAAAATATTATTAATTAGCTTGCGTGCTTCTTTAAAGTTTTTCTAGCAGTTTTCTAATAGTTCTCTAACAAATATAACTTTATCGGGATTTACAATTGGAATTATTTAATATGAAAATTAATAATTATAATTGTAATACTATCGAATTACTTTAAGATAGAGTAAATCAATATTTTAGATGAGCATAAATTAAAAAAAAAACCTTTAAAAGAGAAATACTTAAAATACATATAAATCGTCTCATTGTGTTGTATTAATTTCCTTGCACAAACTTTAGGAATTAATTCTTTACACAACTAGTGGAAACTTGAAATATTTTGAGCCATTTAGACGTAATCTTGTTAACATGTGTTTTAATATCGGATTTCCAGCAAAGTACCTTCAGAAAATCTCCACAAAATATACACTAGAAACTTATCGTTATTAAAACAGTAGTCTGTACATCTTAAACCTTTTTATTGTATTTCTTGGTGCTCTTCGAAGAAATAATCCCCTGTCGAAACAAAAATGCAGGTCTTAAAAAGTCAAAAGACAAACGTGTATCTGATGATTTTGGAAATGCTGCTCCTAGGAAGAGTTAATTACTTGTTTAATTTCAGAAGAGAGAGTTACAAATCAGCGATTCTTTTGTGACTTGTTAAATAATCGTGTCAAAAATTAATACAGAGACACAAAGATTTCAATGATCTGCGGCTTTTTTGGGAGAATTTACCGCCGGATTAGGAAAGGGAATCAAGAAAGGACCACATGTAGCCGTTATTAATTCAGGATTTAGTTTTGATGAGTGTGGAAGGAATGCAGTCTCAGAGAATTATGTCTTTGATTTTAATTCTGACACCTGGGAAAGTTAAGATTAAGCAAAATGGAACGTGGATTGGAAGAATTTAAAAAACTTTAAGGGCAATAATTTGTGATACACACACACACACACACACACACACACACACACACACATATATATATATATATATATATATATATATATATATATATATATATATATATATATATCGTGATCCAGTGATAAGGCGAATGGAAAACAGTCTTTCTTGATAATAATAAGTTTATTAAATCATCGTTTCATTTAAGCAAAACTTGAGCCATTTTCGTTTGTTCATGGCGGAGACACGCGTAGAAAGGTGTTGACAGCTCTATGTTCACTCGTTAACTGACTCTTATCGGTTTGCTTAGTCATCAAATTGTTCAAATACTTTTCCGATTGACCGGATGATCCCAAAAGCTTACGCGAGAGTAAGTCTTTTTCTTTTCTTTTATTATTATAAAAGAGTTCTCTTGTTAAAATCGCTTGCAACTCACGCAATTTCCAACTACCCCCTTTTGCTTGCAATAGAAAAATTGTGTAACGAAATGGTGTAACAAAACTTTTAACATCATCAAATGTAATAGTAAAAACGTAATGGCAATAATTTCGTTTGCAATTTTCCTTTGACCTAAAAATGACATGCTCATTATTACACATACACGCACACTTAATATATATATATATATATATATATATATATATATATATATATATATATATATATATATATATATGTATATATATATATATATATATATGTGTGTTTATATATGTGTGTATGTATATGAGTGTATATATGTATATATGTGTGTGTGTATATATATATATATATATATATATATATATATATATATGTATATATATGTATATTATATATATACTATATATGTATATATTATATATATAAATATACTATATATATATATATATATATATATATATATATATATATATATATATATATATATATATATATATATATATATATATTAAGTGTGCGTATATGTGTAATAATGAGCATGTCATTTTTAGGTCACATTTAAAACACACACACTGAAGAGAGGAAAAAACTGGTATAGTCATACGTATACAACAAATACAGAGATAAGGAACCAATCAAAATACGGCGCTGAGGTTGGCAGCGCCTATATAAGACAACGAGTGTCTAGCACAATTATTAGATCTGTTACTGCTGCTACAATGGCAGGTTATGAAGATTTAAGTGAGTTTGAATGTGGTGTTATAGTCGGCGCACGAGAGATGGGACATAGCATCTCCGAGGTAGCGATGAAATTTGGGTTTTCCCGTACGACTATTTCACGAGTGTACCGTGAATATCGGGAATGCGGTAAAACATGAAATGTCCGACACCGCTGGGGCAGTAAACGATTGTGGAAGAACGGGGCCAATGACTACTGGGGAGAATCATTAAACGTGACAAAAGTGCAACCCTTCCAGAAATTGCTGCAGATTTCATTGCTGGAACATCAACAAGTGTCAGCGTGCTAACCATTCAACGAAATATCATCGATATGGGATACCTTCTCTAAATACTAAGAAGAAACACTATATATGAGAGAATTATTACGAAATTTAATACCAAGAAATTTACCGTTATTTTGATCTGTTTTAATTTCATTGTGGGACCGGTTACTAAATTTATCCCCTCCTCAGCCATGGTAGTTCAGTTGGTAAAGACAACGATGTCGTAACTGAAGGGTTGCGGGTGACTGGGATACGTAAAATAGGTACGTGATCACAATGTCTTCAGCGTTCTTAATGATACCTCTGCGGGTAACAAGCCAAGCTTGGGGTGTTCTGTTTGGTCCCTGTTTCTAAATTACGAGGACCCACTTGAGCTAGGACGTTTTTTTACCCTAGGAGTGTTCGTCAAATGAAAGGACCCCTTCCCCTTAATTCGAGTGGTTTCTGGCCCAAGTGTTTAACGCTTTCAAGCTACATTTGGTACAACAACAACTCTTCTCTATTACCTATTGTTTGGGATCAGATTTAGAATATTAGTGCCATTTACGTCCAATAATAACTAGGTGAGAACACTATATCTCAGAGAGTTATTGTGATATTTAAATTTGATAAACTTTTGGAAATTAAACAAAACTAATTGATGACTCATGACAAGAAAGTGTAGACACATTTCCACAGATTTTCTTATTAATCTGCGAACGAAAGTATGGTATATATTTGCAATATTTCTAGCATATTTTCTGAAGGGTGTAAATAAATGTATTATTAGCATTCTACTCATGCAGGCATGTTAGAGAATGATGTTATCCAACGATTCATATTTGATTGCATTTTAACAAACCGGAGTCTAGATTCGAATCCTGCTGTAGTCGTATGGAATCGGAAATGTGTAGTCGTATGGAATCGGATAAAGTAAGTTTAGGTAGGTTCAGAACTGCAGGTTTCATTAGCTGTCTTGCAACAAAAAGGAGATCACAGCACTCCTAGCCAACTAAGAGCTCATAGTTGAAGTTATTCCATTTGTTTAGAGATCGTTATAAGATTCTATAATTCCACTATTTCAGTTATCGTTGCAAAAAAATGAAAGCAATACAACTTTCTGGTAATTGTAGTTGTATTATTAAAAGATTTTTCAGTTCTAGTTATTTTTCACTTTAAATCTGTCTTAGAATTCAGGGAGGGACTTCAAAATATTTGTACTAGCACTGACCTTCACCATATACGAGAAATATCGACTTATGTAAAACAAGATTTCAATTTTTCTTTATTTTTGTTGATAATTCGCCTTTTTATTCAGCTCACGAGTTTCCCGAATCATTTATTTCCCTTGAGAAGTAAGTGAGGTCTAGAGAATTATACAACAGTAATTCATCAGTTTGTTTGAAGTAGTATAGTTCCGTGTAACTTTTTAAAAATATATATATTACCTGTTTTCGTTTCCAATGTAAATGACGTAACATTTGTTAAGTGTAAGTAATATGGAATAATTGATAGTGTAAGCAACAAAAAAAATAAATGACCACGATGCATTCTCGTACAATCAGCTATTGGAATAAGATTTCGATTTTGATAGCAATTCTTATGCGAAGAACATTTAGCCAAATATAAATTAAATTTGCTTACAACCAAATAGAAATTAAGTTTCCAAACGTAATAGTAATAAAGTTTGGAAGTTTTATTTTCCATAAAATATCACCGAGTTCAATGATTTATAAAATTATTCATTATTTAGAAAATTTCGTTTTATGGTAGAAATTTACTGTACAGAGATTCTGTTCTATTGAACTATTTATTAACGCCGATATAATTTCAGATGAATAAGGTATGTTGAATCTGAATTATTATGGATCCTTGACAGTAAAGTAATTAGAATGTAAACAACTTTGAAAATTACAGTTGATTCTTATAAGTGATAAATTGTAATTTTAAACATCATAGGTAATAATTTATAAAAAATACAAATTGCATAATAAGAGATTTATTTTCTATTATACGTAAGCACAATACTCTAAAGTGAAGTTTTATAATAGATAGAGCTACTGATCATGTTTTCAGTTCATGTACCTGCTGAAAAATTAAATTCATCTGAGATATTTGAAAATTCATAAAATGGGGATTTAAATGAAAAAATCAAATGTTGGTTCTTAAAAATTTTGAGTATTGTTTATGTTATTGCTATTTACTTTCACCAAAAAAGAAAAAAAAATCATTTCAGAAAACATCAAATTCTAGAAATCATTTTTTGGTTATCCCCCAAAAGAATACTAGACTTTAATAGGTTAAAGTTTGATTTTAAGCGATTCATTCAACTAACATCTGAAATTTCAACTAACATCTTAACAATAGGTGGTGACTTGAATTTTTGAATCCATACAAACTAAGTTGATTCCAGAAGACAAAAATTGTCAGGTGTCAGCAATGGTGGGGTTGAAATCATTCGATAACTGGTAAGCTTAAGTATTTTTTATCGGTACGCTAAAATCCTGTACAATATTAGCTTTAACATCAGTTTCCCAGAAAACTGTTTGATTGAAAATGACATATCATCTCACAATTACGAGTCAGTGAATGTCTACTTGATTGAGTTCAATAGTTCAGTTTAAATTATAATTATCAGTATGCGAAAAGTTGGAAGACTATACATCAGCTTAATTAAATCCCGGGAAAGATCGAGTTTTGGTCGATTTACCCTCATTTTATATAAATGAGACTAACCTATCACTCCTAAAATTTACAATGAGGAGATTCCTTCTAACTGACCTTCAATGTTTCTCCTCTTATTTAGTACAGTTATAACTGATTCTTGCAATTTCATCAACATTTTATTACTTTTACTTAAAAAATATATCCTTTAACCTTGTCACGAGTAGTTAAGCTTATTAATTTCTCCCATAACTTCCGGTTACTTTTAAATTAAAAAAAAATCATTATAATGCTAGAAATAATGTAGTACTAACTTTATTGAAAAAGGAGTTTCGAAAACTAAATTTAAATTTTTCTTCTTTTCTGCTTAATTCCCGGCAACTGTTATCGGATGCAATTCAGCTACAATGTGAAGACTAGGTTTCTAAAAATGAACAAGACTAGTGTCAGGTGTAATTTTATGTTGAAAATTTTATGTTGAATATTTTAATCCTTTCAAAAACTAATGGTTTCTTCATTTGCATTGTTATTTTAACTAAAATATTTTATACAGCAATTCTCTTTAATTCATTAATGATAATTAGTAACTAATGTTGATAATCAAAGAAATAATAATAAAAGAATGTATTTTAAATTATATAATTATATATTATTATATATTATTATAATTATATATTATTTCTTTACTAATTATATAAATAAGCACGATAATGATATGCTTGTTTCCGAAATAAAATTTAAATAAAAATATATAAATATTTTATTGAATCACAAATTTTCATTGTCACATTTAAAATTTCATTTAGTAGTTTTTTTTCATGGGGAGAAATTAATAGTAAAGACAGAAAAAAGTTTGTTCAAGAACTTGGAAGATGAATTTGATTAGGGCCCTTTTGATGAATTTGATTAGGGACATAGTTCAAAATAAATGTATGTCTTCAAAAAATAAATATTGTGTTTCTGACAGATTTTAACATCAGATGTTCTCTTAGACTGTAACAGCTGTGATTGGCAGAAAGTGGTGGCTGTTGTATTGAAAGCTTAAAAAAAGCTTTAGAAATACATATCTGGCTTATTTTAACCCATCTGCAGGAAATAATATTTATTTTCATTATGTAATTCTCCAGTGTTAGAAAGGTCTTTTCCCGTAGCTCAGAATCATCCCAAAAATAAAATAAAAATAATCTGAACATTTATTGTGTTTAATGTCCTATTGTTTTTATTAACTGGAAATAAATACATGTGTATTTTATACATTATGCCGCGTGATTACATTTGAAAATACACACAGATACTTACAGACACAAACGATTTAAACGCAATTCAAACTTGCACCAAAAGGTTTCTAAATATTTCTTTATAATTTGGAAATTAATAAAAATTTATTGAAATTCCATTTCAGTTAATTTTTTATACCACATTTTAATTGGAAAAAAAAAATATATATATATATATTATTTTATAATTTTTGATATTTAAAAAAATAGGTAGGCAAGCTCTTTATAAGTTATAAAACCTTTTCTATGTCAAACATATAATATTGGTAACAGCATACTTTCCCAAAATGAGATAAAACTATTATAAATTCTAACGAATATATTTTAGTAGTATTAGTAAAGCATATAAAAATATATTCATTCACCTGTGTTATGAAACCTGTCATTTGCATTACTGCTAAAAGTTATCAAAATATTCAAAATTTCATACAAAAACTCGATTCCTTCTTTAAAACATTTTCGTTATTTCTCTCAAAAAGGCCATTAAAATAAATAAATATTGACAGGTTAGATATTGTCCCATTACATAGTCAGATATAGATAGTATGTTTTGGCAAAATTTCATTTTAACACCTCAAAAAACATTTTAAGGAATTAAATTTATTGCAGACAAAAATAACAAATAACACAAGTTCTCACAAAACCTCTTAAAGGTTTAAATACTGGAAGCGAATACAAATTACAAAAATAATAAATAACAGAAACATGACTCTACAGTTTAAATAAAAATCTCACATATCTGAAAGTTAGAAAAAAAGTCGTTGAAACTAACCGTTTACATTTTTATGTCTCTATAAATGCCTATTTCCTGTTTATTGTTTATACTAAAACTTTGTTTATATTTTTACGACTCTATAAATGGTTATTTTGGATTGGTTATTTATATTATAACTTGGATAAAGTGTTACAACTCTATAAATGCTTACTTCGGATTTATTACTGGTACTATAACTTTGCTTCTACTTATTGTAAAAAAAAAGTAAACTACACTTGGAATCTTAAATTCACAGCTTATAAAATTCACAAATAGAAGAATTCCGCGATTTTAGGTTAGACATGCACCTTTAGGTGTACATCCTGTGCATGCTGAAAGTGTACCTGCTTTGATCTGCCTGAAATTTCTAAATACTTCAGAATTATGCAAAAATTTGGGAGATATTCACAATTTGTTTCACCTGTCAGAAAATTATGAAATTATTCCTTTTAATTCCTTACAATAAAAAATATAAAGCCAATAATATAAAAAATTAAATCTTTTTTATATCCCTTTCCGTAATATTTACAAAATTCTATTCAACAAACGAGCGCTATTTTATTTTCTATTTGTATTACCTTACGGGAGAATAATTTAATATCATACAAATAGTTAAACGGTAAGTTTATTTTTAATGACTCGCTAGTTATAATTTCATTCTTCTTTTTTTCTAATTTTCATGAGTTTTTTAACTTTTTATATCAAATACATTTCTGTACTATAAAAACATTCTATAGAATGCAGTGTTTAGATCACTGTAATCAAAGTTCCAAGTTATTACTTGCATTCTAAATTAACATCGTGCGGTTTGTAATATAACATATGAATTATTTTTCAAACTTCTAATACATTAATTCTTCTAAATCTTTCATTATAATATTAAGATGGATTATTTAATGATATTATTGAAAATGAGAATTGAAACAGATATTAAATGTGTTACATAGTTCTTATATAAATTTATTAAATATTGAAAGATTTATGATCTATACATAAAATAGATTTTCAACGTGCACCAAACCTCTTTTAGAAATTATGAGAACACTTAAGCATTTTGAGAAGTCAAATCAGTAAATAAAAAAAAATCTTTCCAGTAATCATAACTGAACTAGATCTCTCTACAAAGGGAAATACACATGAAAGAATTCTGCCTTATAAAAGAGATTACTTTAACACTTAAAGCGGCTTAAAATCGTATCTTGATAAATGCAGTTTTGGGGGATATAATGACGCGCGAGCAAAATGACCTTGAACGTGGTCATGTCAACGGAAGGAAACGAATTTTCTGGAACGCTATCCGAGAAAGAACTAATGACAGTTTCGCACTACTTTAGAAGTTTTAAGAGCAGTTTTCACTAACTTCTCACAATTAAAAGACTTTTTTAATATGGGAGTCTGAATCATAGATATTTGGAGAAGATGCTTGCTTAATTAAGATACACTCTCTCCTCTGAGACACGGATTCGAGTTTACCGTGTTGAACAGAATAATTTTGTGGAGTGCAATAACTTAATGTTAACCCCTTCCTGTATGATTTAATAATGAAAAACTGTGCATGAAATAACCATTTATTTTTTATTTAAAAAACTTGTTTCATTTTACAATTCTTACATATTCTTAATTAAAATCCACTTTTTACATAGTGTTAAATAATATCAGAAACAGTAAGATTAAGAAAATATCAAAGCAAAACATTAATAAGGTATACAGATAATAGTCTTCAAGCTAGTGGATCTTTTCAAAACAAAGTGTAAAGGAATTCTTAATTGTTTACACCGCCAAGTAGTCTCACTTTTAATTTGATTCTTGTAACACACACGGCATTTCTTAGTAGGTTTTCTTATTCTGACTCATTAATTTGGCAATGACTTGTACCAAGAAATTCTAAGTAAACAATATGCAATAGTGACTTGTGATTTTCACAAGTGATAAAAGTGTTGCCAAATTCAGTACACTAGAAATTTTAAACTAAATTAATTATCATATTTAACAGTAACTTTAATCGCATGACGAGTGTAGCTCGTCATTGTGCGGTATGGAATGAAAAACTAATACGAGCTAGACTCGTCATTTTACCGGAAGGGGTTAAAAATACCATACTACTAGCATTAATCTCTAAGCAATTTTAATTTTAGCTTTTCTGCTTTAGACCAGCAGTTTCCAATCTTTATGTTAGTACACCTGCCTACCTTTTATTTTTAATAACGATAATAATGTAGACACTATTTTAAACAATACTAATTTTACTGCAAATAAAAGTTAAAAAGTATAATTAATATAATAACTACAAGGTTTTGCTATAACTTACACAAACGTGTAAATTTATCCAAAATGTATTCCAAATTTAATTACAAATTAAACTACATCTAACGCATCAAAAACAGTAATATTTCGAAATACTGCGCAATTTGCAATATCTCGGAATATTACTACTGCACTGGGGAGGAACAGTTAGTTTTGAAATGTCTCCAATGTGTAAAACGAGTTATTGTTACACCCAAGTACCGGTTGTTTTGTGTATTATTGAGACATTTGTAAAGCTTCATTTTTAAAATCTTTCATTCCGGATCATCTTTATATGGAAATCAAATTGTATGTGTAATAATGTAATAATGTATTGTATTTAAAATTCATTTAATGGAGTTTTTATTGTTACGTTACGATATGAAGTTTTATTTATTTGTAGATATTATGGTATAAGAATAATTCTTTTATGAAAACAGTTTGGTACTTCCCCTGGCAATTCCGTGTCTACCATATTAGAAACTGCCGCTTTAGACTCAGAGTCCTATTATAAAATGATTCAGAAGGTTTTTATTCAGGTCATCATTTAAAATTTAATTATAGAATGTTCTGTTGAGAAGTTAATAATTAAAACATGCAGAAGCAGCTAAATATCTTTAAATACAAACAATAAAATCTATATTAATCTCTAAATGTAACTCTAAATTAATTTAAGATTAATCTAATCTGAGATTAATTAATAGATTTTTTTTAAAGATTAATCCTTAAAATCAATATAGCCTTTAATTAAATAATCTTAGATCAATTTATATAATATCTTTAAAAATCCTTATTTCTCCAAATAAGGTCATTAAAATACATAAACAAACAATGAAAAGTTAAATGCATTGAAAGGTTACATATATAATCTCTATATATTTCTAATATATCACAAGTAAAAAAAAAATTGTATAAAATAAATAAATTAAGATTAAGACTAATATAATCTTATCATTAAATAATCTTAGATCCATTTATAAGAGGTTTCTCAATTAAACTTTACGTGTAATCTTTATAAATATCTAAATAGTTAGAATGTATTACAAGTAACATATACCTGAATTTTTAGCTTTAAGAAATTAACACTAGGTTCATGTCATTTTTTATATACCTATCTCTACGAACACGCGTCAATTTGACGCATGAAAGAATACATATGATAGCACTCAGAAGCAATGTAATTATACACTATAAGTAAAAAATGAAAACATGAGATAATATTGAGGTTCACGATAATATTACTAATTCAAAAAATATTCTAGTATTTTAGTTTTCAATATTCCAACCAAGCAACTACAACCTTTAAAATCTCTTCACACTCTGATTTCAATTGAAATTCTGCGTTTCGTTCTTTCTACTGTTGCTTATTTCTTGTTTCATTTGAGATAACAATATCGGATGACGAATGGAAATACAGGGTGTCTATAAAAGAACTCCGGGGTTTTGAGGCAAAATATTTTAATGAAATAAAAACATACATACATGTTTTATATATGACTGGCCAGCTTACATTTTCAAGTTTTTTTAACACTTAGTAAAGTTCTATATGAGCCCCGTTAGTGGCACGGCAGAAGTCTAAACGGTATTCTACCTCTTCCCATGTCCTGGCGAGCATGTCTGGGGGGACGGTTGCCACACAATTGACTATTCGTTCCCTGAGATGTTGAACATCACGAATTTTCTCTGCATACACAAGATTCTTGATATGCCCCCAGAAGAAAAAATCCAACGGAGTTCTGTCCACTTTCTCTTGAGACACACTCGGCCTACCCGGCGACTTTTGCTTCAAAACATTCCCTGTTTCCTTAAATGCACTGAACCATTGACGAATGGTTTTGTCAGAAGGCGGGTTAACACCATAGTTACGTCGAAAGTTTCTTTGTACGGTAACTACAGACTTCGTTTCTATGAGCCAAATAACACATTGAGCCTTTTGTTGCGGAGTCGCCATCATTTCAAATTTCGCGACGTCATTTCAAGGTCAACGCCCTGCAGCGCAGCCAATAGTTGATACAAACATTCCCAAATGATATGAGTAAAACTTTTTGAGCTACTCTTTTCAGAGAAATCGACTAAATTTTGCTATCTTTTATAGTTAGTGAGATATGAATTTTTAAAACCCCGGAGTTCTTTTATAGACACCCTGTATTGTCGGTACATTCCAATTTAGTATTGTTGTAATATTTGAATGAGTAGAACTAATTTACTAAAAATTTTGTCTACATTACGATCGCGTCAAATGAACACATATCCGTAGAGATAGGTATACCTCATAGATAATTTCAACATTTCAATGCTTTTAAAGAAAATAAACTTCAATATATACACTGCTCTAAAAAATTAGGGGAGCAAGCTAAGAAGTTGAGAAAACAGTGTGAGACAGCCACTTATTGGCATAAAAGATAGTAGAAGCGTATCCATGCGCAATACGGAAAAATGTCGTAAAACAGTTTGTAATTAAGGTTTAAATATTTGAAAATATGGAAAAAATATGAAAAGATGATTTAGGGCAACAATTTGGTTACATATACATGCGCTCATACATGTATGGGCGCATGAAAACCCAAGGTGTACACGTGCCCATGCACATCATCAACGTTTCACCGTAAACGTTAATCATTTTTTTTCTCCTGCTCCATACTTGTGATCATAGCTCTCTAGAAGTCACAGTTTGCATTTTCAGACACAAGTTACTATGCAAATCTTGTTCATCGTGATATGACAGACCACCATGTTAAGTTTGTAAACGATCTTTTGGGACACTCTGTATACAGTTGTCCATAAATTAAGGATAATTCAGAATCACACAGAAATTGAGCTCTAAAATAAAAATTTCACCTGTAGAATTATCACACACATCTTGAAGAAGAATATGCAAATTGCAGGAAACCACCAGATGGCGCGGATAGTACGTCACAATGACGAGAGTGTATGAAAGGGGTATATAAGGAATGGTAGCAAAGAAGTAAAATTGTTCACAAGCGCTTTAAAAGCCTTTCAGTGCAATAACCGCATAGTTATGGCACAAAGGAAGCATTTGGATGATTTTTTACGTGGTAGAATTATCGGACGACTGGAATGTGGACGTACCCAGCTGGAAGTATCCGAGGAACTTGGAATCGCCCAGAGTGTCATCTCCAGGCTTTGGCAACGATTCAAACATGATGGTAATGTGAGTAGATGTTACAGCACAGGTCGCCCCCGAGTTACTACGCCGAATGATGACCGGTATTTGGCAGTTACTGCCAAAAGAAACAGACGGAGCACAGCATCAGACCTGTCTCGTCAGCTCTCTTCAGCTACCGGTACGACAGTTTCAAGGCAGACCGTGTACAGACGCTTAGGGAACATTGGTCTATATGCTCGTAGGCCTGTCAGATGTGTTCCCCTTACCGCAACTCACTGTCGCCTGCGATTATGCTGGGCTAGAGAGCATGCATTGTGGACACCGCAACAGTGGTCTTGTGTGATGTTTTCCGACGAGTCCAGGTTCAGTTTACATTCTGATTCTCGCCGGACTTTCATATGGAGAGCGCCAGGTACCCGTTACCACCAAGAGAACACCATTGAACGACACCGTTACGGTGGTGCAGGATGGCTCGTTTGGGGAGGAATTATTCTTGGTTCCAGAACTGACCTGCATGTTCAGAGTGTAACGATGACAGGCCACATCTATCGGGATGTCATTCTGGAACAACATGTACGTTTGTTTCGGGGCGCCATGGGTCCTGAATTTCTGTATATGGATGACAACGCCCGACCTCACCGTGCAAACATTGTAGACGAATGCCTTCAATCGGAGGATATCACCCGTATGGATTGGCCAGCATACTCACCGGACTTGAATCCAATAGAGCATGTGTGGGACATGCTTGGCCGACGAATTGCAGCCCGTCAACCCCCTCCCAACTGTCTATCGGAACTTCGGAGGGCATTGCTTGATGAGTGGTGTAATTTTCCCCAAGATCAGATTGATAATCTGATACTCAGCATGCGTAGGCGTTGTAACGCTTGTATTGCATCGTCCGGGAGACATACTCCGTATTAACCATCATACTAACCATGTTATACTGTTTTCTGTAAATAGGTTCTTTTTTGAAATTTGCTCCAGGGAGTAAAAATCGCAATTTTTATTAATTATGTCAAACATATAGCATCTTTTTTGCTCTTTACCTTTTGTTTAATAAATAGACTTTACAAATAAGTCAAATTTGTTTTGCTTTTGTCTCTTTCATTGCCTGAACTTCATTATCCTTAATTTATGGACATGAATGTAAAATGAAAAGTGAGAGCTTGTTATAGAAATTTTAAAATTTTTCTGATACACTGTGCGCAGGCTTACAACAACAAAAAGTGAATTTCATGAATAATTTTTAAACTTTTGTAAACAAAAATTATTACTATAATTCTCCACCTATTTAAATTTTTTAAAGCGTATCAGAAATACTACATAACGGGATAGAATTCTCAAAAAAGCTAAAATAATGTTTCAAAATTACATTTCAAATGCTATAAATACTAAATGAAATAAACAACAAAGAAAAAAAGTATTAATTTACAATGCAATTTACAAATTATAAAACAGCATTTTCAGTAAAATGCATTTCAAGTTTTTATAGTTTCGTTAAGACTTATGATATTATATGCAGCAATTTTATAGTTTTATAGGTTATAATTCGAATATTTTTTACAATGCACGCACGTTAAGGGTAGTAAAATTATCTGCTCCCGTCGTCTTTAAAGGGTTACAAAAACAGCATTTTTAGTAAAATGCATTTAAAGTTCTTATAGTTTTCTTAATAGTTATGATATTAAATGGAAAGATTTTATAGTTTTACAAATTATAATTACAGATTCTAATTCAAACATTTTTTACAATGCATGCAAGTTAAAAAAACAGCATTTTCAGTAAAATGCAGTTAAAGTTTTTACAGTTTCCTTAAAAGCCATGATATTTAATACAAAGATTTTACAGTTTTATAGGTTATATTTTGAATATTTTTTACAATCCACGCCAGTTAAGGGTAGTAAAATTATCTGCTCCCGTCGTCTTTAAAGAGTTACAAAAACAGCATTTTCAGTAAAATGCATTTAAAGTTTTTATTGTTTCCTTAAGAGTTATAATATTAAATGCAAAGAGTTTATAGTTTTACAGATTTTAATTCGAATATTTTTTCCATTGTATGCTAGTTAAAAAACAGTATTTTCAGTAAAATGCATTTAAAATTTTTACAGTTTCCTTAAAAGCTATGATATTAAATGCAAAGGTTTTATAGTTTTACAGGTTATAATTCGAATATTTTTTTAGAATACAGGCAAGTTAAAAAACAGCATTTTGAGTAAAATGCATTTAAACTTTTTTAGTTCCCTTAAAAGCTATAAAATTAAATGCAAAAATTTTGTAGTTTTACAGGTTATAATACGAGTGCACTCTATTTATTAGTAGACTAATTACCAAATGAAATATAAAAAAATAAAAATAAATTACTTTTGTTAATATCAAACTTTTTTTAAGAAACGTGCACCATAATTTTGGATGGAGGGAGTATTATCGAAATATTTCCAAAAAGCTGTTCGAATTTTAAATAAACATAACAGTCCTTTTGTATGTCAGAGGGTATCTGAACCCTAAAATCCCCACGCACACTTGCATACAGTCCTGAGTATATATGCAATAAAGCAAGGATTCTTAGTCTATGGTACATAGACCATCAGAGATACGGGATGCTTTTGAAGACCGCTCACGATAGTATCATATTCAAAGTAAAAATTTTCCCTTTTATAAACCTTTCCCCTTTTATAAAAAATATCATGTGCGTCCATTGAAAGCGTTTTCATCCTTATAGATGATATAAGGTTGCAAACTTCTTTTTTATCTTTTTCAATAAATGTTTAGTAGCTCTTTTTGAAAGCAAACAATTTCGTGTCATAAAAATGGAGCAATTTTAGCGAAATGCTTACGATTACGTATTTCTTTTCAGAATAGAAGTTGAACGAAAATACTTATATACTAGTAAATACACGCATTGGATTTTATAGTTGAGGTGAAATTTAAAAATAAGAATGATTGTTTAATAGCTTTTTAACCCATTTGCCGTATACAAAAAGCGGAAGACTGATTCTTATCACCAAAAATCTATTTTACTGAATAAAATCAAAGCACTTTGAAACGTATGATTAACATAGTAATTGCTCTATATATTATGATCCAAACATTTGTGCAAAACTATTTGCTCTCGTGCTAACAACAAGGGAATTTCTGTGCATATAGGTGATAGTGTTGTATATGGGTTATATTTATGAATATGTATTTTCTCTAGCGGAATGGAGGTAGATACAAAATGTGTATATTAAACACACACACGTAACATTTTATATTTAAAGGGACATTCAAGGAGAACAATTATTTAAAAGCCAACCCTATTGCATCATACTTTTTCTCCAATGCAGCAAGCGATACAGACTTTATGCTAACGCCTTAACAAGGTGTGAAACTGTTACTCATTTAGCAACACTCGGGAAGCAATTGTAGCTTAAGGTATGCTACGGACTCGCATCATACTAAGAAGCAGAAAATTGATTCTTATCACCGAAGGCATTTTATATTGTATATAAGAAGAGTTTCACAAAGGATCTTTGATGTAACAATTGCTTTGCTTATTAAGACCAAATTATTCGAGCACATAAATGCGTTGTGGAGCTAATGAACATGAAAATTCCGCACATATCTGCGCTAATAATGCAAATGGGTGGAATTTAAGTACATGTATTCCCTTTTCAGAATAGGTGTAGAACCAAAATATTTGTATATTAAAAAATACATGGATTATATTTTATATTTCAGGTAACATTCAAGAATGAGGGTATTATTTATTGAACAAAATGAAACTGTTTCAAAGCATATCTCTGAGTTAATAATCATTCTGCATATTATTCCCAAAACATTTGAACAAATATATATGTTCAGATGATAACAAACAAAGAAATTTCGTGTATATATGCAATAATGATGCAAATTGTTTATGTTTACGAATGTGAATTTTCGGATGGAATAGAGGTTGAACAAAATATTTGCATACTACTGAAAAGCAAGCAGTAAATTTCATATTTAAGCAGAAATAAAAGAATTACGAAATTATTTAATGGAATGTTTAACACATTGGTGTTATGCTGAAGATAAAAAAAAGCTGATTCTTGTTACCAAAAGCCTCTTTTATTGTATGGAAATGAAAGTATTTCAAACAGTATCTCTGAAGTAAGAGTTGTTCTGTTTATAAAAACGAAAACACTTGAGCCCATTTATGCACTTTTGAATTAATGAACAAATCAATTCCTCATAGATTTGAACGAATAATGCAAATAGGTTATGTTTAAAAATATATACTTTCTGAACAAAATGAAACTGTTTCAAACGTATCTCTGAGTTAATAATCGCTCTGTATATTATGACCAAAACATTTATACAAATGTGTATGTTCAGGTGATAACAGAGAATTTTAGTGTATATAAGGACTAATGAGGCAAATGGTTTACGTTTCGAATGTGAATTTTTCGATGGAATAGAGGTAGAACAAAATATTTACATACTAGGGAAAAGCAGTCAGTAAATTTCATAGTTAAGCAGAAATTCGAGAACAACGAAATGATTTAATGGAATTTATAACACATTGGTGTCACGCTGAAGATAAAAAAAAGCTGATTCTTATTACCTAAATCCTCTTTTATTGTATGCGGGTAAAAAATTGAGAAGAACTTAACGATAATTTCGATTTAGCTAAGAAAACTTTGAATTATTTTTCTAAGTGAATTCAACGTGATTCTAAACTGCATTCACAGTATCGGGAGTCTCTAGAGGAGTATGAAGATAAATAAATTATTGAGAGTGTACCAGATACTTCTGAGACAAAAAACAGACCCTTTTTTTACATGCCTCATAGGGTACTTTACAATTCTTGAAAATAAAATTTTGCTGACCCGTCATATGATGGGCTATATGCTAGTACTTTAATAATGCTAACAGGTTAATTGCTTTCAAAATGTTTGATGTTTCCGACCAGTGAGGTACACTTTTTAACAATCCTTTCAGCTTTTGTAAATTTTGTCCTGAAACAACAGGTGTTTATGGTTCTTATTTTGTCAGAAAACTTATATTCAACGGAAAATTCAAGATTGAGATCTGTTTTTAGCACAAGTTAATGAGTGTTAATCGGTGTTGTCAATCGGAGCTGTAAATAGTGACTATTGATATCTTCCCGTACTCCAGAACGCAATTTAAGATTGCGCTACTTGCTACTACTGATTCGTTCTGCTTTATGGATTTTTTTTCATGGTTTATTACCGATACGACACGATGTTTTCTTGACATCTCTTGAGTCGTGCTTTTTGTTTACAGTTGATCATTGGCCACTCGACGTCTCTTTTATCTCTTATCCCAATTTTGATGATTTGAGCAATGAACAAACAGAAGATAATCCGCGGCTGAAGAAATTTACTTTTTAAACACATTACGGAATTACGGTAGCTTCAGGTAATCCGATTTTCAGTTATCGAGTTAAAAACATTTCCAATTGTTCACAGTTAATGCGCAATGAAACCTAGTTAGGGTGATCCCTATATATCACTCTCAAGTTATTTGGATTTAATTATTTATAATTTTATAAATAATAAACGGCTGCCAGCTTCTACTTACAGCGCATACATATTTCCGCATCCTGACTAGACAGTGCTTTGATAGACACGACTGAAACCGGCCGCTTTTAAATTAACTCTAATTTAAATAAAGTTTACCCATACCTCTTCATTATTATTCTTCAGTTCTAGCTATGGAAATACACTGTAATACTAGACTCAAGACTCAAGACTCGAGTTGGTGTTACATGGGCCACTGTCCGAATGGCGTCCGAAGACGGACACCCCGAGAGAGGGTGGGCAAGCCCTGTTCCAGGGAGGTTCAACAGGAGGGGGCGAGGGATGCCACCCCCGACCGCGCCAGCTGCGGAAAAGGACATTTTTCCCGTGGAGGAGAAAGCTTGACCAAGAGGGGGGAGATTCCACCCCGGTCCTCGCGGAGAGGGTAAAGGGATGCCATCTCGGAACGACGGAGGACGGAAAATTCTTCTGAAAGGCGCTGGGACCGAGTGAGGTGCTTTCCGCTCGGCACAATTTGTTTTTTATTTTCTCGGTCTTATTTCAGCCATGTTTAGGCGTAAGATGTTGACTGTACATATGTCTTAACAGAATTTGTAAATAAATGTTTAGTCAAGAGTTTTGTCGCTGCAGTGCTTAATTGTCGGCAATATAGGCTTTAATCGAACCCAAGATACCTGCTCCAGTAACAATAGGCGAGCAGGTATAAAAACGAGGCTTGCAGACATCAGAAAGTGCAGCCGGGGATACGCGAGGCGTTATATACACTTATCCTTCTATCGATGCAGCTTCAAGCAATGCGATTTTCACTGATTTTGGTAGAAACATTTTCAGCTTTCTAGCAGCTTTCTCCTCATTGATAGGACTGAACCCACGCGTTTTATAATTAACTCTTTTTTTAAATTAAGTTCTTCCCTCATTCTTCATTATTCCTCAATTCTCTATATGAATATTCACTATTATTATCCTTCAATTCTCGTTTTGGAAATACTCTTTTTACTCTGTTCAGGCGATGTATTTTTCGTTTTTCGTTAAAAATATTTCCGTGAATCATCGTACCATGAATATAGATAGTTCGGTAATATATGAAGATGTATTAGAAAATTGTTCTACGCATGTGGAAGAAGAAGTTTTGGAAAAAAACTTGGCTGGCATTCATTACCGCTTTTCCGGCACAGAAAATATGAAGTAACAGATGATTTGAGTAAACAACTATATATCACTCCTGGACAGCAAATCAACAGTATTTTTTAATTTTACTATCTACAGAGAGAGAGCAAGGAAAAATAAGAATAAATCTCGTTTATAAATAGAGTTGGCACATACCGTCATTTCTAAACGAGGATGTTTTAGAAAGTGCCATGTATATCTGGAATTATGACGACGTGGGAAAACTGACGTGTAAGTATATAGCGGGGTCTTGTAGCTGTATAACAGCATTATGTTCTGAAAAATTTTCTTTAAAGGGTAGGATTTTTATAAGATGAGTAAAAGGTTGAAAATTTTTCATCAACTGACAGAAAACCTTGAATATATCACTGTATTTTATGAAAGGTATCTTAATCTATAAAAACTTTTAGAAACATACATTAAAGTATCATTTTTAATTTGAACTGTGTGGTTATTGTAAACCACTTTATAATTTGAGTCCTATATATATAAAGCTGGAATTATAAAGTGGTCTACAGTAACTACATCGTGTATATATATTCATACACACAAAGTCAAGTGTACAAGCTCACGCACACACACACAGATATATATATAAGTAAAAGGAAATATTAACCGATATATAGATGGGTAGATACACAGACATGTTCTGGCACGCACCCAGGAGGCTTGACTACCCTCCCTTAAGTCTGAAGTGAAATATTCAATCTTACGAAAACAAAAAATGTATTTCAGAAACACAATATAACAAAAACGTCTGTTTAGCTTCTATCTGTATTCATATAATTATTCAAGTTAACATAAATGATGTATTCTACTATTTGATAAAGAAGGTAAAAGATTAAAATTATATATATATATATATATATATATATATATATATATATATATATATATATATGTAATATGGGCGAGACTCATTCAAAATCACGACACAGTTTATTTCTGGTAAGAAACATGAAATCCATACAACAGGCAAACACTTTTACAACCTCGTGCACATAGACAATGTGATCCCGCACATACACTTTTCAAGTAGGGATTCCTCAGGTAAAAAGACTACGAATAATCCCTAAGCACAATTGATCACGTGATACAAAATACCCATGTTTAAAGAGAACGCGCTAACTATTGGCTAAAGCAGTACAGACAGAGGCTGAATTAAGTCTATAGCGTGTCTGGACGGAAAAATCAGAATTACCGCGCAAACCCCGAACTTACTTTATGAACAAAAGTTATTAAATTAATATTAAATACGTAAATAAGGGATTTTAATATTACACACACACACACACACACACACACACGTATATATGCGTGTGTGTGTGTAATATATCCAAATTATTTAACTTTAATATTTCCTTAAAAAACTCCTCCCATTCCAATTTCTTAAAATCTTTTTCCCAGCCTCTAAATGTCTTAAAAGAGCGTTCTCGACTTAAAATTCTTTCGATACATTTCCCAAAGCTTTCTATCCTATAAATGTAAATTTTCTGTCTATTCAACACCTTTTCCAGCTGTCACTGGCAAGTGGTTCCGCGTTTTTTTTTTCTGATCTTAACACTTAAATTCGTTGAGTAAGTGGGAAAATTCGTTCTGTCTTCGCTCTTGGGTGCACTTCTGTTCGAGCAGAGTGATTTTTGTGTTTTTCTCTTGTCTGTAGTTGACTAGTAAAGATGTCCGTTTTGGCAGCTCTAAAATAAAGTTTTAATTAGAACTGTGCGATTCTCTTTTAATGGCCCGCTACATTTTTATTGCTGCTAGCGAATTAGATTTCTCCTTGCCCAGTAGCCCAGGCAAGTAAAAAGAATAGGGCTATAATTTCCAGCAGTTTCATAATTATTGGATTACTTACACACACACACACACACACAAATATATATATGACATGTCGTGGTGCAGAGTTAAGGAGAATGGAAAACAGTCTTCTTAATAATAATAAGATTTATTAACTCATAGTTTTTAAGGAAAGCAACTTACGCCATTTTCATTAATCGACTCGGAGGTATGCGTGGAAAAGTTGTTGACCGCTCCATGTCCACTCGTTGACTGATCTTATCTGTTTGCAATCTCATCAAATTCTTCCAAAATGCTTCGCCTGACCGGATGATCGTAAAAGCTTACGCGAGTATGGGTCTTTTTTAGACCTGACATATATATATATTATATATATATATATATATATATATATATATATATATATTTGTATATATATATATATATTTGTATATATATATATTTGTATATATATATATATATATATATATATATATATATATATATATATATATATATATATATATATATATATATATATATATATATATATATATATATATATATATATATATATATATATATATATATATATATATATATATATATATATATATATATATATATATATATATATATATATATAATTAAATTTTTAACCAGTGCTTCTTACTTTCAACTCACTTTTATGCATTTCAATGAAATTAATCCAATGTTAAAATGGTCAATGATTATATGAATTTTAATTAATCTTTAGTTAAAGTTCAATTTTAATTCATTTGATTTTCGACTTCAGGTAATTTTTCTATTATTTACAGTTTAGTTTGGCGTTTTGAAGTGTGTGAAAAATTTGGGCTTTAGTTTCGTGCCTGGATCTGATATCATAGGAAAAATAGACCCAACCTTTTGATTAGAAGTTTTTATGATACTTAACATTTCTACTAAAATAATGAAGCATTTTTAATTAATTTATTAATTTATGGAGATGTAATACTAGAGTATGATGTATTATTTTAAAAGAGAGAAATATTCTGTATTTTCCAGTATGAAAATTACAATAGTAATATAGATCTGAAAAAACTGCGTCTGAGTAATACACTACACCTAATCTACTAGAATCTACAAGAAAGTTTTTTTCCAGTTAAAAAAATTTATTGGTGAATAGATCTCCTTAAATTCTAAAATTTTAGTTTCACGATCTACATTGTTTGGCTAAATCTGCCTGAAAATTCTTTGGACGTGAATGAGTTAAGAATATATATATATATAAGAGTAACTTTCGAAATAGTTTATTTTTTCTTTGAAGAAAATATTCTAGAATGGTAAACTCGCCGTAAAGTATAGGAATATAAATATATTTTCAGCAAAATGTTCTTCAATTACGTAACATGCCATTATTATCAGGATATACTATCGCAAAGCTATTACTTTCAGGTAACTGCTTTACTTTATGTATTGGATCTAAGACGAAATAAATTGACTTTGATGGTCAATTCGGGTAATGACTCTAACGGAGCTTTGACACGAATTATTTTTACTGAAAAAGGTAAATGAAGAACAAGGTAAAAGGGCCATTATTTTAATCAGAGAAATATCATTTTTTTAAATAAATGATTAATAAGGATGAAAAGTTCATCATTTAGATGGGCTGATTTTTCAATTACTTTTAACTGAGGAAGTTAATGAAACTTAAATATACTTGCAGTTATATTATATAATGACTAAAAAGTATAGATCCCTCTATTAATGTTCAACTCTACCACGATTTCATAAGTATTTTCCTCTGACACAATTTAAACACACAAAACAGATACAATATAGTATTCTACTCGAAACACATGCAAACATTGGGCATTTTTCCATAAAAACTGTAAATTTAGTCTTAAAAAAAAAGAAATGTTTTTTTTTTGGGGGGGGGAGAAAATCTTCTGGAATGGTAAACTTGCTTTAAAGTATAGGAATATAAATATATATTTTCAGCAAAATGTTCTTCAATTACGTAACATGACATTATTATCAGGATACACTATCGCAAAACTATTACTTTGAGGTAACTGCTTTACTTTGTGTATTGGATCTAAGACGAAATAAATTGACTTTGATGGTCAATTCGGGTAATGACTCTAACGGAGCTTTGACACGAATTATTTTTACTGAAAAAGGTAAATGAAGAACAAGGTAAAATGGCCACTATTTTAATCAGAGAAATATCATTTTTTTAAATAAATGATTAATAAGGATGAAAAGTTCATCATTTAGATGGGCTGATTTTTCAATTACTTTTAACTGAGGAAGTTAATGAAACTTAAATATACTTGCAGTTATATTATATAATGACTAAAAAGTATAGATCCCTCTATTAATGTTCAACTCTACCACGATTTCATAAGTATTTTCCTCTGACACAATTTAAACACACAAAACAGATACAATATAGTATTCTACTCGAAACACATGCAAACATTGGGCATTTTTCCATAAAAACTGTAAATTTAGTCTTAAAAAAAAAGAAATTATTTTATTTATTTTTATTTATTTATTTATTTTTTTTTTTTGGAAGAAAATCTTCTGGAATGGTAAACTTGCTTTAAAGTATAGGAATATAAATATATATTTTCAGCAAAATGTTCTTCAATTACGTAACATGACATTATTATCAGGATACACTATCGCAAAACTATTACTTTGAGGTAACTGCTTTACTTTGTGTATTGGATCTAAGACGAAATAAATTGACTTTGATGGTCAATTCGGGTAATGACTCTAACGGAGCTTTGACACGAATTATTTTTACTGAAAAAGGTAAATGAAGAACAAGGTAAAATGGCCACTATTTTAATCAGAGAAATATCATTTTTTTAAATAAATGATTAATAAGGATGAAAAATTCATCATTTAGATGGGCTATTTTTTGATTACTTTTAATTGAGGAAGTTAATGAAACTGAAATATACTTGCAGTTATGTTATATAATGACTAAAAAGTATAGATCATCTATTAATGTTCAACTCTACCACGACTTCATAAGTATTTTCATCTGACACAATTTAAACACACAAAACAGATACAATATAGTATTCTACTCGAAAAACATGCAAACATTGGGCACTTTTCCATAAAAACAATAAATTTAGTCTTAAAAGAAAAGAAATTATTTTATTTATTTTTATTTATTTATTTATTTTTTTTTTTTGGAAGAAAATCTTCTGGAATGGTAAACTCTCCATAAAGTATAGGAATATAAATATATTTTCAGCAAAATGTTCTTCAATTACGTTACATGCCATTATTATCAAGATACACTATCGCAAAACTATTACTTTGAGGTAACTGCTTTATTTTGAGTATTGGATCTAAGGAGAAATTGACTTTGATGGTCAATTCGGATAATGACTCTAACGGAGCTTTGACACGAATTATTTTTACTGAATAAGTTAAATGAAGAACAAGATAAAATGACGGCTATTTTAATCAGAGAAATATCATTTGTTTTTTAAATAAGTGATTAATAAGGATGAAAAATTCATCATTCAGATGGGCTATTATTTAATTACTTTTAATTGAGGAAGTTAATGAAACTTAAATATACTTGCAGTTATATTATATAATGCCTAAAAAGTATAGATCCCTTTATTAATGTTCAACGCTACTGCGATTACTTAAGTATATTCATCTGACACAAAGTAAACATACAACACAGATACAGTATAATATTCAACTCCAATGACATGCAATCTTTGGGCATTTTTCCATAAAAACTGCAAGTGTAGTCTTAAATGAAATGCAATTCATTTTAATAATGCACCGCTTCGAGATTGTATGGATAACATTTTTCTAATTTGTCCATAAAAAATATTACCGCAAAAACCTGGAAAAATGCCTCATTAATAAAACAAAATATGAAAGATAATAATGTTATAAATGCGTCTTTTCTTTTATGTCTTTAACGTTTATGCGAAAGCAATTAATTATCAACCCAAAGTATAAAAACTTACTTTGAAGGTTGTACAAAGCAATTATAATGAATTTTATGGATAATTTCTAGTGGAAATGGTTCAGAATTTGTAAAAATTGTAGAAATACTTCTGATTTATTTTTGTTACAATTTTTATTAACACACTATAGTTATCCTATGTAATCCATAATTTAATTCAAAACTACATCAAAAGAGAATTTAACTATTATTGTAAGATTCTGAAAAAATAATTTACTAAGGATTATGTGCGTGTTAAGTAACGCACTAGTAGCATTTAAACACCTTTCATAGCGTCAGACTATGATCAAATTTAAACCAGATGATTAAAATTTTATTTTAAAATATGAATTAGGTTGATTTAAATTTTAGAAATAATTTCTTCTATCTTTTGGCATAACCATGATTTAATTTAGACATTAGGATCATATATATATATATATATATATATATATATATATATATATATGTCGTGGTCCAGTAAACGACACTAGAGTCCTGACATCAGCTTCATATCTTTATTTAAATTCACCCACACTCTACTCAACAATGGCGTCTCATATTGGCGCCCAACTGCTAACAAAGGCAGTTTTCACTGCTTCGAGGAGCCACGTCTGACCGTGGACAGTGCATCCTGCTCTCTCTCTGCACATATCACTGCGCGTGAGCCGTATTTATGTGACTAATAACGCGAGGCGCGTTACTCCCATTAAAAGAATCCCTAATTAAAATCTCTTAAATTACTCTATATTTTAAATCCTGACACACACACACACACACACACACACACACACACACACACACATATATATATATATATATATATATATATATATATATATATATATATATGTGTGTGTGTATGTGTGTAGTTAATTATGTTATTTACGAGTATAAACTTACCAGGTTTCTTAAAGTAAAACTAATTGATTTTAAATATCCCATATGACTAGTAAATTAAATGACCTTATATGTATAATTATTAAATGAACTTTTATGATTAGTAAATGGTATATGATTAGCAAAGGTTTTATAACTGTTGATTATTATTTTTCAAATGAACAATGTGAACTTTTGGGCGAAATAAATTTTCAATTTATTGCAGATTTCTATTTTGTCAAAGCAATAATGGGCTAGTAAAATAAACACTATTCATCCAGTATATTCCGGTCTTATATAAAATAAAATGCAATTTTTTTAGTATCGCACTGCTTCAGTTTGACATGAATAGCTTTCATCTAATTTTTACAGAAATTATTACACACACACAAAGCTTTCAGAAATACCTATTATATATATATATATATATATATATACAAGATAATAAGGCTATAACTGTTTTTTTAGTAGAAAATATCTTGTTAACGTTTATACGAGAGCAATTATTTTAAATATCAGCCCAAAGAATAAAATGTATTCTGAAGGTTATATAGTACAATTAAATGACTTTTATTTCTAATAAATGGTAATGAACATTAGCAACAAAGGTTTTATAAAGTATTTGATTTATTATTTTTCAAATGAACAATGTGAACTTTTGGGCGAAATAAATTTTCAATTTATTGCAGATTTCTATTTTGTCAAAGCAATAATGGGCTAGTAAAATAAACACTATTCATCCAGTATATTCCGGTCTTATATAAAATAAAATGCAATTTTTTTAGTATCGCACTGCTTCAGTTTGACATGAATAGCTTTCATCTAATTTTTACAGAAATTATTACCCCGAAAGCTTTCAGAAATACCTCATTAATAAGATAAAAATATACAAGATAATAAGGCTATAAATGTTTTTTTAGTAGAAAATATCTTGTTAACGTTTATACGAGAGCAATAAAATATCAGCCCAAAGAATAAAAGTGTATTCTGAAGGTTATATAGTACAACTGAAATGGACTTGAGAGCTTATTTCTAATACGAATGGAATGAACATTGCAACAAAGTCTGAAAAAGTATTTCCGATTTATTCCAATACAATTTTTATCAACAAACACATTACCAAACATCCATCAAAACTTTCCGCTCTCATATAGACTATTAATTTCTAAACTTGATTCAAGTTTAAATTTTTTATTATTATAAAATTATTTTATTGTTATAAAATTTAACTCTTATTTTCAATCTCTCAATAGAATTTATTTCATGCAGTTTACAAATTAGCAATGATTCAGTCATGCACTAATTAACATTTTACGCACCAAAATGTGAACAGAAAAAAGTAATTAGGTACTTTTGTTAATCAGAAGTTTGTGAATTATAGATTCTATTCACAGTAAAATTTTAAACTTTCAAAAACATTTAGTGTGTTTTGATGTATTCTATTTTTTAAGAAACATACGTTGCTGTTTACCTTTGGAATTATAAGGAGACATTTTAAAGTTTATTTTTAAATATAAATAATTTTCTAGCTTAACTTTTCAATAAATTTTCTTATTTTTTTCAAGTATGTTAAATACAGTTTTGGTTAATTTTACTATAAAAAGTGCCAGAGATCCTTTTTGCTCAACTATAGTCTATTAATTTCTAAACTTGATTTAAGTTTCAATTTTTTATTCAATGTGACTACATTGAATAAAATTTAACTCTTATTTTGAATCTCTCAATGAAATTTATTTCATACAGTTTACAAATTAACAATGATTCAGTCATGCACTAATTAATAGTTTACGCATTAAACTGTGAACAGAAAAAAGTAATTATGTACTTTTGTTAATCAGATAGATTCTATTCATAGTAAAATTTTAAACTTTTAAAAACATTTAGTGTGTTTTGATGCATTCTATTTTTTAAACATACGTTGCTGTTTACCTTTGGAATTATGGAGAGACATTTTAAAGTTTATTTTTAAATATAAATAGTTTTCTAGCTTAACTTTTCAATAAATATTCATATTTTTTTCAAGTATGTTAAATACAGTTTTGGTTAATTTTATTATAAAAAGTGTCAAAGATCCTTTTTGCTCAACTATAGCCTATTAATTTCTAAACTTGATTTAAGTTTCAATTTTTTATTCAATGTGACTACATTGAATAAAATTTAACTCTTATTTTGAATCTCTCAATGAAATTTATTTCATACAGTTTACAAATTAGCAATGATTCAGTCATGCACTAATTAACAGTTTACGCACCAAACTGTGAACAGAAAAAAGTAATTAGGTACTTTTTTAATCAGAAGTTTGTGAATTATAGATTCTTTCACAGTAAAACTTTAAACTTTAAAAAAAAATTAGTGTGTTTTGATGCATTCTAGTTTTTAAACATACGTTGCTGTTTACCTTTGGAATTATAAGGAGACATTTTAAAGTTTATTTTTAAATATAAATAATTTTCTAGCTTAACTTTTCAATAAATTTTCTTATTTCTTACAAGTATGTTAAATATAGTTTTGGTTAATTTTACTTTAAAAAGTGCCAAAGATCTAAAAAAAGAGCAAATTTAAAAAAAAAACAGTTTAAAATATTATAAGCATATATTAAAGATTAAAAGACAAAAGAATTCCCAAAGGAGGATTAATATGTACCTTTAAACACTTAGGGTATTAAATATTATTTCATGGGAAATCCTTCGTCAAATATTGTACTTGGATTTTGGAATATTCAAGTACAAATGGTTAAAGGAAATTGATCCTAAATTAAGCCAGAGTTTAATAGTTTGCAATAGTTTCTATATATTATTTAAAAAGTGTTTCCTATCAAGATAAAATTTAAACTAGAATATCATATTTTTAGAACATATTTGTTTCAAAATAAAAAGTGAGTGGGTAAAAAGTTTATGCGCATTTGAAAATTTAATTATAAAAACTATATAAAACAAAATTATTTTATTGCTTTAATTCTATTTATAAAAATATTATCATATATATATATATATATATATATATATATATATATATATATATGTGTGTGTGTGTGTAAATGTATATATATATATATATGTATATATGTATAAATATAAATATAATATATATTTATATATATATATATATATATATTATATATGTATATATATATAATATAAATATATAATATATATATATAATGTATATGTTTGTATATATGTATATATGCATATATATACATATATATACATATATATACATATATATATATATCTATATATACATATATATACATTTACATATACATATATACATATACATATATATATATATACATATACATATATATACATATATACATATACATATATATATATATACATATACATATACAATATATAAATATATAATATATATATAATATTTATATATATATATATATATATATATATATATATATATATATATATATATATATATATATATATATATAACAGTGCCTTTATAATCCAGAATGATTGGCTTGTTTCAATGTAATTTGTCTGATGATGTGATGTGGTCACCTTAAAAAATGTATAATGCAAATAAATAAATACACTCGAGATAACAAATTTCATGAAATACAGTCATTTTTACAAAGTGGTACAATTAAGCATGATGTACAACGAAGTGGTACGTGAACTCAAAAAGGTTGCGAAACTCTGCTCTACATCATTGGGAATTCTCTTGCCCAATGAGCAAGATAACTGGGAAGTGGATGAAAAATAGGAAATAGATGAAGGAAATTTAAATGTATTGTTATCTATTAACATTACTTATTTCAGTTAGCATAATTTTTATTTAATTGTCATATAAAAGGTAAGTGTAATAATTTGTATTATTTAATTATTTAATGTGTAAATATGTTGTTAGTGCGCTTCCAATTTTTAATCAAATAAATATTTCATTACCAATTATTTCAGTAGATATATGTATGCTCTTTTGTATACGTGGGTAATGTAAAAATATTCTGTTTTCTTTTGAGTCATCAGAACGTCAGAAATAAATTATAAGTATTTAGGAAAAGTCATTTGTTTATCTCTCAGATATGAGACAACCACCAATATACCTCCTGGTGACTCGAGTATTAAAGTATTTAATTTTCATTTCCTATTTAAAAGCACAAGAAAAAACCGGCAAAGATACTCTATTTGTAGCTTATTTGATAATGAGTTCTACTATATGTAGTGAAAAAGGAACTAGTTATGACTTCAAAACAGCTTGTTTGAATTTTAGGAAGTCTTAGAATTTCAAAAATTCTTATTTGTTTATTCATTATTTAAAAAAGAGAGTGAGAAACAGTGGTATCTGTAAAATATATTGCTTTCCTTTTTCAAAAATTCTATTTTTGTTTACATTCCAACTAAAATAGTTTGTTTTCGGTTAGTGTCTACTTGAGCCCAATAGAATTTTGAAAGAAATCCAAAATGAAAGAATTTTGAAAGAATTCCCATTTCTTCATTTAAAACGTAATTTTTGGAGTTAACAGAAAACCAACTGAAGTGCCTAAATTTTACAAAAATTATATTTTATAACTAATGTGTAATTATTCCAAATATCAAGTTTAGATGCAGAATCACCATATAAGTTCCTGATAGATATCGATACTGGCTGATAATATGACTACAGTAGTTTACATAAGCAATTATCTTAACACATTGTGTGCGGGTACATTTCGCAGCGGAATTTTCCCTGGAGCGGGCGTTTTGCGAGTCAATTTAGTTATTCAGTTAAATTTCAATAGATCGAAAATTATTTCATTTTTTAACTAACTTTTCGTATTTTATATTGAAATATATAAACAAATATATAAATAGAAATATATAAATAACAACCATAAGATTTTTGTAAACAAAAAATATATTTTTTAGTGGATAAATTTATAATAGTATCTTGAATATGAAAAATCAAATTCATAAAGTAGTATAAAGTTTTAATTTTTTCGAATTGTTATATATATATATATATATATATATATATATATATATATATATATATATATATATATATATATATATATATATATATAAACATTTTTACATTATAAAAAAATGAAAAGAGCAATCATAAAACCAATAATGTAAAAACTAGTTTTTATTTGTCTCAATTTTTCCAGAATCTATGTAGTAGACAAGAACATTCGGCTTCGTTTTCCTGTATATACCGTTATTTTTGTACCCAAAAACAAACCATGTTGTTACACTAACCCGTACTTGTACGTGACCCGCGCTTAAGTATCAATCGTCAGAAAACATACTAGTACGTGCCCCTCATAGAATGTTTTAAAACTTCAAGTTTTTACTTTTTTAGTAGTATAGCTGTAATACAGTTTGTAAAACGCTGTAATACAGTTTGTAAAAATTTCCTTCAGAGTATTTTTAAGGTATCCGTCTACGTTCGGAGAATTTTTTCTTTAAACGTAAAAACTAGTTCTTGTTTTTCATTTTTAGATTTATTTTTTATTTTATCATAGAGAATTGCACGTAAAGTTTTTATAAAATTTCTAATAAATGAAGAAAATTTAGTAAGAAAAATCGGGTTTTTTCAAAAGGTCTAATATTTTCATAAATTAAATTATTTCAATATTTTTTTATGCAACACATTTCTCATACACAGGACTAGTTAATCACCTGAAATCTTTGCTTAATTTACATTTGATAAAAAATTTTGGTCCTTCAAAATCATACACATCGAATTTTTAACGAATTTTCATTACCTTTATATCTAACTATAAGTGTAACATCATTAAAATTTATCCAAATTTAAAGCTTTTAGGTCATTCACTAGTAAATACTATCAAAAGCATTCATAATAATTTTCAACAAAATATTTTAAGAACTGTTTGAGAAATCACATTTCAAGTTTCGACATTTTATTAAAAATACCGTTCTGAGAAAAAAGCAAGTTTATGAAAGCAACTTTAACTATTAAAAAATTAAAATACATATTTAAAATTCCCCACACATTCTTGCTTCAAAACTTTCTAATTGCAAAGTTGCTAATTGTTAAAAATACTAGAAATATGTTTAATCTTCATGAAAATTTAAAAAGTTTTGTCGAAAAAATGCTCTTTAAAAGGCTTTAAATTTACAACTTACTGTTCCGAAGTCGCTACTTCCGTTTCGTTTTGACAGCTGTCACTGATATTTAGAAAGCTGTAACTTTTCTTTAAAATGCCGTAGAGACAAAACAAAAACAGATTTAGAAGTCTAAAAGTTGAAATTTTACAATAGAGAAATAAAAAAAATTATGATTTTTGGCAAAAAATCACTTTTTTAACGTAGATGTATACCTTAACACATCGGATTTGTTGAAATCTTATTTCTGTGCATTTTTAGGCATTGCAAGAAATCGACAAAATGTCTTGACTATTATTAATGTCTAAATATAAAGATAGCGTTGCTTTCGAATAACGATATATAGGTTCCTGACAGACAAATCGATCTTACTGGCTAATGTGGCTATAGTAGTTTAACTATAAGCATTCTTTTTTAATTTTTAATTTTTTACCTTTTTTAAGTATATCGGTAATACAGTTTGTGAAAAGTTTGCTTCAGAGTATTAATACTATTTTATCGAATTCGTTGAAATCTTGTTTCAATGTATTTTTAGGCATTACAACAAACCGACAAAAGTTATTACATATCTGAAAAAAAATCCTCTTTTTTGAATAAATCTATTTATTGATTATGTTTGTTCGATAGCTAGTGACATTTATCCAACTTGTAAGTAAACACGGACGAAATGAAATTCGATAATCTTTACATAGCTCAAAACTCTTAAATGGAATGTGCATTTTCAATGTGAAAAGTTATTCGATATTTTGTTGAAAAAAAAATCTTAAATTTATTTCACAAACAGTACTGTTATAACATAGGTACACGAGTTCTGTTAATATAAAAAGAAAAACCCATATAAAATTATTGAAAACATTCGATTTGAAATATACGGGCATACCCGTATGTATTTAATGAGTACTAATTTACGTACAGTTTTTACTTTTTAAGTAGGCAAATCAATTTTTCTGTTCGAATACTGTTTTGGAAACTAACATACACACTCATTACATATATATAAATATGAAACCAGCGAAATTACTCCTCCCAATTACACATGAAATTACCCCTATTATTTAAATTGCCCTGGCTTACTGGGAAATAAGAAAACCTAAGTGATTTATAGCCGTGGTTCCATTAAAAAAAGAATCGAAGTCCAACGTAGTGGATCTGGGGCTCCAAGATCCGCTGATAATGTCTGGTGCACATAAAAGAGGTTCTTGGTCGCAATGTCCTCCAAGTTCCCAAATGATACCTCTAGAAGTGACAGACCAACCTCGATAGTCTCCTGCTTGGTCCCTGCTTCTAAATAACGATGACCCAGTTTGTTTGCTTGTATTTTCTTTGGCCCTATTATTTAAATTGCCCGGGCTTACTGGACAGTAAGAAAACATAAGTGATTTGTAGCCGTGGTTCCATTAAAAAAAGAATCGAAGTCCAACGTTGTGGATCCGGGGCTACAAGATCCGCTGACAATATCTGGTACACATAAAAGAGGTTCATAGTCGCAACGTCCTCAAAGTTCCCAAACGATACCTCTGGAAGTGGCAGACCAAGATCCGGGTCTTCTGCTTGGTCCTTGCTTCTAAATAACGATGACCCACTTTATTTGCATGTATTGTCTTTGGCTCTATTATTTAAATTGCTCTGGCTTACTGAACAATAAGAAAACCTAAGCGATTTGCAGTCGTGGTTCCATTAAAAGAAGCAAAATCCAGTGTTCTGGATCCGGAGCCCCAAGATCCGCTGATAATATCTGGTGCACATAAAAGAGGTTCATAGTCGCAATGTCCTCAAAGTGGCCAAACAATACCCCTGGTAGTGGCATACCGAGCTCGTGGCTCTTCTGCTTGGTCCTTGCTTCTAAATACTTTGTTTGCTTGTACTGCCTTTGGCCCTATTATTTAAATTACTCTGGCTTACTGGACAATAAGAGAACTTAAGTTATTTGCAGTTATGGTTCCATTAAAAAGAAGCGTAGTCCAGCGTTGTGGATCCGGAGTGGCCTTATAATGTCTGGGACATTAAGAGAGATTTATGATGACAATGTCCTCCAAATTCTCAATGTACCTTTGGAAGTGGCACACCAAGCTCGGTGGTCATCTTCTTGGTGCTTGCTTCTAAATTACAATGACTCACTTTGTTTGCTTGTGTTGTCTTTGGAAGAAATGTTGGGGGTCCAATAAATATAAATGGTCAACAAAATTTGAGGCTTTCTATAAGCGAATGCTTAACAAACAAGTGCCCCCATATTATAAAAAAAATAAATAAAAATAATCACCCTAATTCATTAAGAAAGGATTGCATATGGGCTGATTTTCATAATATGTATAATGGAAAATAAGGTTAAATTATTAAACAAGTAAAAGATTAGCTTGTTCAGGAGTTAAAATGGAACTATTTTCCAACTTCTAGTTTACTTCGATCTAAATATCCACCAGGAATGTTGTATTACCCTCATCCATCAGGAAATAATTACAAATGGACCTATTTTCATGAATGGGAAATACAGTAAAATTATTCAATATGTGAAAGATTAAATGTCATTAAATTTACCGAATTTATAATACCGTAATTATGTTAGTAAAAAAAAAGTCTTAATATGATATAATGCAGATTTAATAGTAAGAAAAAGTACAATACATAACGATTACATATTTTTCAATAATTAATAGCCCCGGAAAACTGTACTAGAAGAAGTAAAATGTGACAAATTAGCTGGATTTAAAATTAGAACGGAATTATCTTTCAACTGTTACAGTTTACTTTAAATTAAATACTCATCCGTGAGAAATGCTGCTTCACCCTCATCCATCCGGAAGGATTACAAATGGATGGATTTTCATGTGTAGAAAATCCAGTTAAATTATTTAACAGGTGAAAGATTAAATGTCGTTAAGGTTACCAAATATATAATACAGGTATTATACTATCGTAATATAAAATAATTCAGATTAAATAGTTAGCATAGGTACATCATATAACGATTAAATATTTTCAATTATAACTAGCCCTATGGATTTATATTAAATTATTAAAAGTCAAGTGTGATATATTAGCTTGTTTTGAAGTTATTCCCGAATTATCTTTCAATTGCTACTGTTGAACTAAATATTTATCCGTGAGGAATGCTGTATTACCCTCATTCATCAGGAACTGATTACAAATGGACAAATTTTCAGGAATAGGTATTGAGTTAGAATATTCAACATGATAAAGATTAAATGTCATTTAATTTATCGAATAGGTAGTAACGAATTATACCAGTAAAAAATTCTTAATTTGAAATAATACAGAATTAATAGTAAGCATATGTACAACACATAACGATTACATTTCTACAATAATTAATAGCCACATAGAACTCTGTTAAGTTATTAGAATTGAAATTTGAGAAATTAGATTAATTTAAACTTAAAACAGAATTATATTTCAACTGCTATTATTCAATTGGTACTGTTTGAACTAAACTGTCATTCTTAAGGAGGAATGCTGTTTCACCATCCTAAATGATTACCAATCCACATATTTTCATGGATAAAAAATCTAGTTAAATTATTCAGCAGATGAAAGATTTAATGTCCTTAAATTTACTAAATATATAATACAGTTATTATACTAACTTAATATGAAATAACTCAGATTTATTAGTAAGCTTAGGTGCATCTTACAACGATCAGATTTTTCAATAATAATTAGCCCCATGGAACTCTATTAAATTATTAGAAGTCAAATGCGACTTATTAGCTTGTTGTGAGGTCATCATAAAATTCTCTTTCAGTTGCTACAGTTGAACAAAATAATCGTCAGTGAGGAATGCTGTTTCACCCTCATTCATCAGGAAATGATTACAAATGAACAGATTTTCATAAAAAGGAAATTCGATTAAATAATTCAACAGGTGAAAGATTATCTGCCGTTAAATTTACCGTACGCTTAATGATAAATTAATGAACCAGGTTATTTTCCTAATGACTTGCTATGTTTAATAAATGTCTTCCGTGCAGGCATCAGTTTATACGGGTATTTACCTAATGCAGCTACCTCGTGATTCCAGAAGATTATCAGAAAATAGTATATTTCCATCTATGCCCTAACTATGTAAAACGAATAGAAACAATGAAAAAAGGCTATTTTTGTGTCTGAAGCATCAGTAATAACTACTAATAAATATTTTTGAAGTAACAAAAATGTTAAAAAGATATGTAAGCCTAAATAAAATCACTTTTGAAATTCATGTTTGATATATTCAGTGGAAATTATTCTGCAGTTGAAGGGTGAAGAATTTCTTTCTCATATTGTAGATCAAACTAATAATCAACAAAAAGCTTATTACCTATTTCCCCAGAATTCTGCATGCTAATAATTACTTTTACAAGAATTAATCTGTAGTAGCATTAAATGTTTTTAATCTTAGTTAATGCAGATCTAACGAAAATGATTTATATCACCCCAATGAAATTAGTTTCTTTTATTCACTGTAATAACGTTATTCCTACTGATGAATTTTTAAAACTGATATTGAATTTTAAACAATAATCTGCTTTTAAAAGAATATCACTTTTCGAGAATTACTTTTAGAGGAGTTTTTATATAACTAGTCAAACAATTTTTATCTGAAGTGGTACAGATATTATAGAAAGATTAATTACTGGCCATAAGACAACTAATTACAATTTTAATGGCACTTAACATAGAAATGTTTGATAATTAGCTACCTTGATATTTTCCAGATTATAAATTGAGTCAAATTATGTTACTTAAATAGTCAAAAAATATATATAAGTGTTCCTCAAACGCAAATAAATTGGTATTAGAATAAATAAATTACCTGTAATTCCTGCAAACCCTTTTGCATGTATAACATTATACAGCAAATTAATATTTTATAAAATTTGGTATTTAAATTTTATAACATATTAATTTTATAGCTTATTACCTATTTCTCCAGAATTCTGCATGCTAATAATTACTTTTACAAGAATTAATCTGTAGTAGCATTAAATGTTTTTAATGTTAGTTAATGCAGATCTAACGAAAATGATTTATATCACCCCAATGAAATTAGTTTCTTTTATAAACTGTAATAACGTTATTCCTACTGATGAATTTTTAAAACTAATATTGAATTTTAAACAATAATCTGCTTTTGAAAGAATATCACTTTTCGAGAATTACTTTTAGAGGCGTTATTATATAACTAGTCAAACAATTTTTATCTGAGGTGGTACAGATATAATAGTAAGAATAATTACTGGCCATAAGACAACTAATTACAATTTTAATGGCACTTAACATAGAAATGTTTGATAATTAGCTACCTTGATATTTTCCAGGTTATAAATTGAGTCAAATAATGTTACTTAAATAGTAAAAAAATATATTTAAGTGTTCCTCAAACGCAAATAAATTGGTATTAGAATAAATAAATTGACTGTAATTCAAACCTTTTTGCATGTATAACATTATATAGCAAATTAATATTTTATAAAATTTGGTATTTGAATTTTTTTTGCTGTTTCCTTTCAGGCTATGCACTATTATAATTTGCTGATTCTGTTAAGGCTATGCAATGTATTTTATTTTTTCTGATTTAAAAAAAAAACTTTATTCGCCTAATACGTCGAATATTGTAAAACGTTCCTGACTAGAAAAAATTTGGGATATGCAATTACAGCTACAAACAGCATACCTTTCTTTAAATAACAACAGGCGTTGCTGTAAACAAATTCTATTTTGCTATGTCTATAGCCACGCAGGGTTGAAGGATAACCACTCCGATCTATTTTTATTCTGCAGTCAAAGATCTTTGGTTAAGTGAACACGAATAAATTGCCTTTACACGCAGCGAAACATTCAGAAAGTTGGGATAAATAGTTTGTTTGTTTTTCAATCTGCTGATAGGATATTAAAGTATCATCTATAACATAATAGCCTCGATATCATTAAGAAATGTACATGTTAGATATTTCTTGATCTTACAAGCACAAATTATAAGAATAAATTTTTGTATGATTTTTAATATTTTTAACAATAAAGTAAAAACAAATTTGAAAAAAAATCGTGCTTAACACATTATGGGAAAATTAATAAAACTGCGACAAGCCAACTACTTACATTGAAGTTTAATAAGCATGACAAGTGTTTCAAAAATGAAAAAAAAGTCGTACTTTTAATCGGGAAATGCTTTTACATCTTACTACAGCTTTACACCGGACTATATAAATTAATGCATCATGAGAATATGACTATATTATGCATATAATAGAAATAACTATATTTATTCGCCAACGACTGGATTTATGTACTATGTTACTGTATTGTGTATAATTTACATATTAATATATTAAAAAATGTTATTTTTCAAAAGTAATATATAAGTTTAACACTGGTCTAATGCTATTTAACGTATTATAAGAATTATACATGGCTATATTGTACATTTAACAGACACAACGATGGTTATTCGCCCAAGACTAGAACTGCTCTGTGTAGAATTTACAAATTAATTTATGAAAAAAAAATCTTGAACTAAGAGTAATATACAAAATTCCCCGTAGCGAAGCACGGGCATATTAGCTAGTCTACAATAAAAGTTTCTTGTAATAAATATTTACGCTGTGTCACATTGAACTAATGCTTATTTTTAGTTTTCTAAAAGAATACTTTTCGTGAGCTTAAAAAATAACACTTTCATAATTCATTAACCCATTAATGCATAGAAATCAATTTTAGGACACTAAAAAATAAAACAGGCGTTGCTGTAAACAAATTCTATTTTGCTATGCAAAATAAAATAGCAAATTCTATTTTGCTATTCTATTTTGCTATTTTGCTATGTATAGTTTTTTTTTCAATCTGCTGAAAGGATATTAAAGTATCATCTACAATAAAAGTTTCTTGTAATAAATATTTATGCTGTGTCACATTGAACTAATGCTTATTTTTTACTTTTCTAAAAGAATACTTTTCGTGAGCTTAAAAAATAACACTTTCATGTTAATTCATTAATCCATTAATGCATAGAGATCAATTTTAGGACACTAAAAAATATTTAGCAAAAGTTTCACCTTTAAATTTAAATTTGTTGCAAATTTTTCCTTTTTAACGAAGATATAGATGGCATTTACTTAATTATGTTGTGTATATTTTTTATACGCAAAAAAAATTAAAAATTATAAAAAAACTCCAAAAAATAATTAAAATTTTATAAAATTGATGCTTGCATCTGCATAAAAACTCTCTATCCCTTTTAAACTTCCTACTCTCTAATAATAACTTTTTCCCTTTACCTCTTTACTATTTTTATTTGCTGTCTAGGGCCAAATTGTTATTCCTTTCATGTAATTTTAATTTTTAAGTATGTGTATTTCCCTTATTGAACTGACAATTCCTGATGCTCACCCTGAATGATCTAATCACTCTAACGACGGGGGATACAGCTTCGTACTAAGGAGCCCCAAACAAACTACTACTCTGTTCCAATACAAAATCCTATGATTTTTCAAGCATTTGCTTATAAAGTTGTTACTTGAATCGACATTTCATGATTTTTTAACTCTTCACATGAATTTACTTTATTGGATGTCCATTAATTAAAATCAAGATGAATACCCATAATTATTATATAAAATTACTTTACAGTAAATACTGTATTCACATATAACAAATACATCTGTTTTCACAAAAATGCTACATTTTATAAAAAACATCCTTTGATGTTTAAAACTACAGATCATTATTAATGAAGGATACCTATAATATCCTAAGGTGTTTAAAATTTCGTATTTTTTCTTCACTCTCAGGCATAAATAATAGATTAGATTTCAAAAAATGTTCATCAATAGATATTCCTCAATTGTCAGCAAAAATGATCTAGATGTAAATGGGTTAAGCTTCTAAAACATTTAATTTCTGTATTAAAAAATGATATTCTAGTGACAAAATTTGGGAGAAAAGTGAAGCAAATATTTAAAAAAACGTTCATCAACAGATATTCATCAATTGTCAGCAAAAATGATCTAGATGTAAATGGGTTAAGCTTCTAAAACATTTAATTTCTGTATTAAAAAATGATATTCTACTGACAGAATTTGGCAGAAAAGCGAAGCAAATATTAAAAAAACGTTCATCAACAGATATTCATCAATTGTCAGCAAAAATAATCTAGATGTAAATGGGTTAAGCTTCTACACCATTTAATTTCTGTATTAAAAAAAATAATATTCTACTGACAGAATTTGGGAGAAAAGCGAAGCAAATATTTGATACAGTTTTATACTCTTTCGTTCATTCATTTTAAGTCCTTTTTCTTCCCTTAACATTAGCTGCCTTGGGATGAAATAAATATTCCAATCCTATGGGATCTTATAACGATTTCTGTCAAAGTAATTGTAATCGAACCCGTATCACAGCATCAGAAAGTGCCAGTTACCGTAACAAACGCTACGAAACTGTGCACTGACCTAATGATCATCCATCCGGGTTGATAAATGCGCAGGTGTGCTTTGAAAACATAGATGGTAGGAAACCTGCCCTGCTTAGCTGGGAAAAGATGACATTTCGAGAGGTTTTAAATGAACAACAAAGAGGTTTAAATCCAATCTGACTGCAAAAATTAATGAATCTTTCATATGTTTTACAAGAAAACGTTTCTTATATTCCACTGCTGAGTCATTCTCGCATATATTTCAGTAAATTAGAATTTTTAGTAATTTTCTTTTATATTTCGTCATTTAATCAGTTGTTCCCTTTCATTTTAAACTCACTTTTTTTAAATTATTGGTAAGGCTAATAAAAATTAGCAATAAAAACTGTGTATATCAATCACATTTTTACTACTACTATAATTTTTTTTCTAATGCGGGGCCAGTATTCCTTCATAGAACACTGCTAACTAGTTCACCGTTAAGGCTACAATAGATATTTAACTGGCCAAAATTTGCTTGAAAATTTGATATCCCTATCATATTGAATTGCAAAATATAAGTAAGAATATAAATTAAAAAGAGTGGTTAATTATCTCTTCCTTCATAATTAATATAATTATTATTACAGCAGGTATTTCAGTTATTTATAATAACTACTTTTAACAGTTTTTAAAACAAAAATTTTCGAATTTTATAAGGATTTGAAACATTCCAGGTACATTATAACTATCATATACGTTCAGAATTCATCAATAATTTGCCCTGTAGACTATAAAATAAAAGTTAGCTAAAATTAAGACATTTCGAGCAGTAAAAATCTATCCTTTTTTTAAATTAAAATCACATTTTTACTACTACTATTATTTTTTTTCTAATGCGGGACCAGTATTCCTTCATAGAACACTGCTAACTAGTTCACCGTTAAGGCTACAATAGATATTTAACTGGCCAAAATTTGCTTGAAAATTTGATATCCCTATCATATTGAATTGCAAAATATAAGTAAGAATATAAATTAAAAAGAGTGGTTAATTATCTCTTCCTTCATAATTAATATAATTATTATTACAGCAGGTATTTCAGTTATTTATAATAACTACTTTTAACAGTTTTTAAAACAAAAATTTTCGAATTTTATGAGTACTTGAAACACTCGAGGTACATTATAACCATCATATACGTTCAAAATTCATGGATAATTTGCTCTGTAGACTATAAAATAAAAGTTAGCTAAAATTAATGCATTTCGAGCAGTAAAAATCTATCCTTTTTTAAATTAAAAGCATTATTATGCATATCTTGTCCAGGAAAAATGAATATTTTAACTGGTATTATTTTTAACGATATTTCCAGTGAATGCTTACATTAACAACTAAGTATTCTAAGACCTAAAAGATATCCCATGAATAAAAGTGACTATATTATATGTAAAAGTAATGCGCTTAGAATGTTTTCAACAATATTCTTTCTGAAAATGTTAATAATCAATGACTTTTAAAATTATCAAAATTATATCTTGAAATTAAAAATACCCTCATATAAATACATTGCTATAAATATTTTAAATTTTCAAGAAGATTGGTCAAATACAAATTAAAATCATTTTGAAAGAGCATTGTACCCATAAAGGAGTCTAATCCTATATTTAAATTACTGTTAATTACTTCATACGTTAATAACTTACTGTTAATCTCTTGTTTACCAATTTTGCTATGTATAAGCGTTTCCAGAGTCTTATAATTTGGCATACAACTGATAGGTGGCACCATTTCAGGTTTTTTGCCGGCCGCTAGAGGGCTTGTGACATAAAAAGAATATAGGGAGTTCTACAACTTCGTTTTTACAGAATGATCACAAAGGGAATAATTTTATTCGACAATCACGTGTTCCTTTAAATTTCACACTCATTTTGAAAATAATATTGCGGAGGATTAAAATATTAAATAAGGAAATGTCTACGGAAAACTTACAGATATTTTTTCCTATTCAAGAATGTATGCCACATTATTACACTATTTCTCTATATTTAACCCTTTTTATCCTGACGGTACTTATAAGTACCGCTTCAATCAAACACCTATTTATTCCTAATAAAGCAGTTTTTCCTGACGGTACTCACAAGGACATGAACGATGCAGTTCCTACAGCAGAAAAGAAATGACAACACCAATCAGGAATCCTTTTTATTCGCATAGTTGGGATTTTATAATTGGCATGATGCATTGGAAGGTCATTTTTTGGTAGAGTTGGTACAAGTGTTGTTCATTGGAGTAAATTTAATGGTTTATTACCATTACAGTTATTTGGTACTAATATTTTTTAGAGACTTCTATACTTCGCAGGTAAGCATTTCATTTGTTTTATTCAAACTTAATGTTTTATTTTCTATCATAATAGTCAAAAATATACGTTGGTACTAGCAAGTACCAGCTGCAAAATTAACTACTAAAATACAGAAAAAATTAATTTTCTTTTTTCTGTGATAATTCTCCATTAAAACTTATCGAATGAAGAAAAAATGCAATAAGAAAGTTGATGGTAAATTAATTCAGGATATAAAGGGTTAAATATTTGTTGATTGAATTCATTTTAAGTAGTTGAAATATTACTGTAGGCACTCTTTCCTGGAATAACACTGATAGTGTTAGGTTGAAAATAAAATTAAGGTGTTCAAAATTATTTTTTTAAATTTCTTAGAAGCTAAATGGGCCAACTATAGCCTGTTCACCAAAACCAGAGATCCAAATGAAACAAAGTCATTACATAACAGACAATTCCGATTACGCCTGTTGGTGCCAATCCTATAGCATAGCCTACAACATTGATTCCCAAACTTTTAAACCCATGTGTTGAGGACGATAATAAAGTGAACTGTATTTAAAAAATTAACAAAATTTTAATTAAGAAAAATATGACAGGGTCATATAAGAGCAATGGGCTCTTACAATAAAAATATATATCAGGGATATATAAGAGCAATGGGCTGGCTCTATACAAGCGTTCTCAGGGGAGACGCGGACAACGGTTCGACCTTCTTAGACGGGGTACGAATGCTCACACTCTGGTTACAATACAAAAAAAGAGGAAAGGGACGCGCTGGACACAACCATTGCGCTTAAGGAATGGGGGGAACGTCGATATGTACCGAACACCATGGAACCCTATACTTTTCACATACATAGGAATGAAACCTCTAAATAAATATTACTTAAGGAATAAACTAAGAACCTATTCTTTATAACTGTCTAGATATAAACATAAAAGTTAAACAATATTAAGAAGTACAAAATGTAGATAATACATACAAAATATTACGGGTAAGCAATATTTTTTTTTAATAAAACAAGTAAAAAGATTCATTGGTGAAAAGTATCAATGGGATGAATGGCTTTGTTTTTAACTGCCACATAGTTCTTTCAAGTTTGGTTGTATTGAAGAAGTTGATTTATTCTCATATGGTTATCTGCACTCACCAGGTTCCGGTGTTTAGTTTTCGTTAAGACATATGCGTGAAAGTCCGTTGAAAATATAGGTCGTTCCAAACGGTAACAGCACAGATAAAGACTTTTCTTGTAATAAGGGATATTCCCCTTTCAAACGACACCAGAATTCTAACAATGTTTAATAAAATTATGTTATTGAACGCACTTATGGCAGTTCATTAATTTTTTTATACTTCTCCGAAGAAAAAAAAGAAGGTCTTTTGTTTGTGACAAATGGTATAAAAAATTTCGGAGAAACCCTGGACGTTCGCTGCGGAAACCTAAAGTTTCATGGAAATCATTTGAGAAACTCTAGCTTACAAGAATAGAGGCCGGTCTCACCAACGTCGTTTAACTCCTAACCACGATTAAATTCTGTTTAAATGGAGAATTGAGTCCCACCATTGGTTAGCGCCATGGGTTAATCGCGGTTAGCCGTTAATTGACTTTGGTGAGACAGACCATAGACATGTTTATTATTATCTCTCTATTCCCGCTAGCTACGCCTATAGCTAACATAGGACTCCCTAGGATTAAAATTAAATATGGCTATGGCTCCTTGTAGTTTGAATTATACATCCGCAATAAGGCGATTTCACGCAGTAGGGCAAATCTAAATTTATGACAATTCTGGCTTTAGTTTCAAACAGAAAGGAAGTTTATTGTTTGTCTATTGGCTGTTGTAAACCTGAAAATGAATGGGAAGGGCATTATAGTAGTTCGTTACGTTGCGACAAATTGCTCTATAAGTGATATTTAGGTATCCGGCAATTATATGTTGCTTCTGAAATGTTAAAGGAAAGCATACAGCATTTTGACATCCCAAAATAAAGTTAATAGTTCTTTAACACTGTTAACAAGTACAATTAACAATTATTTTTTCCTCATTCTCTTACAAAGACAAAGAGCAGTTATAAGCGTAAAATAATAATATTATTAAAAATAATTGAAAATATGAACGCATTAAGAGATGGTTATTATTTATTTTTTTTATTTAAGAAGCTTATACACCAAGCAGAAAAAAAAAAGAGGAGAAGGAGTTACCTGTCCTTCGGCTTAATACAGATTGGTATAGTCATGCTGGCCCTGGGCAGCCTGAAATATTGCCTAAAGTCAGAGTTTGGAAAATTTTGTATTTTTTCGTTGTTTACGTTGGATAGTTTGGTGATAAATTTTATGGCAAGCTGCTTAATAGCATCTCGGATAGAGAGAATGGGGAGTTCACTTTGAAAAATAGGGTTGCTTAGGAACCAGGGAGCCCTGTGGATAACACGTAATATTTTATTCTGCGCCGTCTGCAGTCTCTCAATATGAGTGATCTCCCAAAACATAAGACTATTACTTTTATTAAATGCTGCCATTCGAATGCAACTGTGCTGTTTTAAACTTACGAGTGTTTTATGCAGTATGATAGAGTACGAAAATGGAGAATTCAAGTTATAAGATCATTTAACCTTAAACAGACCAATACTTAATACATATCTATTTCTACCTTAGCCGGTCAAATGACCGGACTTTATGCTCCCTGACTGGATGTATGAAACATGGATATTGGGAAGGAATAACATTAATTTTATAATAAATAAACAAAATTGTATATTGTCAATATTTATATATTACAAACACAAAGAATAAGAATTTTTAATTCATTACCCATTGCATTTTTTACATATACATTACCAGTCATTAGACTGGGTATGGTAACTTTAGTATTAAATGCTTTTTGCTCAAAAAGTGGTTTTAAAAGGGACATATAACTTTAAAACTTTCAAAAATTTAAATTTTTTTATTTTTATATTTTTAAAATTTCTAAAAATTTCTGAATCGTTTAAAAGAAACCCTACTTAAATATTCAAATTAGAACCTGTATTTTTACATATACATTACCGGCCATTATATCGGGTATGGTAAGTTTAGTGTTAAATGCTTTTTGCTCAAAAGAGTGGTTTTAAAGGGACATATAACTTTAAAACTTTCAAAAATTTAATTTTTTTATTTTTATATTTTTAAAATCTCTGAAAATTTCTGAATCGTTTAAAAGAAACTCTGTAGATATATTCATATAAGAACCTGTAAAATTATACAATTTTTGCATTAAATAGCAAAGCTTTTAAGGAAACTGAAAAACTTTAAATGCATTTTACTGAAAATGCTGTTTTTTTACTACTTCTATGAACAGTGAAAAAAAAAAACTATTGCACATATTAATTTCAAATTTTCACAGTAAATACATTATAGTCCTACGATGAAACTTTACCTACTTGTTTCGTTTTTTATTTCACTTAGATTATATATAGCACTTGTAATGGAATTTTTAAAAATTAATAATATATAACCTGTAAAACTACATATTCTTTGCATTTGATATCATAGCTTTTAAGAAAACTATAAAAACTTTAGATGCATTTTACTGAAAATGCTGTTTTTTTTTTAATTTTGTAAAAAGTATTCGAATTATAACCTGTAAAAATATAAAATCTTTGCATTTAATATCATAACTCTTAAGGAAACTATAAAAACTTTAAATGCATTTTACTGAAAATGCTGTTTTTTAATTTGCGTGCATTGTAAATGAATACTTTTTTCTTTGTTGTTTATTTTATTTAGTATTTACGGAATTTTTAAACATTATTTTAGCTTTTTTGAAAATACAATCCTCTGGTGTAGTATTTCTGATGCTTTTTAAAAATTAAAGTATTTGGAAAATTTTACCTAATAACTATTACTTAGAAAAAAGCAAAAATTATTAGTGAAATTCACTTGTGTTGTAAGTCTGTGCAGACTTACCAATGTGCCAGAAAAATTTTGATTTTTTTAAACAAGCTCTTACTTTTCAATTTACTTAAAATTTTCTCATTTTTAGAAACAAAAGTAAATGCAGCAAAACTAATTAAATAAAAATAGGGAACAGATTCTGAAAATCCCATGTTTTTATGACAATATTTAAGACATACGATAAGATGAAAAATTTAAAAGTCTTCCATAAAGATGGTTAAAATTGATGTGCCTATACAACCAGTGGCTTGCCGCCCACCTGGGCTTCAGGTGTAGGGCAAGTCCGGTCTCCCCGTCCAGCAGCAGAAACTATAGGGTGTTTAAAAAATGACCGGTATATTTGAAAAATCAATAAAAACTAAACGGACAGTGGTAGAAATACACAGTTTATTGCAATATGCCTGGGAAAATTTTTAAATAATTGATTACTGAAAATAATTGATTTAAATTTTCAGGCACCCAAACTTTCAAAATTAGTTACAATATGCCGCAACAGATGGCACTGCACTCTGGAAAAATCCAAACTACGATATTATTCTGTGGGGACTTTTAAAAAACCAGGTGTACCGCCACTATCCAGAAACAATTGAATAACTGGAACTGTATATCTGTTATGCATGTCAAGCCATACCGCCTGCGACGTTTACACGTGGTTAAATTTTTCCAGATTGCAGTGCCATCTATTGTGGAACACTGTAACTAATTTTGAAAGTTTGTCTGCCTAAAAATTTAATAGTGTCCCAAGCATATTGCAATATACTGTCTATTTCTATCACTGACCGTTTAGATTTTATTGATTTTTCAAATATACCGGTCATTTTTTAATCATCCTATATCTATGTGTCCCTTAAATTCCCCTTTTACGTAAACTAAAAAACTGTATTTACTGATTTTAAATTTTAACATTATATAATGCTATGAAGGCACCTCATCTATATTTTTCGTTAAACTTTATTTGTTATGTATAGTATTTAAAATGTAATTTTTAGATGCTTTTTTAGATTGCCTTTGAAAATATTTCTCCTAGTGCAAAATTGCTGATACATTTTAAAATTAACATAGGTGGCGAATTCTACTTACTGATTACAAAAGTGAAAAACTATTAGTCAGACCCAGAGTCTGCTTTTATATATCATGTGCAGTGTATCAGCAAACTTTTGAAAATTTTAAGCAAGCACTTACTTTTTAATTCAAAAAGTTAATTTTGAGTAAAGTAAATTCGGAAAAAAACTCAACATGTATTCAGAACAATTGCTGAAATTTTCATGTAATTTGGATAGTTATAAAAAAGATATGGTAAGAAAAAGAAATAAGAAAAATGCTCCCTTTTGAAATTGGTTAAAAGTGATTACTCTTCTTAAGTAAAATATAATTTAGTATATTTTTTAAAATTTTTATTAAATTGTAATAAGAGATGAATTTACTTTTAAATCTAGACTTTTCTCAAATTGCGAATAGAGTCATAAAAGCGTAAAATGTTACGATTTGGCGGAAAATGGAAACCCTTTTGTTTACTTCTGGTCTTTCGACTCGGCGACCATAGACCCGGTCTGCCGTACTCCAGCGTTTTAGTGTTCACTTCTATTAAACTATCCAAAAAAAGCGGGAGTAACTTTATTTTACACATAACACTTAATGTTACGATTTGGCGGAAAATGGAAACCCTTTTGTTTACTTCTGGTCTTTCGACTCGGCGACCATAGACCCGGTCTGCCGTACTCCAGCGTTTTAGTGTTCACTTCTGTTAAACTATCCAAAAAAAGCGGGAGAACCTTTATTTTACACATAACACTTAATGTTACGATTTGGCGGAAAATGGAAACCCTTTTGTTTACTTCTGGTCTTTCGACTCGGCGACCATAGACCCGGTCTGCCGTACTCCAGCGTTTTAGTGTTCACTTCTGTTAAACTATCCAAAAAAAGCAGGAGTAACTTTATTTTATACAAAACATTCAATGTTACGATTTGGCGGAAAATGGAAACCCTTTTGTTTACTTCTGGTCTTTCGACTCGGCGACCATAGACCCGGTCTGCCGTACTCCAGCGTTTTAGTGTTCACTTCTGTTAAACTATCCAAAAAAAGCGGGAGTCACTTTATTTTACACAAAACACTTACATGGCAGTGATAAACTGCAAGAAACAGATCCACACTACAGCGAGTTGTGGAAAGGATTCTACCCTAGAGGTCAGGGCAGTAGCCAGAAATTATTCTTGGAAGGGGACATTGTTTTTGTGAATAATACTTCAATAAAACTACAGGTTTTCTTATGTATGTATACTTCTAATGAGTATCATAATACAATATGATTTTAAAATATAAAAACAATTAAAAAATATGATATAAGGAACAAATTTATTGCCTTGAATAAGTAATGTAGTAACTACACAATGAATTTAAAAGAAAAATTAACATTCGAAAGATATAAACTATACATGGTATTAAATTCTAATTTTTGAAACAGATGTATAACCAAAGAAAAAGAATTTTGAAAGTAAATGAAACGGTTCAGTATTTTAACTATATATTATAAAATATGCTCTTTTTGAAATGTTCGCCAAAATATTTTCAAAATTTCTTCCAATCGTGCAACAATATCGTGATGAGTTGCTAAAAGTGTTAGTTAATCTTCTCTTATTTTTTTAATGCAATTTTCACCTACTGTTTAACTCAGCATCACTGTGCTAAGCACGCTGTTGTCTATGAACAGCAAGGCAGATGACACACCTACACACATGATCCATTTCCTTTCCACGAAACGGTCTTTAAGAATTTCGGAGGGGAAACGGTCCCCGAAATCCCTCCCCTTGCCTAAAGCCTTGCTAGAGGTGTTTTTGTTTTATAAAATGATCTCACATTTGTGTTATGCATAAAGAAAACCACGGAAACACTATGAAGTCCACCCGATCAATTCAGGTTAAGGTAGAACTCTTGAATATACGAAATGATGAACATTTTTGATTTTATACGGCTTTTTTATTTCTAAAACAAATGGTGAATTTTTGATTAACATTGTTAATGTAAAGATATATTCTTAAACTCAGACTTTCCATGACGTTTTACGGACTTACACAAACTGCAAAAGAAAAAATAACTTTTAATCACATTGTAAAATAAAAAGCTGGAGATGATTTATTGTTTTCATAATATTTACTTGACTATTGGTAATGCTTACAAGGTTTTTTTTAGAAACACAGTTCATATACTAAAAATAGAGATGTTCCTTTAAAACAGTCGAAATATATGAATATTTTAATTCTATAATTTTGTAGCCCATACTATAGGGCATCTAATAAAGGATATCAAGAAGCATTTTATTAAAGTTAAAAGAGATATTAGTGTTATAGTGAGCCATATTTGAACAATCGATTGTTCATAAACAAACCCATACTATAGGTCATCTAATAAAAGATGTCAAGAAGCATTTTATTAAAGTTAAAAGATATATTAGTGGTATAGTGAGCCATATTTGAATAATCGATTATTCATAACAAGCGCATAATATAGGGCATCTAATAAAGGATGTCCAGAAAATTTTATTAAAATTAAAAGAGATATTAGTGTTATAGAGAGCCATATTTGAATCATCTATTATTCATAAACAAGCCCATACAATCGGGCATCTAATAAAGGATGTCAAGAAGCATTTTATTAAAGTTAAAAGAGATATTAGTGTTATAGTGAGACATATTTGAATCATCGATTATTGATAAACAAGCCCATACAATGGGGTATCTAATAAAGGATGTCAAGAAGCATTTTATTAAAGTTAAAAGAGATATTAGTGTTATAGTGAGCCATATTTGAACAATCGATTGTTCATAAACAAACCCATACTATAGGTCATCTAATAAAAGATGTCAAGAAGCATTTTATTAAAGTTAAAAGAGATATTAGTGTTATAGTGAGCCATATTTGAATAATCGATTATTCATAAACAAACCCATACTATAGGGCATCTAATAAAGGATGTCAAGAAGCATTTTATTAAAGTTAAAAGAGATATTAGTGTTATAGAGAGCCATATTTGAATCATCGATTATTCATAAACAAGCCCATACTATAGGGCATCTAATAAAGGATGTCAAGAAGCATTTTATTAAAGTTAAAAGAGATATTAGTGTTATAGTGAGACATATTTGAATCATCGATTATTGATAAACAAGCCCATACAATGGGGTATCTAATAAAGGATGTCAAGAAGCATTTTATTAAAGTTAAAAGAGATATTAGTGTTATAGAGAGCCATATTTGAATCATCGATTATTCATAAACAAGCCCATACTATAGGGCATCTAATAAAGGATGTCAAGAAGCATTTTATTAAAGTCAAAAGAGATATTAGTGTTATAGTGAGCCATATTTGAAAAATCGATTATTTATAAATAAACCCATACTATAGGGCATCTAATAAAGGATGTCAAGAAGCATTTTATTAAAGTTAAAAGAGATATTAGAGTTATAGTGAGCCATATTTGAATAATCGATTACTCCTAAACAAGTTAAAACACTTTAATTATACATTACTTTAATTATTGTAAAATGTCATGAACAAATTATATTATTTTTCTCTCTATTACTATATGAGGTCAAACTAAAAAAAAACTTCATCACGTGAAGAATTCTTAAAATGAACACAATGCTACAGATGATTTTCATTCTTTTTTTTCTGCCAAAAAAAATGTTCAAGTATATCATGAATGTCAGAAAATGTTTGTTACCAGCCTGGAAATTTGAAAGCAGGTGCTGCAGAAGTCAAGTTACACAGTAATGCGGCCAAATCATCCCAAAAGCTCTCAAAAGCAACTGCCATTTTCATAGAAAAAAACTCAATCAATAAAGAGAGGGAAAAAAACTAATTGCAAGTTAACAGTCTCTGAACAGATGGTTTCATGTTCCAACAGTTTTAATCTTTGCAGCAAAAAACTTTTTTCATAAGAAAATTTTGAAATAAACACTAATTATAGTTATAATGGTTCTCATACAACAGATTATAGTTTTTTACAATCATATAATTAGGTACTGCAAGTTACGTGTATGACATGTAAATAATGTAAACTATCATTATGTAGATCATACATTGAGTAAAGGAAATAAGTTACAAGTTACTAAAGAAATCGTTATGAAAATAGGCGATATTTAATAATATAGACCAGTGGTACGCAAACTAGGGGTCGCGACTCCTGTGGGGGTCGCCAGAAGTTTTTTGGGGGTCTGATTTTTATGAAATGCATTATCCTTGCATGCTGCATACCATACAGTGTACATATAAAGAGTGAAGCGCCGTCACTGAAAAGTTAAAGAAAAATTTTTCGAGAAGATTCGAGGATTTTTCTGAAAACGATCTTGGTTGGATTCGTGATCCATTTTCCTTTGACATATGCAGTTCAACTCTTCAAATTAGTGAGAAAGAGCAATTTATAGATCTAATTAGTGATTATACTCTTCGAAATCAATTTAAGACTCAGCCTTACCAAATATTGTGGCTATCCGTGGAAAACAATATCCCGTTTTATGCAAGAATGCCATCAGAGTGTTAATACCATTTTCATTAACGTATTTAAATGAAACTGGATTTAGCAAACTAGTTTCAATAAAAACTAAATACCGCTAGCATTTAAACCGTGAAGATGATATGCGAATTGCAATTAGCAACATACATCCAAACATCGATGAGATAAATAGAAACTTGCAGCCACATACATCTCATTAAAGGGAAATTTACTGATTTTTGTGTTATGCAAAAAGTATTTTCTTAAAATTATAAATAAAATTAATATCAGTCAAATATGATGATGTTTTTATTCGATGAAACGAAAGAAAGGCGTGAAATATACATCGTATTTATGAACATTTATCTCTAGGGGTCGCCAAAAATTTTCTCTCTACAAAAGGGGTCACAGTCGAAAAAAGTTTGCGCACCACTGATATAGACTATTATTTCTATGGGTATAAATTTATTAAACACTAATTATAGTTATCATGGTTCTTATACAACAGATTATAGTTTTTTGTAATTTTATAATTAGGTACTGCATATTACGTGTATGACATGAAAATAATGTAAACTATCATTATGTAGATCATACGTTAAGTAAAGGAAATAAGTTACAAGTTACAGCAGAAATCGCTATGAAAATTGTTGGTATTTAATAATATAGACTATTATTTTAATGTGTACAAATTTGCTACATATTAGACTCTTGAATAATGTAAAGCAGTTATGACTCTGACTCTTGAATAACGTAGAACATTACGATGCATATTACACTTGAAGTAAAAAAAATCAAAATATTTCAGATATACATGGAATTAAGAGTATTTTCCCTAATATCTAAAAGTTTTATAAGGTTTTCTTATTTTAATATGTTAAAATTCAGTTCGACAAATATAAAACCATTTTAGCTGGTATCATTTTTATTGTGCAAACCGGAACAAACTTCTCATTAATAAGCAATTATTATTACTAAGCAATGTGTTTTATTAAAAACAAAATTTTATTTGGAAGTTTTTAACCACAAAACTTCCCATGTATAAAATACTTTACACGTTATAGACCATTTTAAAGCAAAGTTTTTAAAGGATTATAAAGTCCATTCAGTTAGAAGGACTTTTTTTATTTTATATTTAGATGTAGTTCTTGAAAACAACAAAGAAACACCAAAGTAAGATCACTATTTTACATTTCATTTACTCACTTTTGATTAGTTTAAAACATTAGATTCTCCAGAATTAATATATAATCCATGACTGTGCATAAATCATTAAATCTGTTTTAATTTACTTGAGCTTTCCATTAAGAATTTAATATATATTTCTATATGTTAAAAGAAAGTAAAGTTTTAATTAAAATGACTTCTTTCATAAAAAAGTCTTATTAATTTACATGGTTTAAGAGGACGTAAAAAAAGGTATATAATCCTTATTCAAATTTAGTAATTGTTAATTAGAGCAAAACGTACGGATATTTTGTGTGCTTTAATTAAAATTAAAAGTTCATTGTTAAATTTTCGTTTTTTTTTTCATTTCATTGAAAGTACCTTAATAATTTCAATCTTGCAAGTAATTAACAAATGTTTAAGGAATGTTTTGAACATTTAAATAAATATGAGCGCATCGCTTTTTCATCAGAAGAGTATTTGATGCTATATTCATCAGGGGAAAAAAGAGTAAGTTTTATAAGGAATAAAATTTAAATCTTTATTTTTGAAAAAATAAATCTGCCCGATAAATTGAAAAAATTTACTATATTGCTCATATATTTTAGACTAGTATTTTTATAAAATTCATTTTAAAGGATATCTTATAAAAGTGTGAGAGAATGTAGCGTAAGTGAAAGGGCCTTATAGTTTCGTACTTATATTACGATAGCGTAAAAAAAAGTTTGATTAATAGTCACTATGCATTTAAGGTAACCAACCACCTCTGCAGCCAACATTTGAAAACATGTTTTACTAGAAAATTTATTTAACCCCTTAACGCATTTGCCCGTGTCTGACACGGGCGAAATTCAAATTAAGCATGTAATAAAATCGTTTACACTTTGTTTGTATAAAAATTTTTTCATATACTTTTTACTCTTTCTAAGCTCCCTAGTCACCCCCAAAACTGAAATTGCAAAAAATAACCTACATTGTACCCATATATCCCTTTTCTGGGAAGAAAATATGTCATATTTTATAATTTTTTCTAAACTAAACTCATGCTTTAAGGGGTTAAAGACTTCGTACAATTAGGGTATAAAATACCGAAAAGGAGAAAATTAAAATATATATGTATTCATCATACAAAAAATACAAACAATTTTTTGTACAAAGCATTACATCATGATTTAAACAAAAGATAGGTTTGCTAGACTTTCTGGACTTAGCCCTCATGTTCAGAAAATCATTAAATAATGATTTTACAAAAGCTTAACAGAAGGGTTCTTTGCACTAGCTACCTGAGTCTTGCTCTTTAATTCTGATTCACCAAAAGATTTTAATACACAAAATTATTATTATGAGAATTAATATGACTTGGAACTCAATTTTAAAAATTAAATATTTAATTTAAAGGAAGCAAAAAATTTTAAATTATTAGTTCTTGCGTTTCAAGACGAAAATTAATTCAATGAATTGAGAGTACACATTGCTAAAGAAAAGTTAACCCTCTGACTGCTCATCCCGCGATTTCCACGGACAAATTCAAATGTAGCAAGATATGCTCATATCGCGATTTTCGAGGGCATGTGTTTATCTTCATTTATTTAGAAGCACATTCTGCCTTTTCACTGTTTAACCAGTGAAATAAATTATACACAGTAATAGACATTTAATTAGGTAAATAGAATTATATGACTAGAACTATTATAGTTATATTAGATAACAGAATGATAGATAGTATGTTATAAATAGAAACTATGTTAAAGTTGAAATTTATTATAAAATAAATGTTTTATGTGATAACATCTGAAATTAGTTTTTCTGAAAGCTTATTTTCTCATGATAAAAGTCAATATAAAAAATATTTTCTAGAAAAGAATTAGTATTTCCATTCTCCAATATATATATATATATATATATATATATATATATATAACCAGTGAAATAAATTATACACAGTATTAGACATTTAATTAGGTAAATAGAATTATATGACTAGAACTATTATAGTTATATTAGATAACAGAATGATAGATAGTATGTTATAAATAGAAACTATGTTAAAGTTGAAATTTATTATAAAATAAATGTTTTATGTGATAACATCTGAAATTAGTTTTTCTGAAAGCTTATTTTCTCATGATAAAAGTCAATATAAAAAATATTTTCTAGAAAAGAATTAGTATTTCAATTCTCCAATATATATATATATATATATATATATATATATATATATATATATATATATATATATATATATATATATATATATATATATATAGATATATATAGATATAGATATAGATATAGATACATATATATATGCATATATATATATATATATATATATATATATATATATATATATATATATATATATGGATATATATATATATATATATATATATATAGATAGATAGATAGATAGATAGATAGATAGATAGATATAGATATAGATATATACTTAAACTATGCAAACAATAAGCAATTTTTAAAGAGATCTCGGTTTACAAATTGAGCAGTCAGAGGGTTAATAAAGTGGACTCCGCTTAATATAATGAGTTTGGGACACCGTGATTTTGATAACGGTAACCAATTGATAACAATAAACGATATGCAAAATTAAATAAATTCCCCCCCTTTAATTCCCACGTACTAAATTTCAAAACGAAATTAAAAACACACCGTATATTTATGTACTGTATATTAGCCTTAAAATATAAGAATTCTATACATAATTAAAAAAATTGATCAATTGTTCACTGTCTACAATTTTTTCTTAGAAGCTCATTGATAAATTGTTCGTAATCATAATCAACCCGTCATAACGATTTAAAATGTCGATCTTTTGTTTTAATCAGGGCTTCGAACCGTAATTTTTTTTGTTCCGGTTTTCGTTCCGGTTCAACTAAAAAATTAATATCGGTTCAGTTCCGGTTTTCGCTCCGCCAAAAATAACGGTTTTCGGTTCAGTTCCGGTTTTCGCTCCGCCAAAAATAACTGTTTTCGTTTCAGTTCCAAATGAATAATTTCATTGTATGTATATTCTTATTTGTACTAAAAATATAATTCTATCATACACAAAAAATGTAATTCTATCAAAATTTAGAAGATTTTATTCTTTTTTTTAATTGGTACACTATGTGAATTGATACAAACAGCAGGTACGATAAGAGCAGCGAGCATTGGCATTGTTATCCATTATCAAAATCGCATTTGACAACTAGGTTCATGATTACCCACATTCGTCGTTTGACTCTCACATCGTGCACTTGGCCTTGCAATAATTATGTAAAAAATATATTATTTATTTAACATATGAAAATTGCCTCTAATTATTAATATATCTTCTAACGTGGTTTCACTGAGATTACTTCTGTTGTCTCGGAGAATATATTTCAAACCTGAAAACGCTCTTTCAACAAATATCAAAATAGGAAATCGAGAAGCAGTATACATGTAATGATAATTATAAAGTTGACGTTAAATTAGAAAATATTGATAAGTTGGTAACAGTAACAAAATGACTGAAAGATATATCGAACCGAAATAAACCGATATTTTTTTCGGTTCAGTTCCGGTTTTCGTTCCGACCAAAATAACGGTTTTTTCCGGTTTTCGGTTTTCGGTTCAGTTCCGATTCGAAGCCCTGGTTTTAATGTTAAATCATTTCGCTTTCTGGCTCCTATATCAACAAGCTGCAGGTAAGCGAGCAAGGCATAAAATGTGAATACCTTCTTCTCAGTTCCTATAATAATGTGTTGCCTTCTGCTTATCTGGCAATCACTGACCACTAGCAGGGTGTGCGTATTTCTGAAAAATTCCAGGTACGTGTAATGCCTCACTCCTTTGTTCATTCCCAATTTCCTTAGGTTGAAGAGGAGAATACTCGGAAATTCAAACGGCAGTGAATGGAAAAAAAGAATGGGTTCCTTCTTTAAGCTACATTCTCTAACACTTTATAAGATACCATTTAACCCTTTGAGGGGCACCCATAGAAACTTTTTGGTTTTCAGTGAAATTAGTTTATAAATGCTATGTATGAACCTTTTAAATATGAATCATATGAAAAATAAATTATATTACTTGAAGAATAAGAAAGGGGTAATTTGATTACGTAATCACCACCCTTGGAACAGCATGAAAATGACATTTTTTAATAACTTTGGAAAAATAATTATTAATTTTTATTAAAAGGGTGTATAAATCAAATAGATAAGAAACTTGTAAGTGAAGTTTAAACAGGTACTTTTATTTTAAAGTCTTAACTCGAATTTTTGCTTTTAGAATCTGGTTTTGATAGGGCCTGATTCTAAAAGCAGGTTCTGACAGGAATAATTAAGAGAAGGAAACAAAATTAAGTGTCGATAGTTTGATGTATCAAAAATTAAAACTTTTTTTCTATATAAATCAGAGAAAAATTTTTAACAGCCGGTATATTATATATACCAGTGCCCTTCAAAGGGTTAAAATGTATTTTAGAAAATTACTAGTCTAAAATATTTGAGCAGTATAGTAAATTTTTTCAATTTATCGGGCAGATTTATTTTTTCAAAAATAAAGATTTAAATATTATTCCTTATAAAACTTACTCTTTTTTTTCCTGCTGAATATAGTATCAAATATTCTTCTGTTGAAAAAGCAATGCGCTCATATTTATTTGAATGTTCAAATCATTTCTTAAACGTTTGTTAATTACTTGCAAGATTGAAATTATTAAGGTACTTTCAATGAAATAAAAAAACCCGAAAATTTAACAATAAACTTTTAATTTTAATACATAGTGAATATTCCTTTGCCAGTTAAAATGAGGTTCAAAAACGGATCCCATTAACCGATGTAACGATCACATAAAGCGATAATTTAACACACAAATGATAAGAGAAAATCGGGACCAAGTGATTTTGATAATAATAAGCGATTGATAACATTCACCTCGATCACTTTAAGCGGAGTCCACTGTATAACATTTTCGCGGTACAAGAGCACTAGATAAAATCTATAAAATATTATGATCATTAATAGCTATAAAATTTTAAATTTTGATGTACCTTTCATGAACTATATAAAAATTTGTTGCATATATGGAACACTATGGTACAAAGTGTTAAGTCCTGATTTACAAGAATAATGGATTAGCTGGAGTCCCGGAAAGCGATAAACTATGATTTTACAGAAGATTCCGAGGGGAATTTTTAGCCTAAACTATCTAGGTCTTATGCCTGGTTCAGATTTATTTAATGCTTTTAATACAAAAAATTATCGACAGAAAATATAATACAATATACAGAAAATATAATAAAGTAAGAATTTAATTTTAAAAATTAATCATTTTTAAGCCGAACTCTGGCCGATTGATTAGGGCGCTGATCTTCGGTTCATTGGTTCGAATCCCACTATGGCATGGATGTTCGTACCTTTTCGGAATTGACTTTAAGTAGTAGGTCCCGGTCTCATTAGCACGCTTGTACCAAACAGTAGACAGTGGCGCTCCAAACCAAACAAAAAAAAACTGAACATATTTAAATTAAAGCAAGCAAAAATCTTTAAAACATAAGTTGTGTATAGAGACGAAAATTAATTCATAGAATGAATTTAGATTATACATTGCAAAAGAAACATCAATGAAGTGAATATAATAATTTTGTGGTGCGTGAGCACCAGATTTTTAAGTTTTGAAGTTTTTAATAATTTTTTATGATCTAGAAGCTCTTTTATAATTTTTTCTCCAAAAAAAATTGAGAAATTTAAAAAAAGTTTTTTTATCATCGAAAACTTCATTCTGCTTATTCTACGTCTGGAACCAGGATTAGAACGCTACGTTTATCAACCAAAAATTGGATCTAAATTTAAATTTGTGGTTATAAAACAAATTTTTTATATCTGTATAAAATTAGCAATGGTTCTTTAAAATTTCCAATGTTTTAATTGGGAGTGACATATACGGTTACTCAAAACAAACATCTTGAATTATTTTTGGTATTGTTATAAAACCCAAAATATATCTTTTCAAATTAGGGCAGCAAAATATCGCCGAATTTATCTAGAACTTTCAATAATAAATACAGCATAAGGTTTTTCCTTACAGAAATGAAAGTCCTACCATTCGGTTTTCATTATTTCTGGAACGAACAAGTACTTGAGGTTTTCACGAGATGTTTTCAGATTTAAATTTCAGACTCACAAACACTTAAACACGTACAAGATACGGTTTTATTAAGACGAGTAAAAAATATTTACGCATTTAATTAAACCTTTTTATTTTACTAGCAAAATTTTCATATAATCCTATTATCTAATTCTTAGAAAAGAAGCACGATATGAATAATGTAGGAGCTGGAAAAAATCTTTTTACTTTGACCTATATTTTGTGGTATTCCAAATAAAAACTCTAGAATGCATTTAATTAGAGTCCTAATAGTTTTGATGTAAAAATTAAGCGGAGAAACAACTATATAAAGTTACATTTCTACCTTTGAGAATTACTACGTTAGGCTTCGTGTGTTTCGCCACTTTTAAATTCTTTTGAAAAATTTACGACTCTAAACAGAAGGCATAGAAAATTTAAAAAAAATAGCAAATTTAGTAAATGCTAAAAAATTACAAACTTCCCAACTCAAGAAATAGTATGTAAAGGTGTAATCAAGATAATGAATTTGTCAAGTATAAGATCTCTACTGATAAGATAAGACAAATTGCTGATAAAAAGAAAAATTATAATCAATTTAGTATTACCTAAATTATATAAATAAAATAAATAGTTCAAAATTTGAATATAAGTCTTTGTAAAGTTTTGTACGGTGTCACAGAGAACACTTCTGTACCAAATCTCAAGCCTCTACGTTGTACTATTTACTCTCAATCGTGTTTACTTACACCCACACTAAGCATTTCATGGATTAGATATGTATGATAAGACAGGAATTCAGCCACTGAAGATAGCGACTAATTGTAACGATGGTGTCTCAAACTTGTTTAATAGTCTAGTTTAATTTTACTAAGTTAACATACCATTTGAGAAATTAGAAGAATGTGTTCTTGGTGGGGCTAGACTCAGGAAAGACTTGTTTGCAGTCGTGATCACACTAAGCATTTCATGTATTAGATATGTATCATAAGACAAGGATTCGGCCACTGAAGATAACGGCTAATTGTAACGATGGTGTCTCAAACTTGTTTAATAGTCTAGTTTAATTTTACTAAGTTAACATGCTATTTGAGAAATTAGCAGAAATGTGTTCTTGGTGGGGCTAGACTCAGGAAAGACTTGTTTGCAGTTGTGATCACACTAAGCATTTCATGTATTAGATATGTATCATAAGACAGGGATTCGGCCAATGAAGATAGCGGCTAATTGTAACGATGGTGTCTCGAACTTGTTTAATAGTCTAGTTTAATTTTACTAAGTTAACATACCATTTGAGAAACTAGCAGAAATATGTTCTTGATGAGGCTATACTCAGGAAAGACTTGTTTATCGTGATCACACTAAGCATTTGATGTATTAGATTTGTATAAGATAGGGATTCGGCCACTGAAGATAACGGCTAATTGTAACGATGGTGTCTCAAACTTGTTTAATAGTCTAGTTTAATTTTACTAAGTTAACATACCATTTGAGAAATTAGCAGAAATGTGTTCTTGGTGGGGCTAGACTCAGGAAAGACTTGTTTGCAGTCGTGATCACACTAAGCATTTCATGTATTAGATATGTATCATAAGACAGGGATTCGGCCAATGAAGATAGCGGCTAATTGTAACGATGGTGTCTCGAACTTGTTTAATAGTCTAGTTTAATTTTACTAAGTTAACATACCATTTGAGAAACTAGCAGAAATATGTTCTTGATGAGGCTATACTCAGGAAAGACTTGTTTATCGTGATCACACTAAGCATTTGATGTATTAGATTTGTATAAGATAGGGATTCAGCCACTGAATATAGCGGCTAATTGTAACGATGGTGTCTCGAACTTGTTTAATAGTCTAGTTTAATTTTACTAAGTTAACATACCATTTGAGAAATTAGAAGAATGTGTTCTTGGTGGGGCTAGACTCAGGAAAGACTTGTTTGCAGTCGTGATCACACTAAGCATTTCATGTATTAGATATGTATCATAAGACAGGAATTCGGCCAATGAAGATAACGGCTAATTGTAACGATGGTGTCTCAAACTTTTTTAGTAGTCTAGTTTAATTTTACCAAGTTAACATAACATTTGAAAAACTAGCCGAAATATGTTCTTGATGAGGCTAGACTCAGGAAAGACTTGTTTGCAGTCGTGATCGAGCATTATCAAATTTCACCGTCCAAAAGAATTTAGCCGGCACAGAATTCTTTCTGACACTCTATTTTACTATGCTAAAACTTCGAAACTTGGACGACATTTACCACATTTTCACCTTTTATATCAGTTGCCAGAAAACTGGTAGAAACTTGATTCCCCAGAGTGAGACAGACGCAACGTTTTCAGGCAAATATTAAATTCAGCATTTTTATTATGTGTTAATGGGACCAAATGGATACCCAGTTTTAATATGTCAGGAATCAGAGTACAATTGAATCATGCTCATCCCATGAGAGAAACATGGGCAAAGAACTAAAATATGCAAGATAGGACATTTTTCGTGGAAAGTGGTACCAATATCGCTTTTCTCTGTTATCGGTTTTAATCAAGCTCTTTTCTTCAACGTGATATTGAAGTAAAACATAGTGATATTGAAGTAAATAATTTAATTATTCTTTGTTTAAATTATATTATACACACATTATTTAGATTAAATTATATTAGGTTATATTACATACACATGCGTATTATATATATATATATATATATATATATATATATATATATATATATATATATATATATATATATATATATATATATATATATATATATATATTATAATATATATATTACATATATATATATATTATATAATATATATATATATATTATATATATATATATATATATATATATATATATATATTATATATATAAATACATATATGCATATATATATGCATATATATCCATGTGCGTGTGTGTTACTTGCTTTTTAGTTTAAATTACTATATTCTGAAATACTTGAATAAAATCCTATTCTCTATCCGACCACGTGACTCTGAGTTTGTAAATTAATATGTAAAACACTTTTTTCTGATATAGATAATAGAAATATTCATAATATTACAAATATATCACATAATTAAGTAGTATTATTAATTACAGAAAATATACCACGCATTACAGAAATTTTAATTAGAGTTTATTGGGATGTATTAAAAGTAATTTAGCAAATTTCGTAGTTAATGTTAGAAAGTTCTAAAACTGATTTCATTAAAACGTAAATTGTTTTGATGTTCGTTGCTAATTAATTAAAATTAGTTTAAAGAGTAATGGAGATAATATTTTCACTTTATCCCACATTGCTCATATATGATTACATTAATTGAGTTGTATATATATGTGTAATATTATTTTCGTCTATTGTGTTATTTCTATTATTACGATTTGTTTTGAGGAAACAAAATATGATTAAGTAAATGTGATATACTTGAATGTTTCATATTTAATTAATATTGAAAAATTAATAAGTTTGAAATTAAATTTATCAGTTTCTCAACAAGGTAATGCTAATAATTGTCACTTTTAAGTAAAAGTATAGAATTATGGAATGAATAGCATCATTTTGTTTTGAAGGTGACGTGTATTCTAGAACCGTGCAACTTTATCGCGAAACATAATTAACTTAACATGTGAAGTGTATTATCAATGACATTGCAATGTTCTTTCTTTTGTTTTACAATCCCATCCAGAATAGTAAATTAGTTACAAACCCCGCAACTATAATTAGTTATACTTACTCAGAGCATGACTGATTAAATTTAATGTGTTTGGAATCTTAACAAACTCATCATATCAGAATTAATTATCCATTTCTACAATGTTCTGATGATATCTGCTTAATGCTGACAACCAATGAAAATATGTCATAATTGAGTAATTTACACTCTTCTGAACACTGAAAATGTAAGCATTCTGGAACTAATTTAAATACTAATCTAGAAATTGCTGTATTATTAATATATTTAAATCAGTTAAATAAGATATAACTTTTTCATAATACTAAAATTGCTTGAAATTTCAAAACACCTCAATTAAAATAAATAAAAAACTTAGGTAGAAAAAGGGAATACACATCGAGTTAGAGATTGATTATAGTTTTTAGTTATAAAAAGCTGTAAAAAAAATTGCTTAACAGAATAAGTATCAATTTAGTGATTAATTGTAAATTAAAATTTTTTTTAAATTTTTTACTTATAAAAAGCAAGTTAGAGATTGATTATAGTTTTAGTTATCAAAAGCTTTTAAAAAAATTAGATTTCAAATAAACGTCCATGAAAAAATTGCACGATTTAGTCGAAACTATCTTAAAAAAAAAATGTTGTTTTTCAAACATTCTTATTTTTGAATTTTAAACATGGATAGTGCACACAAAAATGCATACCATAAATCTCTCTGAACAATTAATACAAATTAAGCAATTGTGAAAAATAATTTTGAAGTTAATTTTTCCATTAAATGAGAAACCCATAGTCAAACACCCTTTTTCTCTGCGTTCGGGGGTAACTTTTATTAAAAAAATTCTCACTTATATATGATTATTTTAAGTACTTTGAAATGTGATCTATCATTTAAATTTTTTCCGTGAATGACGAAGAAGTTATATTTATTTAGAAAAAGTGCATAACAGAATAAGCATCAAATTAATGACTAATTGTAAAGGAAAAGTTTTTTAAATTTTTTACTTATTAAAAGTAAGTTAGAGATTGATTATAGTTTTTAGTTATAAAAAGCTTTAAAAAATTAGATTTCAAATAAATGTCTATGAAAAAATTTTACAATTTAGTTGAAACTATCTTTAAAAAAAATATTGTTTTTCCAACATTCTTATTTTTGAATTTTAAACAGGGATAATTCACACAAAAGTTCATACCTCTGAACATTTAGTATAAATTAAGCAATTGTGAAAAAGAATTTTGAAGTTAATTTTTCCATTAAAGGAGAAATGCATAGTCAAACACCTTTTTATTCTGCGTTCGGGGGCAACTTTTATTAAAGAAATTCTCATTTAAATATGCTTATTTTAAGTACTTTGAAATGTGTTCTATCATTTAAATTTTTTCCGTGAATGACGAACAGTTTACATTTATGTAGAATAAGTGCATAACAGAATAAGCATCAAATTAGTGACTAATTGTATAGGAAAAGTTTTTTTAATTTTTTACTTATAAAACGCAAGTTAGAGATTGATTACAGTTTTTAGTTATAAAAAGCTTTAAAAAAATTAGATTTCAAATAAACGTCTATGAAACAATTTCACAATTTAGTCGAAACTATCTTTTCCTTTTTAAAAAATATGTTGTTTTTCCAACATTCTTATTTTTGAATTTTAAACAGGGATAATTCACACAAAAGTTCATACCTCTGAACATTTAGTATAAATTAAGCAATTGTGAAAAAGAATTTTGAAGTTAATTTTTCCATTAAAGGAGAAATGCATAGTCAAACACCTTTTTATTCTGCGTTCGGGGGAAGCTTTTATTAAAAAAATTCTCATTTAAATATGCTTATTTTAAGTACTTTGAAATGTGTTCTATCATTTAAATTTTTTCCTCGAATAACGAACAAGTTATATTTATTAAGAATAGGTGCATAACAGAATAAGCATCAAATTAGTGACTAATTGTAAAGGAAAATTTGTTTTAATTTTTTACTTATAAAAAGCAAGTTAGATATTAATTACAGTTTTTAGTTATAAAAAGCTTTAAAAAATTAGATTTCAAATAAACGTCTATGAAAAAGAATTCACAATTTAGTCGAAACTATCTTTTTCTATTTAAAAAAATATGTTGTTTTTCCAACATTCTTATTTTTGAATTTTAAACATGGATAATGCACACAAAAATGCATACTATAAATCTCTGAACATTTAATATAAATTAAGCAATTGTGAAAAAGAATTTTGAAGTTAATTTTTCCATTAAAGGAGAAATGCATATTCAAAAACCTTTTTATTCTGCGTTCGGGGCCCACTTTTATTAAAGAAATTCTCAAGTAAAACAATTATTTTAAGTACTTTGAAATGTGTTCTGTCATTTAAATGTTTTCGTGAATAATAAACAATTTATATTTATGTAGAATAACGGCATAATAGAATAAGCATCAAATTAGTAACTAATTGTACAGGAAATTTTTTTTTAAATTTTTTACTTATAAAAAGTCTTTTATAAATTTAGATTTTTCAAATTAAAATTGTCTGTGAAAAATATTTGACAATTTATTTAGAAGAATATTTCCTTTGCTAAAAACTTTTATTTCTGCAAATTTTTTATTTTTCAATTTTAAATATAGATAATATACACATAAGTCATATCTTAATACTGCTTGATTTTATACCTTTAATATAAATTAAAGGTTCTTACTCTTCCTAAAAGAAATCGGTGTATGCAGGAAGTGTCTGTTTTGACTTATCATAAGTTTATATATACTTAATAAAATTAAACAAAAATAATGTAAGATATTTAAGATTTGTTTCATTTCTTATAAAATTCTGAAATTATTTCTATATATTGATTGCAATAAAAAATATATAACAACTATTATTGAAAAATTTAAAACAATGTTAAATCACTATCCGTAAGATTTAAGAAAATTTAGTCGGTGTATAATCCTAGTTTCTTTTCCTGTACAAATTTGTATTAACTAGCAAATAAATTAATATCATTTAGATAATTAAAGAGTAGGTTTATTTAATGACTAATTAACTATAATTCCATTCTATGTCAACTTTCTAAAAACCTGCATGAGTTTTTAAATATTTATAGCAAAAATGTTTTCCGTATTATTAATTCATTATATCACTTTAATTTAAAATGCAGATTAATTAAATTTTCTAAATTGAGCTATCACGAAGACCGTAATATACATATTTTTTTTTCAAAATTCTAATGTATTAAATGTTCCATGTTTTTCATTAAAATCAATTAAGGTGGCTAATTTCATGATTTTATAAGATCTGAAACAGGTCTTAATTGTCTCTTAAATTGCATTATTTTAATTATTTCAAGACTTAAGTTCAATTGATATTATCATTCAAGACTTATTATCTTCATTTCAAAAGTGTATCTGAAACAAACATCAAGACTCTTTTAGAAGGTATGAAACCCTTTAAATAATAATGGGAAAATTTTTAAACATAATTAGTTGATTTTTCCATTAAAAGAGAAATGCACAGTCAAATATTTCTTTATTCTGAATATAGGAAACTGAGAAACTGGCAATGAGAGCCACTTTCATTTGTAAAAATCCCAAGTAAATACGATAAATACAAAATAATTCTGTTAATAAATTACCTTTAAAGCTTTTCAAAAAAGTATTATTCCGAAGATAAAAGCTTTTTCTGTCCATTGCTTAAAGTACTACATAAAATACAGATGAGCTGATGTTTTAACAAGATTGTTTAAATCAGTAATTTAAAATTATATTGAAAAATAGAAAAGGTGTCTGTTTAGGCAATAGTACCATTTTTTGTTACACGAGGGTTGAGGACACCAGGACTATTTAAATACTACTTAAAAACCGATTACAAAAGGACAGGAACGTCCATACCAGCAAGGGGATTCGAAACCACGAATTCCGGTACCAAAGAGCGTCCTTTCGACCCCTGCCCTTTCGACTATCTCTTAACGAAAGGGTATCTGGAGTCTTATTTTAAATAGTCACAAGTGAAAAAAAATAATACTACAAAAACTCTTAATAAATGTCTTATTAATTTGAACTTATTTTAAATAGTCACACGTGAAAAAAAATAATAATACAAAAACTCTTAATAAATCTAATTTAAATAATTTAATAATCTGGTATTATTTTAAATAGTCACAAGTGAAAAAAATAATAATGCAAAAACTCTTAATAAATCTATTATTAATCTGGTAATACTACAAAAACTCTTAATAAATCTCTTATTAATTGAACTTATTTTAAATAGTCACAAGTGAAAAAAATAATAATACAAAATCTCTTAATAAATGTCTTATTAATTTGAACTTATTTTAAATAGTCACAAGTAAAAAAAATAATAATACAAAAACTCTTAATAAATCTCTTATTAATCTGGTCTTATTTTAAATAGTCATACGTGAAAAAAAATAATAACACAAAATCTCTTAATAAATCTTCTTTAAATAATTTAATAATCTGGTCTTATTTTAAATAGTCACAATTGAAAAAAAATAATAATGCAAAAACTCTTAATAAATCTATTATTAATCTGGTCTTATTTTAAGTAGTCACAAGTGAAAAAAAATAATAATACAAAAATTCTTAATAAAAATCCCTTAAATAATTTTGACAATAATAAATTAATTTTAAATTTAAAGAACTGTTTTTAAATTGCCTTTTAAAGCTTTAAAATAAGTATCTTCTGAAGTTAAAATGACTTTACATTTTGGGTAAAGTAACTAGATAATAACAAAGTCAAAATGTTATACTATATGTACTTTAGTTTGCGAATTAAAATAATGTAAAATTAGTACTTAGAATAACAGAAGTCTTATTTACAGAATTCAAATATACAGTTTTACTTATACACACACATATATGTATGAATGTATACATATGTACATATTTACACACATACACATATATATATTTATACACATATATAACTGTATATTGTTTTCTCCTTGTTTTATACATTAGCTTAAATTAAACAATTAGGAATAAGAATTTTGAAAGTTCTCCAGTGCTATACTTTAAAACGCAATAAATACATAGTATAAAGTATTTGTTCTAAATAAATCAAATTGTATAATTCAATTTTGAAAATTCATACAACTGTAAAAAAAGATTTTTGAAAGTCCATTGCCTCTTTACTAAAAAAACATAATACGTATAAGTTTTTATTTGTTCTAAATCTTCAAAAATTCTATCGAATTCTTGTTGTTTTATCTTTAATGCAATTTAAACAGATATAAAGAAGAATTTTCAAATTCCATCTCTCCTTTCATTCAAATGAACAATGCATAAAAAAATTTTCTTTGTTGTAAATACACTATCATTTTTTTATAATTATCCTTGTTTTATCTTTAATTCAAATTAAACAGTTAAAAAAAGAATTTTGAAAGACGATCCTTCCCTTACTTTATAAAACAAGATGTAATAAAATGTATTTTCTTCTAAATGTAGCAAATTGTCATCAGGAGTATCTTTTACAAGGACATGTCCAATTATATATGATAAATGATAAACAATTCTGTTAATAAATCACTTTTAAATGATGAAAAAAAATTTCTGTTACTCAAATACCTTTTAAAACATTTAAAATAATGTATCTTCTTTTAGTTTTCCATCCTTACTACTTCTTTCCCTCCAAATTTATGGATAAAATTTATACTTAAATTTTCAGTTAGTGGCATAAATCTATATTAAGTCAACATCAGGTGAAGGAGAATTTTGTTTACAGATTTTAAATTTATAGTATCTATACATATAAACACGCAGACACACACACACACAAACATATATATATATATATATATATATATATATATATATATATATATATATATATTATATGATATGTATATATACACACAGAAAAATACACACACACACACACACACACATATATATATATATATATATATATATATATATATATATATATATATATATATATATACAGACTATATACAATTATATACATTAGTTTTTCATAATTCTAAAAATGTATTCTTTATAATATTTGAAATAATCTGAATTTTTTTCTTTATAATCTTCCATGCTCCTGCACTTATTTTACAGTGTTTATGTTAAATGAGTGGATAGAATGCACATCAAACTAGATTTACATACGTTAATCAATTTAATTTAGATAGACTGATTTATCACTTCATTTCAGCTAGTATTTTACTTCAATTTCTAATCATAAATTTGAGAGTTATTTCAAAGATGAGATTTGGAAATCAGTTATGTGTTTAGAAATTTTATCGGAGTAATTTTTTGTAACTTTGTAAAAAGAATAATCTGATATTTTTTTGAAGTTGTAATTTTTGAATTTTAAATATTCAGTATGCACACAAAATACATATTATGGGTATTCTTGCTCTATCTTCAGCAAAAATTAAATAATAATGAGAATGAAGTTTAAAAGGCAATCCTTAATTGAGAAATACGTAGTTAAAAATATAAAAGAATATATAAAAATATACATGTAAAAATTAATAATCAATGAATATCAAAAATATACATGTTATAAATAGCATCCGGAGTTACTTTTTTGTGAAATCTCTATACAAATAATTTAATAAAAAATATTTGTTAATAAATAAGCTTTAGATAAAAAATAATTTCATTATTTAATTACACTTGAATTAAAAACATTTTGTTTCTAAATTACTTTTAAAATTGGCAAATTAAAGTATTTTCTGAATTTAAAATCGGTTTCCATTACTACTTTAAGTAGTTGGATAAAATACAGCTATCAGATAGGTTATTTTAAAACTGTTTTGATCAGGAACGTAAAATTATATTAAATCAGAACTAAGAATTTTTATATTTTAATAAGAAAATCATCTCTGAAGATTTAAAAATAATTTATCTTCTGAAATTCAAGTCATTTCTCTACCCAAACGTAAAGTAACTGGATACAATATGTCCGATACGTTATTATAAAACTGTTTCATTCAAGGACGTAAAATCATATTACGACGAAACTAAGCAAAACAGAATATTTACATTTGAATGAAAAATCGTCTTTAAAGTTTTTAAAATAATAATAAATTCCGAAGGTGAATCAGTTTCCCCCTTGCATAAAATAACTGGATAAAATATAGCTGTCAGATACGTTATTATAAAACTGTTTCAATCAAGGACGTTAAATTATACTACAACAGAACTAAGAATACATTATACAAGGACGTTAAATTATACTATAACAGAACTAACATTTTATTTACATTTAAATGAAAAATCGCCTTTAAAGCTTATAAAATAATAATATATTCTGAAGATGAAGTCAGTTTCCCCTTTACATAAAGTAACTGAATAAACATAGCTGTCAGATACGTTATTATAAATCTGTTTCAATCAAGGACGTTAAATTATACCATAACAGAACTAAGAAAAATAAAGTATTTACATTTAAATTAAAATTCGCCTTTAAAGCTTATAAAATAATAATATATTCCGAAGATGAAGTCAGTTTCCCCTTTACATAAAGTAACTGAATAAACATAGCTGCCAGATACGTTATTATAAATCTGTTTCAATCAAGGACGTTAAATTATACCATAACAGAACTAAGAAAAATAAAGTATTTACATTTAAATTAAAATTCGCCTTTAAAGCTTATAAAATAATAATATATTCCGAAGATGAAGTCAGTTTCACCTTTACATAAAGTAACTGAATAAACATAGCTGTCAGATACGTTTTTATAAATATGTTTCAATCAAGGATGTTAAACTATACTATAACAGAACTAAAAAATAAAATAAAATATTTACATTTAAATGATAAATCGCCGTTAAACCTCCTAAAATAATAATATATTCCGCAGGTGAAGTCAGTTTCCCCTTTATATAAAATAACTGAATAAACACAGCTGTCAGATACGTTATTATAAAACTGTATCAATCATGATATTAAAATTATGCTAAATCAACACTAAAAAAATAATTTTTCATTTTAATGTTAAAGAGATTGACTATAAAATCATTGATGCGACTCTTAATAACATAAATATAGTTTTTTTATCAAATTAATCATAAAAAATATATAATACATTTAGGATTAATATATATGCATACATTTATTTTAAAATGAAACTAAACACTTCCTAATAGTTGCGAATCGCTTTAAAGTATATAAGAGCATTAGAAAATGAATATTTTGTGGTATTTAATAAAATTTAAGTGTTTCTATTTTAGAGAAAATAATTGTATACAAGTATATGTATAAACGCTTCTCCAATATTAAGAGAAAAATTCCGAAAAATAGAAAAATCTAGTAAATTTAGGCTTTAGTTAAAGCAAAAATATTTCCACCAAAATATGCATTTTTTAAAATTTAGGTAATATTCTAAATAATTTTGATCTAGAAATGAAACTGCATTCAGAGTCTAAAGTATACACGTATATATTGAAGAATTTTAAAAAGACACATGTGTAATATCTGTGGTTTTTATATATTTTAACCAAAATAGAGAAATGTTTTCGTAATAAAACATTTGATTTTAATTTTTTTACATTTACATAATAAAACTATAAAATTTATTATTTATTCAGTTTCACTGAAGAATTTCTTATCTTAATATTTTTAAATTCGTAAGTAAAGAAATATTATTAAATAATTTTTGTTGCAATATATTTGTATAATTCATATATTAAAAAATATTAACAATTAAATTTCAGTATTTTAAAGAATACGAAAACATTTTAATAAATAAACATGCTTATGAAAGCATATACATCATGATTCAAATATGTATATATAAATTTATATCTTAGATAATGTATTTCCCAAATGCTGCATAGAAATAAAAAGAAACAATGTTCATGAAAATTATGTCTACATAAGTATGAATGTGTAAACACCAACCACGAGGATAAAAACACATAAGAAATAGGGATGGAGTACAAAGAGCATATGTATGGTTGAAATATGTTTATATAAATTTATCCCATGCGTGATGTATTTACCAAACACTGTGTAAAAATTGAAAGAAAGGATGTTCGTGAAAACTAATATAAGTTTGAATGTGTACAACATCAACCACGAGGATGAAAACACATAAGGAAAAGAGATGGAGTGCAAATCTAGAAAACCCAAATCAAAACAAACGCTCTCACCTGTTAGGCAAGAATGTTCTCGGAGAAATCTTGTCCTTTTATTTCTGAGATTCCGAATGATGCCGATTTCTTGAGGGGCTTCAATTGCCGAAAATATCGAAGCCCCAATGACAAGGAATAGTACGTAGAAGGCGGTCAAAATCGCCAGCCGGATGTTGCTCTTGCTCATTGCCATCGCGCCAAGATCAGGAGATGAGGCAAGAATGACAAGCTAAAAGCGTGCTTCAAGTTCGCGCGGCTTCTCGCATCTTACGGAACAGCTGGTTATTTATGAGGTACCCCTCCATAGCGGTGGAGCAAGTCAGAGGGGCTTACACGGGGTACATTAGTGGAGAGGCCTGGGAAGAGGTAGTTACGCTGAAGGAGGGAGACCTGGACTCCAGCATGTCACCACGCTGACAGCCAGCGGAAATAAGGAAGACGGCAATGCGCACGCCGCTCGTGGCGCCCTCTCTCGGCCCTCCCTCTCGAACTGTTATTCTGTGGCAGAAGATACATAGAAAACTGATCCAAGTCACTTCATGTCCTTCGCGCCACGAAATTAACCAATTTCTAATAACAAGCAGTGTCGGCTTTTCACGTGAGACTTCACTCGTAATATTGATTTCGTCTTTATATTCGGGGCGAGATTTTCATTTTCCTTCTTGGGATAATCGCCTTTGGTTTTCTTGTTTTACGAAATAATTACCGGAACGACTTAGGTCACTTTCCTGACCGGAGATTTTAACATTTTAGTATGTTTATTGGTAAGAAAAAGATATTATCTCGACATTTTATAGACTTCCTAGAATTATTAAGATTGTAACAGTTTAGTTTACATTCGCGTAGGAGAAATTTAGATATTTTGAGCAGCATTATTTCGTAGTAAACCAATATTCACCAGTTGATTGTCCGCACAAGGTCAGCTGAATGAGGAAGAACTTTATGGAGAGAAAATCGACCATATGTGAAACAACAGTAATTAAAATATCCCAGTTATTAGTATGTTAGCTCATTTAACATTTCAATTCAATTGAAGTCAATTAATTTTTAAGTAGTCATCACGTATATTTGAATGAAATCACCTTATTTTACTTCAAAATAGCTTTTTTAATATATTAAACAACTTTGAGGGTAACTTACTTTTATTCTTAGTATCCCTTTTATGGTTAGATACAAAATTAAGTATGTTTGAGTAAAATGTCATTTTAATTTAAAAACAGTTGTTTTCATTATAAGAAAATTAATTTTTTCTTTAGCTTACTTTTAATTCCTTTTACAGGTTGGATATAATGCCATATAAAATGAATTTTTGTATATAAATATATTTTTATATTGTAATTAAAGCAAATTTGTTGATAACAGATATATTTTCTCAAATAACATATATATTTTCTCTTCGATACTTTTATTGTAAGATACATAATTGATACGTTCGAGTAAAATCCCGATTTTTAATTTGAAAACAATTTTGTTTTCCTTATAAGTAAAACATCTTTGGTTATATTTTCCTTTATTTTACTCTCTAATCATTTGTAGTTAGAGCCAATGTTAGATAGGATATACTTCTTTCTATTCTAAATCTAGTTTTGAATTTGTTATGTGTAGAAAAATATCATTTATAACTTAATATCTTCCTTTCTGATGCTTTTACACTTAGCTACAAGATTGAAAATGTTTGAATAAAACGACTTTTCTCAATTAATTTGTCAATTTATTTATAATTTTTTATTATAAATAAATCGACTTTATCTATATCTCACTACTTTTCTTTGAAACATTTATAATTTGATACACTGATACATATCTTCATTTTTTCTAATCTAAAGTTCATAATAGGTAGAACAACTTTGTTAAAAATTTAATTTCTTTTCCTCTCTGATATTTTTTAGATAAATACAAGATCAGTAACTTTCGGTAAAATCACGTTTTATAAGCTCAAAATAATATTGCTTTTTAATATAAGTAAAAGAACCTTGCTTACAGGTCCATTACTTTTTCTCCAACACGTTTTTAACATATTACATTGTTATATAAAATCGCCTATTCTAATCTAAAAATAGGTATGTTTCATTATTAGTAATATAGTAGCAAAAATTAATTTTTTTTCTTTTCTAATAATACAGATGTAAACTGAGAAATTCTTTTGTAAAAACTTTTAGCTGAATAAAGGTATAATAATTATGTTTATCTCCTTGAGATATTAAAATTCTATTTATTAGTATAATCATTTGTTTGATATCAGACAGTTATTTATATTAAACATTCTCTCAGATGATAGTAGAGTTGCTTATATAAAGGAAAAGAAGTTCTGCTGAGTTGATAAAATATCTCATATTCGAATGTGTAAAACAGAAAATTTTGCTAAAATTACATTACATTAATTTTATGTATTTTTCTCATCCTCTTTACTAATAAATTGCCATTTTCTTTTGAAAATCTTTAAAAACTTTTAGGAATAAAAGTCTCTTTTGCATTTTTATCTCCTTGAGATATTAAAATTCTATTTATTCATTAATCATTCATATCGCGTTCGTGTCTACAAATTAGCTGGACGATGACAAAAGTAATTTCGATATGGAATCTGTAACCGATTTCATATGTAGCAGGCGTTGTGATCTAAATAAAAAAACAGTTGTTAATTTTTTTTTAATTCATAGTACGAGGTGTGTTAAAAAAAGACCGAAAATTTTGTTATAAAATTACAGCATTACATCAACATTTTATGTATTGTTCCCCTCAAAGTCCTCTTTACTGGCAATACACTATTCTCGCCATTTTCCCCAGTTTTGGAAAGTCTCCTTCAACGAATTTTTAGGGATAACGAGCAAGTCTCTTTTTGCATTCTCCTATATCTCTTGAGGCTACCAAAATTCTATTTATTCATTTCATCCCATTCATGTCCGTCTACAAATTAGCTGGACGATGACCGAAAAGATTGCAGGCTATCTTTCGATACTGGAATCTGTAAGCCCGAAACCTATCCCTGGTGTATCATAGGTGTATGCAGGCGTTCGTGATCAACTTCCTGAAATAAAAAAACAGTTGTTAAATTTTTTTTTAATTCATAGTACGAGTCGTGTAAAAAAAAGGCAGAAAATTTTGCTATAAAATTACAACATTACGACAACATTTTAAGTATTGGTCCCCTCAAAGTACTCTTTACTGGAAATACACCTTACTTGTCATTTTACCCACTTTTGGACAACCTCTTTAAACGCACTTTTGGGGATAAAGAGCAGGTCTCTTTTTGCATTCTCCTGTATCTTTTGAGGCTATCAAAGTTCTATTTATTCATTACATCCCATTCATATCGCGTTCGTCGGTCTACAAATTAGCTGGACGATGACAGAAAAGATAGCGGGCTATCTTTCGATATTGGAATCTGTAAGCCCGAAACCTATCCCTGGTGTATCATAGGTGTATGCAGGCGTTCGTGATCAACTTTCTGAAATAAAAAAAAAGTTGTTAATAATTTTTTAATTCATAGTACGAGGTGTGTTAAAAATGACCAAAACTTTTGCTGTAAAATCTGGATAGCTCATTTTACAGCATTTTAAGTATAGTTTCCTTCAAAGTCTTCTTTATTGGTAATGCACCTTTCAAGACATCTTTCCCAGTTTTGAAAAGCCTCCTCGAAATCCTCTTTTGAGATAGAAAGAAGGTCTCTTTTTGCATTCTCCTGCATTTCTTGAGGCTATTAAAATTCTATTTATTTATTTCATCTCAATCGCATCGCTTTTGCTCTGGTACAAATTAACCGGAGAATGACCGAAAAGATAGTGTGTTATATTTCAATACTGGAATCTGTAAGACTAGTTTATATGCTGGCACAGCTTTCGCCTTCGGCATACTGGAGTCTGTAAATCAGAATCCTATCCCTGGCTTTGAACGATAGCTGAATGGTTAGGAGGCTGATCTTCAATACTGGAGTTCATGGATTCGAACCCCACGGCAGTATGGTTTCCGTTCAAGCCATTTTTCCTAATTTTGAAAAGCCTTCTCGAACTCACATTTTGAAATGGCGAGCAGGTCTCTTTTTGAATATTAATAGTTTAATGTGCTTTCTTGTTGATGTACAATCAAAAGAAAGTTGTGCAACTCAAATAAGAATTCTTTCATCTTGTAAAATATATAAATTCTTTATGTTGCATTGTAACAAATTAAAAGGAATAATTTCATAACATGAAACTATTCTTGAATGTCTCCCTAAACTTTTGTATAATTTTATGAATTATTTACAAACTTAAGATAAACTAATAAAGAAATGCTTTTAGAATGCGATTTACTTTAGGAGGTAAAAGATCCCTTAAGACATTCGTCAATATATATTCGGTAGAAATTATTTTAACATTAATGGGTTAAAGTGCTTTCTTGTTGAGGTATAATCAAAAGAAAGTTGTGCCACTCAAATAAGAATTCTTTCATCTTGTATAATATATAAATTCAGTATGTTTCATTGTAACAAATTAAAAGGAAAAATTTCATAGCATGAAACTATTCTTGAATGTCTCCGTAAACTTTTGTATAATCTTATGAATTATTTAGAAACTTAAGATAAATTAATATAGAAATGCTTTTAGAATGCGATTTCCTTCAGGCGGTAAAAGATCATTTAAGATATTCGTCAATATATATTCGGTAGAAATGATTTGAACATTAATGGGTTAAAGTGCTTTCTTGTTGATATATAATCAAAAGAAAGTTGTGCAACTCAAATAAGAATTCTTTCATCTTTATTACTTCAAAATCATTCTCTTCAAAGCGAAAAAAAAGAGATAATACTTGAATTTATTTTGAAGTAATTTTTCTTTTTCTAGTCTCTTTATTCGCCCCTGTAAATGTCATTTCTTCTTGAAATACAGGATTACTGTTTCGAGTGGAAATCAGGCTCAGGCAAAAATACAAAAACATTTTCGATTCGATTCGAATTTTCAGAAGCGGTTGAAATTGTGAAATTCAGTCGGTGGTATATTTTGTTATCCTGAAATGGCAAGCTCTTAGAACGAAAGTGGTCTTTTAAAAGAGTAAAATTTAATCAAATATCGATATATAGGTATTAATTATTCAATTGGAAAAGTATATACTCTTCATACAAAAAAAAAAAAAAGATTTTTAAAATAAATAAATTAATTGAAGAGTTAAAATATACAATTTTACAGTTATCAATAAAATAATGTTAAGAAAACAAAAACAAAAAAATCCCTATATAATAATAACCTAAGTTATCTGTCCGTCTGTACTCCATTTATGAAGCGGTTGGACCTGGAATGGATAGAGGCATCCATATTGGATTCTTGACGAGTTAGGGTTAGCAACATTATCACATCTTTATATCACATCGAAAAATACTATCGTCTTTAAAACGTTCGAAATCCACCTTTTCACCCTTTTCGAGCGTTTAATGCCATTATTTCAAGCCCCCTTTTCTCCAGTTAACAGCAGACAATTAAATTTATCAATTTATCACATAAATAGGTAAAAAATAACATTTTAATCTAGGATTATGACGTCATCTTTTATCGATTTCATTTAATCATTTCTTATTTTAAATTATTTAAATATCATTTGCATTATTTTTCTACGTTTTATCGTTGACCTTAGATATTACTTAAATAATTTTCTTTTATATTTGGCTTAAATAACAGATAAGATACAAAGAAAGCAAAATTTAGCAAAATTCAAAGCGAGTCTAGTTTAACTTCTCCTAAACTATTGATCTGATTCTAAAATAAATTAGTATAAATATGCTTCATATCACAGCTAAAAATGCTGTTCAAAATCCACCCCTTTCTTCTTTTTCGAGCGTTTAATGTCATTATTTGAAGCCCAATTTTCTGGTTACCTGCAGGCGATTAACCCATTCACCGACCATCCTCCCCACCTTTTTCCCTTTCAAAACAGTCACCCTTTTCGTAAATTCCAGACGGAACTTACTGTACCATACTAGAGTTGCCGGTTTAAAAGTTGTCAGGCTACTTTTAAGTTATTTTCCCTGCAAGGTAAAGGAGTTCCGTTACGCAAAATTTTTTTCTTTCATTTATTATCGCTTTGCAATATTTGTTTTCCTCAAAAGTGTGTTATACGAGTGCGAACGAGAAGGAGTCGACAGGTCCGTTTTCGAACAGGAATTCGTTGTCGAACCCCCATGGACGCGTCCGTTCAGTGGGTTAAATTTATCACGTAATAAATAGGCAAAAATAACATTTTTTTCCTAGCATTATGAAGAACTTACATACCATTTAATCCTTTCTTATATAAAGTTATTTAAATATCGTCTGAATTATTTTCATCCGTTTCATCGCTGAACTTCGATATTACGTAAATAATTTTCTTTTGTATTTGGCAAAAATAATAGATTATGTACATTTGGGATAATTTTAAATTTTATCATGGATTATTATTTGTTGCAATGAAACTTTTATCACCGGTGTTAGCAACAAATTCTATCTAACTCCAGGGTGTAATGGGAAGAATTGTTTAATTCCTTTACTTCCATTAACTGCTGTGGAAAGTAAAGGGGGGGGGGAGAATTTAACGATAGTTTCGACGTAGCTAAGAAAACTTTATTATGAACTTTATTGTGAAACATTATTATGAATGATTTCTAAATGAATTCACCATGATTCTAGACTGAATTCACAGTATCGGGAGACTTTAGAGAAGTATGAAGATAAATGATTAAGCGTGTACCAAATAATTCTCAACCAAAAAACACACCATTCTTTTACCTGCCTCGCAGGGTACTTTACAATTCTGGAAAATTAAAACATTTTCTGATCCCTTTATATGACGGGCTATATCCTAGTAGGTAATAATACAGATTCATTACATATTTTCACTTGCAAAATTAAAAAAAAATTATTTTTAAGCTTTAGTGTACAACATGGCTCACAAATTTATCTATCATTGAAAAACAATAGATTTTTAAAATTTAAAAATGTCTTGTTCCACCACGTAAAAGACCTTGAAGCAATACAAGAAAAAGTCTTTAACTTTCTGTGAATATTGTATTTTTTAAAGTAAGAGTATTATCAATAAGAGAAAACTGTAATAAGCATTATTATTAATATATATATATATATATATATATATATATATATATATATATATACATATACATATATATATACATATATATATACATATATATATATATACATATATATATATATACATATATATATATATACATATATATACATATATATATATACATATATATATACATATATATATATACATATATATACATATATATATATATATATATATATATATATATATATATATATATATATATATATATATATATATATATATATATATATATATATATATATATACTCTCAAAGTATAAAAAAAATTTTCTTATATTTACTCTAGTTATTATACAGCAGGATGCAAAACTTAATACATCATTTAAAAACAACAAGGGATTTTTAAAATTTAAAAATGTTTTTTTATAGTTTAAAAAACATTTGAAACAATTTATACACGAAAAATTCTTTCTCATTCTAAATTATGTTGCAAACACAAGAATTATAAAAAAATTCTTATATTTGCAATTATTATTATGCAGCATGACGCAAAATTTAATACAACATTTAAAAAGAACAATTGATTTTAAAGTTTAACAATGCTTTGTTCTTGTTTAAAAAACACTTGAAGCAATTTATAGACGTAAACTTCTTTATCTTTGTAAATTATGTTGTAAAAATAAGAATTTGGAAAATAAAATTCTTATATTTACAACAATTATTATACAGCAGGACTCAAAACTTAGTATATCATTTAAAAACAACAATTGGTTTTTAAAATTTTAAAAATGCTTTGATCTTGTTCAAAAAACACTTGAAACAATTTATACACGAAAAATTCTTTCTCCTTGTAAATTATGTTGTAAATATAAGAATTATGAAAAAAATTCTTATATTTACAACAATTATTATACAGCACGACGCAAAACGTAATACAATATTTAAAAACAACAATTCATTTTTAAAAATTAGAAATTATATGTTCTAGTTTAAAAAAACACATGAATCAATTTATACACAAATTCTTTCTTTTTGTAAATTATGTTGTATATATAAGAATTATGAAAAAAAATTCTTATATATATACAACAATTATTATACAGCATGATGCAAAACTTAATATATCATTTAAAAATAACAATTGATTTTTAAAATTTAGAAATTATTTGTTCTAGTTTAAAAAGGCACTTAAAGCATTTTATACACCAAAAAATTATTTCGCTTTCTTTATATATTGTATTATTTAAAGTAAGAGCATTAAAAATGACAGATAATTCCCGATAATTTAATTCACGTTAAATTTCAGAGAATTTAATTCACTTTATTATTACACAATTCTGTAGAGTATGAAAGGTGACAACCGCTCTCTAACGTTCATGTCAATGTACTCTTAAGAAAAACAAATTGTAAAAAGGGCGTAATTTTACCGCATAAATTTAAAAAAATAGAACTTAAAACATCTTATACTGGTAGTTTCATTTACGTGTTTTTGTTGATATATTATCAAAAGATGTTTGTGTAGTTTAAATAAAGGTTGTTTAAGTTGTATTACTTCGATGTAAAGAAAAGAAGACAAAAAAGAGAAAAATGTAATACGCATTATTAATGTACACTTACTGTAGGACATGAAAAGATCCTAAACGTTCAAGTCAATTTACTCTTAGCAAAATAAAATTTTCTTAAACAGACAATAGCTTTAAAGCATAACTTTTAAAAATAAACAAATAAATTCTGAAAATAAGTGATATTTCTCAAAACTTAAAACATGACATACAGGTAGTACATCTTACATGTTTTTGTTGATGTGTTATCAAAAGAGATTTGTGTGGTTTAAATAAAATTTATTTCAGTTATATTACTTTGATATAACTCTATTTAAAGAAAAGAAGACAAAAAATTTACTTTGAGATACCTGAGTTTATTTTGAAGTAGATTTTCCCCATTTTCTTCTTTCGCCCCTGTAAATGTCGTTTCTTCGTGAAACACAAGATTACTGTTTCTAGTGGAAATCAGTTGCTGGCATAACTACAGAAAACTTTCCGATGCAATTAAAATATTCAGAAGAATTTGAAACGGTGAAATACAATCAATGGTCATTCTTGTATCGTAAAATGGAACACTTTGAAAGCAAAAACGACTTTTGGAAAGGGGAGAATTTAACTGTCATGGATATTTCAATATTAATTAATTAAAAAGAAAATTATATGCTCTTCATACATAAAAAGGAATATTTAAAAAACAGTAGAGTTAAAATATATATTATTAACATTATCAATAAAATAACTTTAAGAAAACTAAATAAGAAAAATGGAGGAAATAAAAAATGTATCATATATTTTTACTGTCAAATTATAAAAAAATTCTTATATTTACAACAATTATTATACAGCAGGACTCAAAACTTACTATATCATTTAAAAACAACAATTGATTTTTAAAATTTAAAAATGCTTTGTTCTTTTTCAAAAACATTTGAAAAAATTTATACACAAAAAATGCTTTCTCTTTGTAAATTATGTTGTAAATACAAGAATTATGAAAAAGAATTCTTACATTTACAACAATTATTATACAGCACGACGCAAAACTTAATACAATATTTAAAAACAACAATTAATTTTTAAAATTTAGAAATTATATGTTCTAGTTTAAAAAGACACTTGAAGCAATTTATACACAAAAAGTTCTTTCTTTTTGTAAATTATGTTGTATATATAAGAATTATGAAAATAAAATTCTTATATATACAACAATTATTATCCAGCATGATGCAAAACTTAATATATCATTTAAAAATAACAACTGATTTTTAAAATTTAGAAATTATTTGTTCTAGTTTAAAAAGGCACTTGTATCATTTTATACACCTAAAATTCTTTTGCTTTCTTTATATATTGTATTATTTAAAGTAAGAGCATTAAAAATGACAGATAATTCCCGATAATTTAATTCACGTTAAATTTCAGAGAATTTATTTCACTTTATTATTACACAATTATGTAGAGTATGAAAGGTTACAACCGCTCTCTAGCATTCATTTCAAAATACTCTTAAGAAGAAAATTTTGTAAAAAGGGCATAATTTTACCGCATAAATTTTAAAAAATAGAACTTAAAACATCTTATACTGGTAGTTTCATTTACGTGTTTTTATTGATATATTATCAAAAGATGTTTGTGTAGTTTAAATAAAGGTTGTTTAAGTTGTATTACTTCGATGTAAAGAAAAGAAGACAAAAAAGAGAAAAATGTAATACGCATTATTAATGTACACTTACTGTAGGACATGAAAAGATCCGAAACGTTCAAGTCAATTTACTCTTAGCAAAATAAAATTTTCTTAAACAGACAATAGCTTTAAAGCATAACTTTTAAAAATAACCATATAAATTCTGAAAATAAGTGATGTTTCTCAAAACTTAAAACATCATATATAGGTAGTACATCTTACGTATTTTTATTGATGTGTTATCAAAAGATATTTGTGTGGTTTATATAAAATTTATTTCAGTTGTATTGCTTTGATATAACTCTATTTAAAGAAAATAAGACAAAAAATTTACTTTGAGATACTGGAGTTTATTTTGAAGTAGATTTTCTCCATTTTCTTCTTTCTCCCCTGTAAATGTCGTTTCTCCGTGAAACACAAGATTACTGTTTCTAGTGGAAATCAGGTGCTGGCAAAACTACAGATGACTTTCGATGCAATTAAAATATTCAGAAGCATTTGAAATGGTGAAATACAATCAATGGTCTTTCTTGTATCGTAAAATGGAACACTTTGAAAGCAACAACGACTTTTGGAAAGGGGGAATTTAACTAACATGGATATTTCAATATTAATTAATTAAAAAGGAAAGTACATGCTCTTGATACATAAAAAGGTCTATTTAAAATAATAGTAGAGTTAAAATATATATTATTAAACATTATCAATAAAATAACTTTAAGAAAATTAAATAAGAAAAATGGAGGCAATAATACAGATGTTTCATATATTCTTACTCTCAATTTATTAAAAAATTCTTATATTTACAACAATTATTATACAGCAGGACGCAAATCTTAATACATCATTTAAAAACAACAATTGATTTTTAAAATTTAAAAATGCTTTGTTCTAGTTTAAAAAAACACTTGAAAATATTTATACACGAAAGATTCTTTCTCTTTGTAAATTATGTTGTAAATATAAGAATTATAAAAAACTTCTTATATTTAAAACAATTATTATACAGCAGGACGCAAAACTTAATACAATATTTAAAAACAACAATTGGTTTTTAAAATTTAGTAATTATTTGTTCTAGTTTAAAAAGACACTTGAAGCAATTTATACACAAAAAATTCTTTCTTTTTGTAAATCATGCTGTATATATAAGAATAATGAAAAAAAAGTCTTATATATACAACAGTTCTTATACAGCAGGATGCAAAGCTTAATATATCATTTAAAAACAACAATTGATTTTTAAAATTTAGAAATTATTTGTTCTAGTATAAAAAGGCAATTGAAACATTTTATACACGAAATATTCGTTCGCTTCCTTTATATATTGTATTATTTAAAGTAAAGGCATTAAAAATGACAGATAATTCAAGATAATTTAATTCATGTTAAATTTCAAAAAAAATTATTTCAGGTTATTATTACACAATTCTGTAGAGTATGAAAGGTTACAACCGCTCTCTAAGGTTCATTTCAAGGTAACTCCAAGGTAAACACAAGACTACTCTTTCTAGTGGAAATCAGGTGCTGGCAAAACTACAGGAGACTTTTAGATGCAATTAAAATATTCAGAAACATTTGAAACGGGGAAACAATCAATAGTTATTTTTCTATCGTAAAATGGAACACTTTGAAATCATCAGAGGCTTTTGGAAATG
>CM063503.1:63801243-63821243 GCA_032207245.1 Pardosa pseudoannulata
ACAAGTAACCATAGCATAGTTCCTGGTGACACTAATTTAAATATGATGTCAGCTTGTAAGTCTTACGCTGGCAGAAGTGCTATAACAGATGATTTTTGCATCTTCTTTCCACAACCGACTAATAGCATAATTACCGATCATACTAATTTAAATATGACGTCAACATACACGCGTTCGCTGGTAGTAGTACTATAATGTATGAGATAAGGAGAATAATATGCTGTATGCCAAACAAAATGAGTTTTTTTTTATAGCTACAGTAGTCTTTCAAAAGGTATGATTTATCTAGAAATAAAAATTTTTATATTAATTAATTACTATAATAAATAAGATGAGGAGAAATATATGAAACGTTTTAATAACGACAATGGTCTTTCAAAACGGTAAAATTTAACTAAAAATTAAAATTTGAATATTAATTGATTAAAAGTAAAATCATAAAATCTTCATACAGAAATAAAATCTGTTGAAATTTTGAACAATTAAAATATAAGTTTTTAAAAACTATTAATAATGACAATTTTAAGAAAAAAAAATAACAAAAATGTAGCTGATATTAAATATGTCTCACCACTCTCAAATTAAAAGAAACGTTCTTATAAAGATTAATGTACATCAGGGTATGAAAGCTGAGTTATTAATGAAAAACTACGGCTGGTTTTTAAAATTTAAAAAAGTTTTGTGCTAGTTATGAATGATTTGAAACAATACACTTCAATAAGAAAAATTCCTTAGCTTATTGTAAATATTGGTTTTTTATTTTTTTTTATTTATTTTTTTTTTTTTGAATAATTGTATTCAAAATAAGAGACAACTGTAATTCATGATATTATTGTAAATTTATGTACTGTATGAAATGTAAAATAAGTTATAAATGTGCAAGTTGATGTCCTAGGAAAGTAAAATATTCATGAACGTTTTGTGATTTTAATGTTCAAATTTAAAAAACAACAACATGAAACTTAAAACTACAGTAATATTTATCAAAATTTAAAATATCTTGTATGGGTAATTTAAAGAACCACATTTCAATAAAAACAATTCTTTAACTTATGGCAAATATTGCATTATTTTTCGTGTAATGGCATTCAACATAAGTGACAACTGTAATTCATGATATTATTGTAAATTTATGTACTGTATGAAATGTACCAAATGTTATAAATGGGCAAATTGATGTCGTCCTAGGAAAATAAAATATTCATGAACATTTTTTAATTTTAATGTTCAAATTTAAAAAACAACAACATGAAACGTTAAACTAAAGTAATATTTATCAAAATTTAAAATATCATTTATGGGTGATTTAAAGCACCACATTTCAATAAAAACAATTCTTTAACTTATGGCAAATATTGAATTATTTTTCGTGTAACGGTATTCAATATAAGAGACAACTCTAATTCATGATATTATTGTAAATTTATGTACCAAATGTTATAAATGTGCAAGTAGATGTCGTCCTAGTAAAATAAAATATTCCTGAACATTTTGTGATTTTAATGTTCAAACTTAAAAAACAATAGCATGAAACGTAAAACTACAATAATATTTATCAGAATTTAAAATATATGGTATGGGTAATTTAAATCACCACATTTCAATTAAAAAATTCTTTAACTGAGGGCAAATATTCATTAGTTCGTATGTAACGGTATTCAACATAAGACACAACTGTAATTCATGATATTATTGTAAATTTATGTACTGTATGAAATGTATCAAATATTATGAATGTGCAAATTGTTGTTGTCCTAGGAAAATAAAATATTCATGAACATTTTGTGATTTTAATATTCAAATAAAAAACATAACAACATGAAACTTAAAACTACAGTAATCAAAATTTAAAATATCTTGTATGGGTAATAATACTTTTTAAATTCCTTTTTTGATGATATACAGAGTCTGTTCGCACATTTTTTAAGACGATTTTGGTTAGCTGTACTAAAAAATCTTTTGTTGTAAAATAAATAACAGCAAATGTACTATGATTTTAAGAATCAAAATTATGACCTGCGACTCAAGAAGTTTGTTTTTATCCAAAATGGCGTTTTTAACGAAGCAGTGGTTCGAAGACTATATTTATGTTCTGGCCGAAGAGAAATATTCAGATTTCGTTACCCCAAAACGATGTGAGAGTCATGGTTTTGTGATATCTAACGCGTCGATAGGTAATATCGTCAAAAAGAAAGGAATAAAACATCAAATTGGAGCTTCAACTGGAACAAAAATTCCAAACAAGTATCCAAGGAAAAAAAGAACATCTTAGACTATTGCAAAGGTACGTTGTTTAATGTTAAAAAGAAAATCCCCTTGTCAACGGACAGTTATAAAATCATTTAAATGCTCAGTATCTACTGTAAAAAAACATAGACGTTGATTTAAATCGTAAGAAAGCGATAAAACGCAATATGCATCGTCTTACTCTAAAGCATATCGCTGAACGTAGGACACACTGCAGTGTGTCCTGCGTCCTGAATTCTGTATGAAAAACATGTATCCAAAGAAAAATGGAGAAAAATTGTCATAATAGATTATTCATGGGTTTATTTAAATGATTACAGCAAAAAAAGATCCATTTATTATCATAAAAGGGGAGAAAAAAAATTAAGTACATGGTTTAAAGAATCGAAAGAAAGTTTTTCTAAGGGATTCATGATTGTTGCTGGTTTTTCATATAATGGCAAGTTAAAAATAAAGAGAGTTGAAAAAAATGTCAAGATTAACTCCAAATAGTATCATGAACATATTTTTCTGAATAAAATACCATCGCATTACCCGCAGTACAATTAATCTGTGGAACTCCATCAAGACAAAGCTAGTAGTCACACATCAAAATCCACTGTAAATTTCCTAAAAGAAATGGAACAAAAAGCAGGTATCAAAGCCATACCCTTCACTGATATCACTACTAAATCTCCCATTGTATCACCTATCGATTTTTATGCCTTAGGACTTTTAAAATTTGTATTACCTAAACATTGTCCCACAACCATTACAGGACTCTGGAAAACTGTGCAGGAGGAATGGGATAGCATACCTCTTTAATTTACTTCAAAAAGCATTATTATCCTAGAAATTACCGTGTCGCAAGATAATTCAGAATAAGGGCTATCAAATAAAACATTTCAAACACAAGAATTTTATGTAATTTAGTTTTGTGACTACAATATACATCGTCTAAAAAATGTGTGAACGGACTCTGTATTATCCACATTTGTGTAGTTTAACTGAAATTTAATTTAGCCTTAGAGCTTCCATATATCTCTGTTCAAATAAAAGAAAACTAAAAATAAACTGTACGATACTTGATTTTATTTTGGAGCATATTTACTCTACTGTCTTTATTCACCCCTGTAAATGTCGTTTCTTCTTGAAACACGGGATTACTATTTCGAGAAGAAATCGAATTCTGGCAAAAGTATAGAAAAGTTTTCGATACAATTCAAATTTTCAGAAGTAGGTGAAATGGTGGAATGCAATCAATGGTTTATTTTTATCGTGAAATGGAACACTTTAGACTGACAGTGGCCTTTCAAAAACTGAAATTTTACCAAGAATAATATTTCAATATTACTTAATTAAAAAGTAAATTATATACTCTTCTCAAAAGAAAAAGCTCTTGGAAAAATTAGAATAAACATATATATTTTTAAAATTTATCTACAATGAACATATTTTCTAGCTTAAAAACAAAAATAGATAATATTAAAAACACACTATATTTTATCACTTCGAAATTAAAAGATATTTATATATTTACAAGCTTTATTGTACAAAAATGAGCGCATTTGACATATAATTGAAAAGCAATAGTTGAATTATAAGATATTAAAAGTTTTTCTTCTAGTTAAAAACACTATAGATCAATTTGTTTATATAAAAAAACCCTATAAATTACTGTTAATAATATAGTTTTAAAAATAAGAATAATAAAAATAATAGAAAAATGTAATGCACCAAATTATTGTAAAATTTTGTAGGATACGAAAGTTGTCAAACTTAATAAGCGAGCAAGTTAATGTACTGTTAGGTAAACATATAAAAACAGTTCATAATTGTAAAGCATAATAAACAGTTCGTAGTTTAAATGCATAAATTTTAAAAAAGACATCAAAATAAATCATGAAAATAAAGTGATGTTTATCAAAACTTAAGATGTTTCATATCCTATAAATTACTGTTAATAGTATATTTTTAAAAATAAGAGTAATAAAAATAATAGAAAACTGTAATGCCCCATATTATTGTAAAATTTTGTAGGATAGGAAAGATGTCAAACGTAATAACCGAGAAAGTTAATGCACTGCTAGGTAAGCATAATAAAAACAGTTCATAATTTTAGTGCATAAATTTTTAAAAAGATATCAAAATAAATCTTGAAAATAAAGTGATGTTTATGAAAATTTAAGATGTTTCATATAAGAAAGACTCTCGTACAGGGCTTTTATTTCTTTTGCAGGAAGTAAGAGAGGTTTATAATCGCAAAAATTTTCAATGTTCAAATTTCGATGGAAATTTCTTTTTTAACAATTCTTTAATACTTTTTAACTAGTTTCGCTGTTACGCCTGTACATACGTACACGTTAATTTTAAAAGTATATGAAATTTTAATATAAAAAAACTAAAAATTGCTAAGAAATTGAAAACATCTATAAAGAAATTAGTCTCTATCACACTATAAAATAAAATATACGGCTCGTATTAATACAATTGAGGTTCACAGAAAAAAAATATAACTAGTTTCTATTTGATCGAAAGTATTAGTTTCTAATTTGCAAATTTCTAAAGTTATTTTAGCGGATAAGTAGATTTCTATTGTTTTCGCTTGGCGTACATACTTTATAATTTTTAAATATTTTGCTTCAAATAATGAAACTAAACAATTTTTATAAAGTTAGAATCTTATTAATGATCTAACAAAATTATTCTAATTAGAGCAGAATTCCTTAATCGGTAAATTAATACCCAATATAGTTATCCCATAACTACCAAATTTTTGATGATTCTTACCAAAATAAAAGTGATTAATGTATCTAAATTTTAAAGGCGTCCACTACATTGAAAAAGAAAAAGATTTTAAAATGAAACATCCAGTTAAATTTATTCTACATTACAAAGAACGGAACTTCTCTTATATGTAAAAGAAAAATATTCAAATAAAATATGCATAAAATATGCATTCCTCGTTTACAGCTGTTCTTTTTCCAAGAATGACTTTCTTTTTATCTTTCGAGAAACCTCGTTATTCTTTTTAGCTATCTTTTTAGCTATCATATCTGAAAAGAAGCATTTTGCGATTCATACAGAATACGTAAGAAGCACAAAAAGGAATTCTTTATTTGTATCAACAAAGGTAAATGATCAATGACAAGATAGTTAATAAAAATTGTTTGCCCATCATTTTCTCCTCTGTATTAATAGCGTACATTACCTTGGGGATATTTTAAACAGTCTTTTGATAGGCCGAGGAAAAATCTCTTTCATTTGGCTCTGAATCTTTATTTTCAATACAAAACCATGCATTGATAAGACATTTTATTTGAAAAAGAAGTTAAATGTTTATGAATAGATGATCACATCCAAAAGAGTATTTAAATTAAAAATATACATATTTTTAATCGATAGATAAAGAATTTGTAATGTTCAAGTTATCTTTATTCATAAAACTTATTGCTATGCATACACTAGTTTTTCCATAAATTCTAGTTTAAGAAAGGAGTATTTTAATCACTGTAAGTTTGATAATTCCTAATAGGTTGAATCCTTATACTAAATTCTATTTAAAAATGAATTTAAATAATTAGGAGTAGTTAATCGCATTAAAGAGTATTAAGATAAATAGATTTTAATTCGATAAATAAGGAATTTTATATGAAAACATTCACTTCGATAATAAAATTTATTACCAGGCATATGATACTAGATATTCCATACACTAACTCTTAAACTGGATGTATTTTAGGCATTCAACATAAGTGACAACTGTAATTCATGATATTATTGTAAATTTATGTACTGTATGAAATGTACCAAATATTATGAATGTGCAAATTGATATTGTCCTAAGAAAATAAAATATTCCTGAACATTTTGTGATTTTAATATTCAAATAAAAAACATAACAACATGAAACTTAAAACTACAGTAATCAAAATTTAAAATATCTTGTATGGGTAATAATACTTTTTAAATTCCTTTTTTGATGATATACAGAGTCTGTTCGCACATTTTTAGACGATTTTGTTTAAGGGTATTAAAAAATCTTTTGTTGCAAAATAAATAACTGAAATTGCACTATGTTTTTCAAAGTCAAAATTATGGTCTACGGCTTAAGAGGTTTGTTTTTATCCAAAATGGCGTTTTTAACTAAGTAGTGGTTCAAAGGCTATATTTATGCTCTGTCCGAAGAGAAATATTCATATTCCGTTATCCAAAAACGATGTGAGAGTCATGGTTTTTATGATATCTAATGCGTCGATAGGTAATATCGTGAAAAAGAAAGGAATAAAACATCAAATTGGAGCTTCAACTGGAACAAAAATTCCAAACAAGTATCCAAGGAAAAAAAGAACATCTTAGACTATTGCAAAGGTACGTTGTTTAATGTTAAAAAGAAAATCCCCTTGTCAACGGACAGTTATAAAATCATTTAAATGCTCAGTATCTACTGTAAAAAAAACATAGACGTTGATTTAAATCGTAAGAAAGCGATAAAACGCAATATGCATCGTCTTACTCTAAAGCATATCGCTGAACGTAGGACACACTGCAGTGTGTCCTGCGTCCTGAATTCTGTATGAAAAACATGTATCCAAAGAAAAATGGAGAAAAATTGTCATAATAGATTATTCATGGGTTTATTTAAATGATTACAGCAAAAAAAGATCCATTTATTAGCATAAAAGGGGAGAAAAAATTTAAGTACATGGTTTAAAGAATCGAAAGAAAGTTTTTCTAAGGGATTCATAATTGTTGCTGGTTTTTCATATAATGGCAAGTTAAAAATAAAGAGAGTTGAAAAAAATGTCAAGATTAACTCCAAATAGTATCATGAACATATTTTTCTGAATAAAATACCATCGCATTACCCGCAGTACAATTAATCTGTGGAACTCCATCAAGACAAAGCTAGTAGTCACACATCAAAATCCACTGTAAATTTCCTAAAAGAAATGGAACAAAAAGCAGGTATCAAAGCCATACCCTTCACTGATATCACTACTAAATCTCCCGATGTATCACCTATAGATTTTTGTGCTTTCGGACTTTTAAAATCTGCATTATCCAAACGTCGTCCAACAACCCTTACAGGACTCTGGAAAGCTGTTCAGGAGGAATGGGATAGCATACCTCTTTAATTTACTTCAAAAAGCATTATTATCCTAGAAATTACCGTGTCGCAAGATAATTCAGAATATGGGCTATCAAATAAAACATTTCAAACACAAGAATTTTATGTAATTTAGTTTTGTGACTACAATATACATCGTCTAAAAAATGTGTGAACGGACTCTGTATTATCCACATTTGTGTAGTTTAACTGAAATTTAATTTAGCCTTAGAGCTTCCATATATCTCTGTTCAAATAAAAGAAAACTAAAAATAAACTGTACGATACTTGATTTTATTTTGGAGCATATTTACTCTACTGTCTTTATTCACCCCTGTAAATGTCGTTTCTTCTTGAAACACGGGATTACTATTTCGAGAAGAAATCGAATTCTGGCAAAAGTATAGAAAAGTTTTCGATACAATTCAAATTTTCAGAAGTAGGTGAAATGGTGGAATGCAATCAATGGTTTATTTTTATCGTGAAATGGAACACTTTAGACTGACAGTGGCCTTTCAAAAACTGAAATTTTACCAAGAATAATATTTCAATATTACTTAATTAAAAAGTAAATTATATACTCTTCTCAAAAGAAAAAGCTCTTGGAAAAATTAGAATAAACATATATATTTTTAAAATTTATCTACAATGAACATATTTTCTAGCTTAAAAACAAAAATAGATAATATTAAAAACACACTATATTTTATCACTTCGAAATTAAAAGATATTTATATATTTACAAGCTTTATTGTACAAAAATGAGCGCATTTGACATATAATTGAAAAGCAATAGTTGAATTATAAGATATTAAAAGTTTTTCTTCTAGTTAAAAACACTATAGATCAATTTGTTTATATAAAAAAACCCTATAAATTACTGTTAATAATATAGTTTTAAAAATAAGAATAATAAAAATAATAGAAAAATGTAATGCACCAAATTATTGTAAAATTTTGTAGGATACGAAAGTTGTCAAACTTAATAAGCGAGCAAGTTAATGTACTGTTAGGTAAACATATAAAAACAGTTCATAATTGTAAAGCATAATAAACAGTTCGTAGTTTAAATGCATAAATTTTAAAAAAGACATCAAAATAAATCATGAAAATAAAGTGATGTTTATCAAAACTTAAGATGTTTCATATCCTATAAATTACTGTTAATAGTATATTTTTAAAAATAAGAGTAATAAAAATAATAGAAAACTGTAATGCCCCATATTATTGTAAAATTTTGTAGGATAGGAAAGATGTCAAACGTAATAACCGAGAAAGTTAATGCACTGCTAGGTAAGCATAATAAAAACAGTTCATAATTTTAGTGCATAAATTTTTAAAAAGATATCAAAATAAATCTTGAAAATAAAGTGATGTTTATGAAAATTTAAGATGTTTCATATAAGAAAGACTCTCGTACAGGGCTTTTATTTCTTTTGCAGGAAGTAAGAGAGGTTTATAATCGCAAAAAACTTTCTGTGTTCAAATTTCGATGAAAATTATTTTTTTAACAAATCTTTAATACATTTTGACTAGTTTCGCTGTTACTTCTATACATTTAAATTTAATTTTAAAAGTATATGAAATTTTAATATAAAAAAACTAAAAATTGCTAAGAAATTGAAAACATCTATAAAGAAATTAGTCTCTATCACACTATAAAATAAAATATACGGCTCGTATTAATACAATTGAGGTTCACAGAAAAAAAATATAACTAGTTTCTATTTGATCGAAAGTATTAGTTTCTAATTTGCAAATTTCTAAAGTTATTTTAGCGGATAAGTAGATTTCTATTGTTTTTTGCTTGGCGTACATACTTTATAATTTTTAAATATTTTGCTTCAAATAATGAAACTAAACAATTTTTATAAAGTTAGAATCTTATTAATGATCTAACAAAATTATTCTAATTAGAGCAGAATTCCTTAATCGGTAAATTAATACCCAATATAGTTATCCCATAACTACCAAATTTTTGATGATTCTTACCAAAATAAAAGTGATTAATGTATCTAAATTTTAAAGGCGTCCACTACATTGAAAAAGAAAAAGATTTTAAAATGAAACATCCAGTTAAATTTATTCTACATTACAAAGAACGGAACTTCTCTTATATGTAAAAGAAAAATATTCAAATAAAATATGCATAAAATATGCATTCCTCGTTTACAGCTGTTCTTTTTCCAAGAATGACTTTCTTTTTATCTTTCGAGAAACCTCGTTATTCTTTTTAGCTATCTTTTTAGCTATCATATCTGAAAAGAAGCATTTTGCGATTCATACAGAATACGTAAGAAGCACAAAAAGGAATTCTTTATTTGTATCAACAAAGGTAAATGATCAATGACAAGATAGTTAATAAAAATTGTTTGCCCATCATTTTCTCCTCTGTATTAATAGCGTACATTACCTTGGGGATATTTTAAACAGTCTTTTGATAGGCCGAGGAAAAATCTCTTTCATTTGGCTCTGAATCTTTATTTTCAATACAAAACCATGCATTGATAAGACATTTTATTTGAAAAAGAAGTTAAATGTTTATGAATAGATGATCACATCCAAAAGAGTATTTAAATTAAAAATATACATATTTTTAATCGATAGATAAAGAATTTGTAATGTTCAAGTTATCTTTATTCATAAAACTTATTGCTATGCATACACTAGTTTTTCCATAAATTCTAGTTTAAGAAAGGAGTATTTTAATCACTGTAAGTTTGATAATTCCTAATAGGTTGAATCCTTATACTAAATTCTATTTAAAAATGAATTTAAATAATTAGGAGTAGTTAATCGCATTAAAGAGTATTAAGATAAATAGATTTTAATTCGATAAATAAGGAATTTTATATGAAAACATTCACTTCGATAATAAAATTTATTACCAGGCATATGATACTAGATATTCCATACACTAACTCTTAAACTGGATGTATTTTAGTCACTGCTAGTTTAATCATTACTAGTAGAAATTAATCTTTACTATAGATATTACTTAAAAATGAAATTAGATGCTTATTAATAGTTGACAATTTTTAAAAGTATTAAGATAAAATTAAACAGATTTTTAAAGGATGAAGAACTTCATATGAAAAAGTATATTTCATTCTTAAATCTCATACCATACACAAAATACTAGACATTCCAAAAACTAATTCTGAAATAACGTGTAATTTGATCAATGTTAGTAAAATACTTAACCGTAACATTTAGTCTTTACTATAGCTACTACCATTTATTTATTGGCATGACACAATTGTAATAATGTATTATAAAGGACTAGCATATAACCCGTCATATGACGGAATCAGTAAAATTTTTAATTTTCTAGAATTGTGAAGTACCCTGTAAGGCAGGTAAAAAAAATGGTTTGTTTTTTGGCTGAGAATTATCTGGTACACTCTCAATAATTTGATTATCTTTACTGACCGCATGTTAGTTGCCAACTTTAATTTATCTTATCATATTACGTGATAGGATGGAGAGCAGAGGTTTTAATGTTGACAGTGATTATTTGGCGGTATATATGAATGATTTCCAAAATTTAGCGAAACGATTGCAAACCACGTGGTTATGTATAAAAAACAAACACACAAACGAACAAACTTCTTAATTTTCAAAGATATATAACTTAAAAGCTAGATATTTATTAGTCCGTGAAATAGACTCATAGATGTTTATGAAAAGAATTTGTTGTTAATACCGGTGATAAAATTTTCATTGAAACAAAAAACAATGGATTATTAAATTTAAAATTAGTACATATGTACCTAATCTATTATTTAATACAAATATAAAAGAAAATTATTTAGTTATTAAGGATTAGAGATTGGATGGAAGTAAATTACGTAAATATTCTCGATATTTCTGGAAATGGGGAAACTGGCTTGGAAAGAATTATAGGCTGGAATATTAGAAAACCGAAATTAATAGTACGTGAAAGAGAAAACAAAGGAAGTTCAGAAGCTAGTTAACCAAACTAACTATATGAGCAAGCACAGACAAACACACGTATACACACACAAATATATATATATATATATATATATATATATATATATATATATATATATATATATATATATATATATATATACGTAACATCTTAAATATTTAAATATTACTCTAATAATATTTGAATTATTTTCCATAATTTCCAAATTTTTTTACTACAAAACATTATCCTTCAATCCTTTTCGAAAAGCATATATGAGGCTCGTCCAGAAAGTACATATGTATCTAATCTATTATTTAATACAAATATAAAAGAAAATTATTTACGTAATATCTAAGTTCAGTGATAAAACGTATGAAAATAATGCCGACGATATTTAAATAATTTAAAATAAGAAATGATTAAATGAGATGATTAAAAGAATGACGTCATTATTTTAGAAAAAAAATGTTACTTTTACCTATTTATTATGTGATAAATTTAATGCTCTGCACTTAACCGGGGACAACAGAGCTTGAAATAATGGCATTAACCCCTTAACGCATTTGCCCGTGTCTGACACGGGCGAAATTCAAATTAAGCATGTAATAAAATCGTTTACACTTTGTTTGTATAACAATTTTTTTATATACTTTTTACTCTTTCCAAGCTCCCTAGTCACCCCCAAAACTGAAATTGCAAAAAATAACTTACATTGTACCTATATATCCCTTTTCTGTGAAGAAAATATGTCATATTTTATAATTTTTTCTAAACTAAACTCGTGCTTTAAGGGGTTAAAAACTCGAAAAGGGGGGAAGGGGTGGATTTCGAACTCTCTTTGAATTTTGTTAACCCTAACTCATCAAAAATACAATATGGATGTCTCTATCCATTCCAGGTACAACCGCTTCATAAATACGTGGACAGACAGACAGATGGACAGACAACTTAGGCTATTATTATATAGGGGACTAGCATATAGCCCGTCATATGACGGGATCAGTAAAATTTTTTATTTTCCAGAATTGTAAAGGTACCCTACGAGGCAGGTAAAAAATGGCTTGTTTTTTAGCTAAGAATTATCTTTCTACAAAAATAATCGATTAAAACTATCACATATGTACCTAATCTATTATTTAAGCCAAATATAAAAGAAAATTATTTCGGTAATATCTAAGTTTAAGGATAAAAAGAATGAAAATAATTCAGGCGTCATTTAAATAATTTAAAATAAGAAATGATTAAATGAAATAGTTAAAGGAATATGTCATAATGCTAGAAAAATTGTTATTTTTACTTATTTATTATGTGATAAATTGATAAATTTAATCGCCTTCTCCTAAAATAGGGCTTGATATAATGGCATTAAACGTTCGAAAAGGGGGACGAGGTGGATTTCGAACGTTTTAAATATGACAGTATTTTTCGCTGTGATATGACGCATATTCATACCAATTTATTTTAGAATCGGATCTATAGTTCAGGAAAAGATAAACTTTACTCGCTTTGAGTTTTGCTAACCCTAACTCATCAAAAATCCAATATGGATGCTATACCCATACCAGGTCCAACCACTTCATAAATTCGAGGCTATTATTACATTACGAGAAGAAAGTTTAAGTCATAAAAAGTTGGAAAAAATAGTAAACATTTATTTTAAAAACAATGAAACAATTTTGAAAATAATAAAATAACTTTAGGAATAAGAATTTAAAAGAAAAAGCAGAAAATATTAAATTAATTAGACATTTAGAAAAGTTTGGCTGCGACGGGAACAGAACCGTCAACCTGAGAAGTATAACGATGAAATGGGCAGACCCTCTACCGAACGTGCTAGACCTACACATGGTGAACGAACGAATTACAGTATATGAGCCTCGAGTAAACACAGCCCAGTTTAAATATTACGCTCAGCCCTCGCTGCTCCCTCTTATTCTATACTAAATTCATATCAAGAATGAATTTAGTATAGAATAAGAGGGAGAATAAGACTTGAAATAATAGAGGTAAACGCTCGAAAAGGGGGGATGGGGTGGATTTCGAACTTGCATTGAATTTTGCTAACCCTAACTCATAATAAATACAATATGGATGCCCGTATCCATTCCAGGTACAACCGTTTCATAAATTGGTGGACAGACAACTTAGGCTATTATTATATAGGGGATACCTGTTATAATGCTTTAAACATCCTATAAAAGGATTAATTGATTTGATATGATATTTTTCCTCTGTACAGAGGTATTCAAGAATAATAGGGAAATTTTTACTTAGGGACGGTTCAGAGCAATTCAAATATTTCATCAAAAATTGCATTGTCTAAAATATTATGCAAACGCGTTACAAGGTGTAATACTGTAAAACCGCAAACACAAGGAGAAAATAAAAGAATAAAGTATACGCTAGAAGAGCAATTTTAATTTTAAAAATAGAATTTTAATAGATTAAACTAATTTTAAAAACGTTATAATTCTTAAACTAATAATAACCAATGCTATTATTTTTAGTTTAGTAATAAGAACGGTAGTACTTATTACTAATAAATCAATACTAATAATCAATATACTAGCTTCTCAAACCAGATTGTGTTATCGTGGTGTCAAAGATAACACAAGAACAACAGGGAAGAAGATATTGGCGAATCCTTTGGAATATTCCAGGCATATCGCAAATCTCCAACGAAGTTTTGCGATTAGATCTTCTACAGAGGCAAGGAGTGCCTAATAAACCAAATCATTACGTTGTCCCTTTAAAAAGAAATCAAGACTCCTACTACTGGGCTACTGGGCAAGGAGTAGCCTAACCAGCTAGCATTAATATAGAGGCAGATGGCCCACATTGAAGAGAACGGCACAGGTATAATTTCATCTTTATTTTAAGGCTTCTAAAAAAAAGACATCTTTACTAATCAGCTACAGTCAAGAAAAGGACACAAAAATGACTTTGCTCGAACAGAGGTACACCCAAGAGGGAAGACAGATTGAAGTTTCCCAAAGAACAAGAAACTTAGTCAGCTAATTTAATTTTTAATATCAGGAAAAAATAATCAGGAAATTAATATCAGGAAAGCTTTGGGAAATGTATAGGAAGAATTTTAAGTCGAGAACACTCTTTTGATTAAAACATTTTGAGGCTGGGAAAAAGATTTTAAGAAATTAGACTGGAAGAGAGGAGGTTTTCAAGAAAATATAAACGCGAAATAATTTTGATATGCTACACACACACACACACACACACACACACACACACATATATATATATATATATATATATATATATAAGTATATATATACATATATATATATGGTATATATATATATAAATATATGTATGTATGTATATATAATATATATATTTATATATATGTTTGTATGTAAATGTATGTATATGTATGTATAAGCAACGACTGCCAAATTAGGTACTCACAGAGCTATCTAAACAGTATATACACTGCAGACTCAAAGCTAATGTTCCCAAATTGGTATTAAAAGTATGACAGGTCTAAATATAGCTGCAATAAGCATTTTATTTACTCTGGAACAATAATATACCACAGAAAATCACGTAAACAATATATAAATATATATATATATATATATATATATATATATATATATATATATTATATATATATATATATATATATATATATATATATATATATGTATATATATATATATATATATATATATATATATATATATATATATATCTATATATATATGTGTGTATGTATATATATATATATATATATATATATACATATATATATACATATATATATATATATACATATATATACATATATATATATACACATATATATGTATGTATGTATGTATGTATGTATAAGCAGCGACTACAAATTAGGTACTCACAGAGCTATCTCTTGTCAAACAGGATGAGACACTGCAGACCCAAAGCTAATGTTCCCAAATTTATTAAAAGTATGACAGAATCTAAATATATAGTGCAATAAGCATTTTATTTACTCTGGAACAATAATTTTATACCACAGAAAATCACGTAAACACATTAATCTTGATTGACTGATAAAGAGCTCGTAAGTTATTAAGGATTAGAGATTAGATGGAAGTAAATTACGTAAATATTCTCGATATTTCTGGAAATGGGGAAACTGGCTTGGACTGAATTATAGGCTGGAATATTCGAAAACCGAAATTAATAGTACGTGAGAGAGGAAACAAAGGAAGTTCAGAAACTAGTTAACCAAACTAACTATATGAGCAAACACAGACAAACACACGTATACACACACACACACACACACACACACACATATATATATATATATATATATATATATATATATATATATATATATATATATATATATATATATATATATATATATATATATATATATATATATATACGTAACATCTTAAATATTTAAATATTACTCTAATATTTCAATTGTTTTCCATAATTTCCAAATTATTTTTCTACAAAACATTATCCTGTAATCCTTTTCGAAAAGCATATAAGAGGCGCATATAGAAAGTAAGTTTCCCTATTTAAAAGAAAACAAGAACTCACACTTTCACGGACATATTTATTAGCAACAAGTACAGCAATGTTTCAGCTATTTTTCAACATAGCCACCACCAAAATTGAGAATTGTATTGTGGGATCAACTTTTGTATACCTTTATCGTAGAATTGTACCGCCTGTGAATGGAAACAGTGTGATGATCGCCGAGCCGTTGTATAAATTCACATCCAAACAGTAGATTAATTTTTCAACATTAAGGTTTATTTTAAGACAGCACAAACTACTACCGGACAATTATATATACAAATATTACAATATTTACAGTAACCAATTATATCAACTCAAGTATCTATCCTAAGAGCATCGCTTACACGTCCGGAGTCTACAATCACCTCCGACGTTCTCTTCGAATCTACTTACTTTCTTCCTAGGTGGCGCTCTCTGGCCGTTCACTATTACTCGCCTGTCTCTACAAACAGCCTTCCTGTCCCAGAACACCGTGCACATCCATTTCCGTACCTACAGTTTCTGTTTGAATTTGGTCCCGACCGAAGATCCACTATGACGACAATGCATTCACTGCTGCTTGGTTTCCGGGGTAAAGTGCGAAATCCAAGTCTCATAGCCCGTGAAGGTCCTGTCGAGGAACTCGTCGCCGTCATGGCGATACCGTAGCAGAAATGTGAGTGCTGCTCTAAATAATATCACCAATCGAACTTTACAGGCTGCGGAAGAAGGAATCAGAGTTTCCATTTCGGACCACTCGAGACTTGTCCAGCTGGCATATGATTAATATGTCATAGATCTGTTACGCACGTGCAATTGACACGGCTAATTACGTTTACTTTAAAGGGAAAAACATCGAAAATCTTACTTCCTGGATGCGCCTCGTAGAAAAAGTATATTATCGGGAAACTAATCTTCAAAATTAGCAATGTCAGATCAACATTTTACGTGAATGTTTTACTTTTCTTGCAAAACAGTGAAGAGTCTCCTCAAGAGTTCCAAATTTTACTCTCTCCCAACAAAATATTTTTTTTTAAATCCCATCATTTCTATCGTTTTCTCCCATTAACCCCTTCCAGGTTCATTTTATTTCAGGATTACGGGTCAAAAAATGTCAATTTTTTATGCTTATTTTCTTACATACACATCTTTTTAAACGTAATAACATCATTCGCATACAAAAATTCCTAAAAATTAATGCAAAAAATCAATTTAAGTAAATGAGTAATTTACCTGTATATTTGGCTTTCTGTACGGCAGAAATCATTAGACTTTGGAGTCAATTCACACTGACTATAAATATTAAGCTTAGAATACCTAGCTTTTATCTTGAATTAAATTTTATTTATATCCTATGCATTTACATATGTGATTATGAAATTAGTAATTTTGGTCGTATATGATACAATCGAAAACACGGTACTGCACAGAGTCCAACATCGCAATCTGGACAGTAGAACATTGTTTCTCTCCTTACCTTCTTCTCTCTACTGTCTCTCTTTGAGCAGCAAATAATCTAGTAGCAAGAAAAGTAAACAAAAGAAATCGAAACCATAAAAACCACATGCAAAATAATTCGGGAAAGACTGATTGCACAGTGTAAAATTTCACAATGCCCAAGCTACACTCGGGATAATCCAGGATGGTACATTTCGCTTGCCCGAGTTCAGCTCGGCAAAAACCTGGAAGGGGTTACGCAAAGCTAAATACAATTTGAAAATATATGAAAGATCTGAAATTTATGTTTTATTTCCGATGCGAGCAGAATAATTCATTGTGAGTTCTTGTTTATCTATTCGTTGGTTTCTAAATACCATTTATCATAAATAAAGGTTATAAACTGAAATTGGCCTACAATTGCATTACTCTTATGTGTAGCTGGGTAAGCCCGGAACAATTAAATGAGGGCTATTTACTACTTAAATTTGAACCGTATGTGATCTCAAAGTTTACATATTAAGCATATCCAATACACATTTACGACCATCTTTATGTTACACCGATGAATCAACGATGAAAATATTGTGAGCGGTCTCCCGAAGTTTCGATGGCCATTGAAAATTACCTGAAAATGAAGCAAAACATTTAAAAAACATAAACTATGTACAAGAGAAAACAATAGAAATCTAATTATCCGTTAAAATAACTTTAGACATTTGCAAATTAGAAACTAATATTTTCGATCAAATAGAAACTAGTTATATTTTTATTCTGTGAACCTCAATTATATTAATACGAACCATATATTTTATTTTTAGTGTGATATAGACTAATTTCTTTACAGATGTTTTCAATTTCTTAGCAGTTTTTAGTTTTTTTTAATATTAAAATTTCATATACTTTTAAAGTTAACGTGTACGTATGTAAAGACGTAACAGCGAAACTAGTCAAAGTGTATTAAAGAATTGTTAAAAAAGAAATTTCCATCGAAATTTGAACACAGAAAGTTTTTGAAATTGCAAAACTTCTTTTACCTCCTGCAAGAGATAAAAAAGCACCGTTCGATAGTCTTTCTTATATGAAACATCTTAAATTTTGATAAATATCACTTTATTTTCAAGATTTATTTTGATATCTTTTTAAAAATTTATGCATTAAAATTATGAACTGTTTTTATTCTGTTTACCTAGCAGTGCATTAACTTGCTCGTTTATTAATTTTGACATCTTTTCTATCCTACAAAATTTTACAATAATATGGTGCATTACAGTTTTCTATTATTTTCATTATTCTTATTTTTAAAACTATACTATTAACAGCAATTTAATAGGATATGAAACATCTTAAATTTTGATAAACATCACTTTATTTTCATGATTTATTTTGATGTCTTTTTAAAAATTTATGCATTTAAACTACGAACTGTTTATTATGCTTTACAATTATGAACTGTTTTTATATGTTTACCTAGCAGTACACTAACTTGCTCGCTTATTAAGTTTGACATCTTTCCTTATCCTACACAATTTTACAATAATATGGTGTATTACAGTTTTCTATTATTTTTATTACTCTTTTTTTAAAACTATACTATTAACAGTAATTTATAGGATATGAAACATCTTAAGTTTTGATAAATATCACTTTATTTTCATGATTTATATTGATATATTTTTTAAATGTATGCATTAAAACTACGAATTGTTTATTATGCATTTAAATAATGAACTGTTTTTATTATGTTTGCCTATCAGTACATTAACTTCCCGATTTCGTTTGGTGAGGTTAGGCCAACAAAAAATGGTGTTGTCTGGAAACTGATTCCTTGACGTTAAATTTTAGAAAATACAGCAGCTCTGCTGCGTAAGTCTGCTAGATAAGTCGTTTGGCAAAATAATGACAAAAACTTGATTCTCTTAAGCAAGACCTTTCTAAAATATTTAAGCGTTCCTGTGTTTTGTTAGAGGGCTAATTAATAATGCAAAATAAGCGGTCAGAGTCCGAACTGAACCTCATGAGATTAAAAATAAACTAAGGAGTAAGAAATGCAAATTAAAATTCCACTGATATGAAAACAGAAGAGATTTTGCACTTGAATTGAGGTTTTTTTCTTCATAATTGGGAAAGTAATTCAGAGGCTTTTAGAATAATGTTTTAATATAACACACATATAAATCTAGTGATATTTCAATCCCACCAACGTATTTAAAATTGTATTCTGTATAAATTTCTGTCGATTCTATCCCTAAAATAACAACCTTTGGCGAGACGTCTTTTTTTTTCCCCTATAACTGGAATAACCTTTTGCGACTTTGATAATATCAATATTAATATCTGCTTAGCTCAACTATTCTTATAGAAATCCTTTAAGTAAATTTCGATTCTCAAGTCCCCTACGTGATTAGCTATGGTGTTGTTTTTGTTTCTAATGCCACTTGGACAAACCAAGCACTATTGAGCCATAGCTACTTATATTAAGGCAAAGGGCCTTTGTTTAAGCTTTTGTTTTAATAAGCACCGTTAAGGAAACGACTTTGCTCAAGTGTGTCCTCGTAATTTGAAGCAACCAAACAGAAGAACAGACTTGGCCTGCCCCCACAGAGGTATTTAGATTGCATGGAGGACATAGTGATCACTAACATATTTTATAAGTCACCATCATCCCAGTCACCTTTAACGAACAAGGCGGATCTTAGGTAGTCTCGGGTTCCGAACCCGCAACCTCTTATCTACAAGATCGTGACCTTTGCCGACTGATCTACC
>CM063503.1:63828743-63843743 GCA_032207245.1 Pardosa pseudoannulata
TGAATTTATACATTTTTACATATATAGTGTGTGTGTGTAAGTATTTAGTTATTTATATACTTACAATTATTCATCGAATTACGCTTAAAGTATCACGCAATTGTATACATATCAGATTTAGCTGGAAATTTCATTAATTATTATTATGCATAATTTAAAACATAACTCAAAATAATATAAGAGCATGATCGAAAAAGAAATAAAATTCTTATGTTTTCCGAATAGAAAATTTCAACCAGTACTATACCTTGTAGATATATTAAGTTTAATTGGTCTACATTATGGATAAATAACCAAAATATATCTTTAGTATTTTCAGAAATTTCTAAGTAAATTTATACATTTTTACATATATAGTGTTTGTGTAAGTATTTAGTTATTTATACACTTACAATTATTCATCGGAATATGTATAAAATAAAGTATCACTCACTTGTATACATATCGGATTTAGCTGGAAATTTCATTAATTATTATTATGCATACTTTACAACGTAACTCAAAATAATATAAGAGCATGATCGAAAAAGACATAAAATTCTTATGTTTTCCGAATAGAAAATTTCAACCAGTACTATACCTTGTAGATATATTAAGTTTAATTGGTCTACATTATGGATAGATAACCAAAATATATCTCTAATATTTTCAGAAATTTCTAAGTGAATTTATACATTTTTACATATATAGTGTGTGTGTAGGTATTTAGTTATTTATACACTTACAATTATTCATTGGAATATACTTAAAATAAAGTATCACGCACTTGTATACATATCAGATTCAGCTGGAAATTTCATTAATTATTATTATGCATAATTTACAACATAACTCAAAATAATATAAGAGCATGATCGAAAAAGGCATAAAATTCTTGTGTTTTCCGAATAGAAAATTTCAACCAGTACTATACCTTGTAGATATATTAAGTTTAATTGGTCTACATTATGGATAGATAACCAAAATATATCTCTAATATTTTCAGAAATTTCTAAGTGAATTTATACATTTTTACATATATAGTGTGTGTGTAGGTATTTAGTTATTTATACACTTACAATTATTCATTGGAATATACTTAAAATAAAGTATCACGCACTTGTATACATATCAGATTCAGCTGGAAATTTCATTAATTATTATTATGCATAATTTACAACATAACTCAAAATAATATAAGAGCATGATCGAAAAAGGCATAAAATTCTTGTGTTTCCCGAATTGAAAATTTCAACCAAATAAAGATCAAAATGTAAATATTTTTTAATTAGACTTTAAATTTGAAATAGATTAGTAAATTTTCTAAGAAAAACATTTATTTATGTACCCGTTTTCTCTCTTCGAAGCTTTATGTTTTGTAGTTAAATTAATCCTTCACGATATGCATAAAATAGAAGATAAAATTTCCCCTAAGTATTACATTTCACTATTTCCATAGCAAAAATTGCTCTTCGTATCAGCAAACGTATATTAAAAATTGTAATCTCAGCGTTTTCACTCCATTTACGAGTTACATGTTTTTCCTCTAGTGACATTTTTGTGACCTTGGATTTCATGAGTTTTTCCGACGCTGTGTAGATGCCTCTTATTTATTTTTATTTTTTGCTAAAGAATATTCAGGACTAAGGTTTCGCTGAGAGCTTAGCTAGCTATTTAGAGCAGCTCTAGAGACTACTACCAGATAATAAATGCGATGATAAATGGAATTTATACTATATATATTTTTGCAATTTAATAATTAGTTAAACATATTTAATACTTTTATACACTTAATTTGTCGCAGTTTCCTATCATGAAGCTTATTTTTAAAATCAAGCTTTTTAAAATAATCGAGTTATGAGTTTGTTTATAGCAGGGATTATTTTTCCAGATAAGATATGACTATCAGAAGGCCAAATTTTCAATATTTGGCATTTGATATACAGTTTAACTCTAAACATACCAACACTTAATATATACCTATTTCTACCATCGCCGGTCAAATGACTGGACTTTATATTTTCTGATTATTAATGTATGAAATATGAAAATTGGGAGGAAATAAACAAATAAACTTTATTATCACTAAACAAAATTGTATATTGTCAATTTTTATGTATTGCAAACACAAAAAATAAAAATTTTTAATTCATTTCCAATCGCATTTTTTATATAAACCTTATGGGTCATTTGACCCGTTATATGGTATGTTTAGTGTTAAAATAAATAATAGTTAAAATTTTGTTTAGTTTTGTGAATGTCTTGCAAAATAAAATACTGAAAGAATAAAACCTATATACATAGAGAAAATAAAAAATGAACGTATAAAATTATGTATAAATTAAGAAAAAAAAAGAATGGAGAACTAAGTGTTAGCCAAATGCTCATAATCTCTAAGTTTACTACGCTTTGGTTTCAATTTTTTATTTGTTCTTTTTATGCGTTTATCTAATATTTCCACACAAAGGTTTCTGTTTTATTTTGGTGTGGGTGGTTACAAAGTTAAGAAGTCTTTTTCTATGTTTCAACTTAGTATACAGCTAATATGAAAACTCAAAAGCCAGCCAGTATATGCTCTGGAAGTAAAGCTAAAAAAATGTTTAGAGAGGCTGATAAAAGTCAGTCAACGATCTAAACAGATGTAGGACGTTTGTGCCAAGTGAACAGTGAATTTCCATAATTTAACTTCCCTACTTTAAAGTTGTCTACAGTCAAAACTATATTTCAGAAAGTTATGAAATGTTGTGTGACATAATGTTGGGAGGGAAATTTGTGAGACTGACATCCTTGTTACTGAATACAATATACCGGATCTTCAATCATGTCAGTGCCTTTAACGTGTGGTGTACTGGTAAGGTGAAATCACTCACTCGTCAGAAGGTTATATTAAAATTCCATTTATATATATATTTGTACGAAGCAACAACAGTTGAGCCTTGCTCAGCTCGAACGGCATTAGAGAGAGATAGAACGACTACGCTTTCCCTACCAGCTTCTTATCTACTACCTTCTCTCCTAGCTGGGAGAGAGAGTGCCCAGAGTACTTGCGCATTGAACTGCGTTAATTAGTTGCGCGCTAGAGGCGAACTTCCCTCGGCGCGGCGGCGGTGGAAGGATAACGAAGTACTCGCTCGCTACAAACGCACAATTTTTATACAAGATGGAGCCCCTCACCACATTAGTCTTCCTGTTAAGAACTTCCTCAAAAATCCCTTCCTAATGAAAGCCACTCCGATCCCTAGACCTCAGCCTATCCGACTTTTGGCTTTAGGAGCATTTCAAACATATAGTCACTCTACATAAACGAAGAACTATATCTGATCAGAAAGCCAGCATTTCCCCGGACACACTGTTGTCAGTGAACTGCAGAACATAGTATCTGACTATTTCAAATGGTAGCTGAAAATGATAGCCGTAATGCTGGACATGTCTCTAGAGCTAGATAAACTGGACCTAAATCGTCCGGTTGGCAAATTTTAGGGGCGGCATTTTGTCTCATATTTTTATATATTAGAAAAAAGTGTATTAAAGTATTTTACAAAATTAACTCTTTTTAATTTGAAATCATAGAACATAATTATTTATTATTATTTTTTATTAAATATATTTGCAATGCCAACTAGTGTAGGCAAAATATTAAAGTAGAAATATATATTTTTAAAGAAATATTGCAAAACAAGTATATAGCTAGACTGAAAGACAAGAATATAATAAAACGTAGGCAAATATGATTTTCGCGGGCCTATTATAAAAGAGCAAAAAATCTGGTTCAGTTATTTTATTTGTGCTAGTACTACTTTAAGGTAGTAAGTATGTGCAAAACTGGCTGTTCTGTTTAAGCAATTCAAGGCAATAATAACAAGCAATCAGTGTTGTAAAATTTTTGATTTGGTTAAAATAAATATTCATTTTCATGTTTATAAGCTGTTTTGCATAAAGTCCAGAGAAGGCAACCTTTTACATATTTGTCAGGGGTAGAAAAACTGTTAGAACCGGCCCTGCAGTATGTATGAGTGATTAAATACGACCTATCTTCAAACTGTAAATTTAAAAAAAAAATACCTTATCTCTGGCGTGATCTACAAATGGTTTCATTTAATAGACGTCTTTTTCTCAATATCTGCTTGCTTTAGTGGTTCATCGGAACACAGTCAATTCTTCTTTCTTTAAATTCGTCTCTTACATTACTTCTTGCACAATCACTTCACTTTCAGAATTTTCTTACTTCTTATTATCGCACGTTTCAGATTTCTCACATTTTCTTCGCTCAACTAAGGTTCTGACATTCGAGGCATATTCGGGAATAATGACATTCTGTCATGCGGTAATAAAAAAAATTTAGTGAGCGGAAATATTATCCTATCATGGTCGTTATAATGGCTACCTTTTCTGGTATAATTTAAATATATTCTAACTGTAAGAAAGCATACCCAAACCTCAAGGCAGGTTTAAATTACAATGAGATAGTTATGTAATAGTTTTAAAAAGGCAGAAAAGAAAGGATGTATTCTACTAGGAAAAATAATATTGTATGGTAGTATTTGATTTAAGTTCTACTCAAAGTGTTTTGGTATTTCCTATTAACCTGTATATTAAAAGGTTCCATATTTTATTAAAGCATCAGCACAGAATCTGTTTGACTACCTTTTTTGGACTATAAAAGATTATGCTTTCTGAACGCTATGTCTTAAATTAATACAGTAAAATGTATCTCTTTTCGCATCTCTCTAAAATAATTTCATTGATCTTAGTAATAAGCTGATCTATGTCAGTGGTGAATTCCAAACTAGTTGAGTCACATTATCTGTCAAAACCCTTAAAAACTCTACTATGAAAGCCTCCATTTTGATTATAGTAAGGACTAGTCAGCTAGGCACTTGAAAGCTTTAGAAAACTCACTTTCACATATTTCAAAAGCGGTTTAAGCAGGCAATATTGCCTCAAAACGATTTGCAATGGGAAATTATTCAATTAATTCAACAAATAAGCCCTTGAGAGAGTTTGAAAAAGTTGTTAGAGAAGAAAGAATTAAGAAAATGATATGATTTGGAGCACTGTTGAATTTTTACTACACGATGGCTGATTAGACCAAGAAGATATGTCGTCAAGAGCAGTTCGAGAAAGAGACTTCAAGGAACATCCAACAACTAGATGTAAAAAACACTCGAACCTTGATGAATCTCAGGCTTAAGGTCCAGAATAATGCTTAGAATTACTCCTAATTCTACTAATTATTAATTTAGTAACTACAGTTATTGAGGTCAAGGACATTGCGAGGACATGCTATTACACTTGAAGCAATGCTGGAAGGGAACCTGATCTCAAATCCTTTTCCATCATTGTAAACTTATCATTCGACAGCTTTTCTTATGTTTTACTTTTCTTGAAATTAGTAGTGCTTTTCTTACTCAAACACTCCTTTTCACAGTAGAACTGAAAAAAAACTGAATGAATTATCTGCATCAATCACAAAATCACACAAAGCAGGGGAAAAATTTAATTCAAATTTCAAATTTCAAAGTTTATTCAAATACCTGTTAAAATAAAACTAATAATGCCTCACAATGAGGAATTTTCACCTTTTCTAATTTTAATGTTAAACTATAGAAGACAAAAAAGTAAGAGGACAGTACCTATTTTTCTTTCATTTGGGGGCTTCATGAGTGATTTCTAATGGGTTTATAGCAAACTCTTTAACGTCTCTCAAAACGATATTCCTCCGCCGCGTTTGTGACGTCATCGTTCACGGAAACACCGACCGCCTATGTTGTTTACTTGTTAAAAGGAGACTTTTAAATTTATTTCTGAGCAAAGTATCGCATATAATAGAAATTTTTTTATTATGTCTGGAATTAAAAATCCTATTATAAATATTGTATTGAGCCACTCTGTATAAATACAACAACTAATTGCAACTAGAAGATATTTTTCAGCGTTCCCAAAGATCCACACACACGCAAAATCTGTACAAAAGCGATGAAAAGTGATGAGAAATTAAACCCCAAATTATCATATAAAGCCCTAATATCATATATATCATATGGGTTTGTGAAAACCATTTTTCGGTAAGTAAATGCTTGCTTTTGTTTAAATATTACTAATTCAGAACAATTAAAGTATATAAAAATACATCTATATCTTTAAAAGGACTGTTGATTAACTAGTGCTTAAAACATATAAAAGTCTAAAGCATATAATTGTCTAATAAGTAACTCGGGGAGGGGAAGGTTATGTATTTTCAAGGTATTATAAATATTATCTTCAGTGATGAATACTTTCTTAAGTGTATCAATTCACAGTGATATTTTTCGATTAAATTGGTGACTAATTTGAAAAAGTATATAATATTTTTAAAATACTTATAATGATATTACTTTAAAAATTAAATTTAATTTCAGAAACTTTATAATTCTTTAATTTAACATTTATATTAGAGGCAATACAATTGTATTGCTATTTAATAAAGCATAAATAATTAAGTAAAGCCTTTTAAAGACTTTAAATTTCTTTTCATCAAATTTAAAATACTTAAATTGATAAATTGGTTTTGACGCTCTACGGTCTACTTTTTGCAACACGAATGCTAAATATCCCGGGTTAACAATAAATACCTCCTCTAATTTTTATTTTTATATATTATATCCATCTCTCTATATAAAAACCGATGTTACTACAAATGTGTGTTTATGATATATGTATTTGACTTGTCTATATCTACAAATAGAAGAGCTGTGATTAGCATGAATAAAATATTAATACATGTTAAGTAAAATTGGATAAATATGATTTTACATACCTTTGGGTTTAATTCCCCGTATTTCTGCTCGCATAAAATCCGGGTTTTTTTTCCCCAAGAACGAAAACATTGACATGCTGTCAATTTTCCGGAGGTTGTCCAACTGTCATTTGGTAAATCCAGGTAGAAGAGACATTTATGACAAATTGAGATAACTAAGCTATCTAGATCTATAAAATAAACCTTCAGGTTTAAATAAAAATAAATTTTGATAGCTAGAAAATTTCAGGAAGTTGCAAAATCGAAAACGGAAAATAGTGCGCGTTTACAAGGAATAAGAAAATATTGAACAACGTGAACTATGAAGTCGTAACCAATCACGGAGCGTTTTGATGTCACGTTATTTTCTCTTAACTTTAAAATTATTTTTAAATGATAGACCCAGTTTTTTTTTTACATTTTTGAGAACATTTTTGGAATCTGAGTCTGGAACTATCAGAAAAATACTAAGTTGTTCGAATCCCCCACATGTGCAAATTCCTCATTACTTTGGAGGAAAACGAAAGTATGCCCCAAAAGTTATCCATACGTGGCGCCATCTATTGTAATTAAAGTAAAGTAGAATGCCTGATTCCGCTGGCTTAACTCATATTGGCACAGTCAAGTCCACTGCGCAGAACCTCACTTTTCACTACAGGACACAAATCGGTAATATATGAAAAAAAAATTCAATTTCGAATTATAAATAATTTTATTCATAATTGTATTTTATGATAGGAACAATAGTATCATTACATAAATTATATGAGACATAATGAAATAAACGTTTTTGACAAAAAATCAAAGAATTTTTATTAAAAAGGGAATCATACAACAATATTATTTATACATGTCACAAGAGCATTGCTCGTGAAATAATTAATGCTTTATTTTTTATTATATATTTAATATCATTATAGAAACATAACTAGGTATCTCGTTTTATTTATGTTAAATAAAATGTATTTGTGAAACTAAAAGTAATATTTGGAAAGTTTTTAAAGAGTCAATTTTGTTATTTTGTACATTTCATACTTTGAATCTTAACAAAATACCAAACATTTCAAATAAAACATAATATGTTATGTCAAACTCTATAATCAACATTCATGAGAAATAAATTAAGAAAAATAATAATGCGCGTGGAAATTTTTCAAAACAGCGATAAGCTAAAAATAACATCAAACTGGAAAAAATTAACTTTTTAGTTTTAAAACTAGAACGTGCAACAAAATTGAGATTTTATTAAAATAAAATTACCATTTGATCAGGAACATATGATTTTATTATCAAAGCTTAGCTTTGAATGGTGTTTTAAGAGAATACACAAACACACATTAAAAATATTTTAGTGGAATACTGAAGGTATAGAGATCTTTCTTTGCCTTAAGTTGGGCAAAAATAGAAAATGTTACTTTTAAGGACACATGTTAGTCTAAATATAACCAAAATATACAGTCTGTTCCATAAGAGCGACTCTCTCATAACTTCGTCAATAGATAGCGCGCAGATACCGGCTTAATTGCACGTGTTCTTCAACCATTAGAAAAGAATGCTTTATAGTTATATTTTTTATTCCATTTGTTTTGCTATTTCTAAATGAACAATTCCAAAATGAGTGCCGCGTATGCGAGCCGTTTAGAGGCAATGTTTCTGTGTAACCATCCAAAAGGACCAAAAATGTCGTGTACAGCTGCAGCCCGGTACATGAGAAAGTCGGAGTCGTTCGTCAAAAAGTGGGTAGCACGTTATAAAGCGGTACAAAATGTTGACGATCTACGGGAAGGGGATAAACGCCGCTCAACGTCAAAATTGAATGACAAAGTGATTCTTGCATAATCGATAATAATGGGGACTGGCCAACTTATTAGGTGAAAGGCATTTCAGTTTAATATGTATATTACATGGTCCAAATGTATTTTTAACGCATTCGTTTGTATTTTCAAAGAAATAGACGACACTTTTTTATGGAACAGACTGTAGTTTTTGTTAATTGGTTTCATTTTTAGACCTAACCTTCATATTCATGCATGCAAAATTTGAAATCTGCATCTTCAATATTTCAAAAGTTATTTACATATATTAATTTAATTGCAAGCTTTTTTTTTAACAAAGGAACATTTAAATAGCTTTTTTCCATCTTTATTTTTATTTGAATAGTATGCATTAAAATGGCCCAGCCATTATTTTTTAATATTGGTAATAAAAGTATTAAATCTTTTATACATGATTTCTATAATTTATATACCTAAAGAGAATGTTTGCGTGAGTGTGTGTCTGTAAACACGATAGTGCTTAAACGTGAAAGCTACATTGCATTTAATTTGGTACAGGGTTTGTTGGAACACATTGCAAAACTTCTAAAAGTTTTTTTTATACGAATTAGTATTTTATTTGATTTACTTTTAATTGATTTATAACGGGCTATTCACACATTATAGTTACTCAAATCCACCAATCCACCAGCACCAATCGATATCAAATTTAATATACGGATGCATCATGATTTAGAATACGTCGTAGAATCCATTTGATTCGATTTTGAACAGCCGTTTTTGAGATATTGAGGATTAAATCAACTAAAAGCATGTTTATTTATGAGTCACATCTCATTATTGAGTTGACTTTAATTTGAGAGAACGGTCCTTTATTGGCGCCATATCACCAATATTTGTGTACCATCCTTATGAGTATATTTAATGTGGTAAATCTTAAAATGGTTTTAAAACAGTGAAATCGTTGCTAGATTAAGATAGGGTATAACGCTTTTTACCCTTTTTTCTTTCCATTTTGTAGATCATATCTTTGTTGAGTTGGAGTCAGTTTCAGAGATTGGCCCTCTGTTGGCGCCATTATCGCCAACATTTCGTGTAGCATCTTTATACGTGCATGTAATGTGGTAAATATTAAAACGGTTTCAGGTTAAGTATATGTAATATGGTAAATCCTAGGTTTCTGGTAGGTTAAATCGATCGTAGGTCAAGAAAACATGATGGTATAACTCATTTTAACCTTTTTTTCTCTCCATTTTGTAAATCATATCTTTGTGGAGTTGGCTCCAATTTCAGAAATTTCTCCTCTATTGGTGCCTTTATCTCCAACATTTAGTGTGGTATCCTTATATATATATATATATATATATATATATATATATATATATATATATATATATATATATATATATATATATATATATATATTTTATATATATATATATATATATATATATATATATATATATATATATATATATGTATATATATATATATATATATATATTATACATATTATAGCTATACAATCCTACATACCTGCACTAATGAGTACCAAATTTGTCACATGGTTGCGTCATATCGTGAAGAACGTCGTAAAAAGTTTTTGACTCGATAATCGACAATTCAGTAATTTTTATTATTTAGTTAACGCTAATAAATGGCTAGTCTCTTCAGGCAAATTTTACTACAGGATTCTTCGTAATATCATGAAAGTCCTTTCAAAGCTTTTTTTTTCCGAAATTCAGATTATTATTTTTTAATATTTTATTTAAAAACGTTTATTATCGAGGTTTTCACATATTATAGCTATACAATCCTACATACCTGCACTAATCGGTACCAAATTTGTCACACGGTTGCGTCATATCGTGAAGAACGTTGTAGATTGTTTTGACTCGATAATCGACAATTCAATAATTTGTATTATTTATTAACGATAATAAATGGCTATTTTCTTCAGGCAAATTTTACTTTAGGGATTCTTCGTGACACCTTGCAAGTGCTTTCAAAGCTTTTTTTTTTTTTTTTTTTTCGAAATGCAGATTATTATTTTTTAATATTTTATTTAAATAAAAACTTTTTTTATCGAGGTTTTCAACATATTATAACTATACAATCCTACATGTCTGCACTAATGGGTACCAAATTTATCACACGGTTGCGTCATATCATGAAGAACGTCGTACAATTTATTTGACTCGATAGATCACCAATTCAGTAATTTATATTATTTAGTTAATGCTAATAAATGGGTATTCTCTTTACTCAAATTTTACTTTAGGAATTCTTCGTGACACCGTGCAAGTGCTTTCAAAGCTTTTATTTTTCGATATTCATATTATTTTTTTAATGTTTTAATTAAAAACGTTTTGTAACGAGATTTTTGCATATTAAAGGCATGCAATCCTACATACCTGTTCTAATCCGTACCAATTTCTCACACGGTTGCGTCATATCATAAAAAACCTCGTAGAACTTATTTGACTTCACAGATCGTCATTTCAGTAGTTTTTATTATTTAGTTAAAGCTAATACTGGAAAATATATACTATAATTTCATATCATCTGAATTTATCAATTACATCATTCATGTCAAAGCTTCAATATTTCTGTGAATATTAAAATAGGGCTAAAAAAAGTTCGTGCTCTGTTGTGTTTCTAAAATAGCTTTTCAGATTTCGTACGTTGAACACTTTGCTTAAGTGTTTGTGGAGGGGGGGGGGGGTTCAACCCCCGAGTTTTACCCCTGGTTGCCCTCCTCCCCAATTTTATAAAAAAATTTTAAATCTAAATGGAAAGCAGTGGGGTCGTTTGCTAAATCAGAATATTTATCTCCTGTGCTTAATATTTCATATTATATATCTTTGTTTTCTCTAAATATTCTCTGAAATGAATGTAGTAGCTTTTTGCTAGCGGTGTCAAAGTATAAATCACCGAGCCTAGCACTACTGTTTTTGATCAATTTATATTGAAGTATATAGAAGAAATTAAATTAAAACTGTTATGTCATTATTTTCCCAAAAATAAGTTGTTTTAGTTTTGAAACTTTTATTTTGCTGCTCTGTAATAATATCTAAAATCTAATTTAAATTTAGAAATAAATATAGCCTTAATTTGGGAGCCTTGATTTCTTGCACCAAAGATTGGGCTCGGTACGTCTAGTGTGTAGAATAAAATTGCGCTATGATATAAGAAATAAGTTGTTTATTTCTTTTTTATATACAAATACTAGACGACCCGACAGACGTTGTCCCGATTTAACACTGTAAATCCAGAAATTGTAAAATGATTTTAAATAAATTATAAATTGGACCGTTTTGATGGAAATGTAAGGGAAAAAATTATTTTGAAAATACTTGACGAAGCCACGCTTATAGTCATCACAGACGTAATTACATTAAATTAAAATTCCCACATCGTCTGTACGGGAATTCGATCCCTGGTACTTCCCTGATTGAAGTGTGTTCCCCTGACCACATCACCATAGACACGTTGGCAGTGAAAGGTTTCAAGAGCTATTATAATAAGCTCAATAAGCGTGCAATTCTAGATTTTTAATTAAAAAAAACCATTTTCTATCGGATTAAATTGTGAATGTAAACCATTCTCTAATCAACTTAATTAAATTCACAAAATTTCATCAAAATCAGTCCAGCTTTTCATTATTTCTATTAGAAACACACGGATAGAAAAATTTTATATAAGAAGATTTAGAATAATTAAAACTTTTATGTTATTCTCTTAATGAAAATAAGTTGATTTAGATTTGAAACTTTTCTTTTACAGGTATGTAATAAAATCTAAAATCTAATTTAAATTTTGAAATAAATATAGCCTTAATTTGGGAACCTTGATTTCTTGCACCAAAGATTGGGCTCGGTACGTCTAGTGTGTAGAATAAAATTGCGCTATGATATAAGAAATAAGTTGTTTATTTCTTTTTTATATACAAATACTAGACGACCCGACAGACGTTGTCCTGTTGTAACACTGTAAATCCAGAAATTGTAAAATGTTTTCAAATAAATTATAAATGCGACCATTTTGATGGAAAAGTGAGGAAAAAAATTATTTTAATAAATACCTAACGCCACTACGTGTACAGTCATATCACAAGCATAATTACATTAGATTAAAATCCCCACATCGGGATTCGATCCTAGAATTTCTCATACTAAAGCCATTTGCGCTGACCACTGCGCCACAGATACTCTGGCTGTGAAGGGTTTCAAGTGTCATTATAATATTCTCAATAAGCGCACAATTCTTGATTTTTAATTAAAAAAACATTTTCTATCGGATCAAATTGTGAATCTAAACCATTTTCGAATCAATTTAATTACATACACAAAATTTCATCGAAATCAGTCCAGCCGTTTAGGAGAAGTTCTTTTACAAACACACATACAGAAGAATATTACATATAAAGATATAGAAGAAATTAAATTAAAACTGTGATGTTATTCTCTTCCTGAAAATAAGTTGTTTTAGTTTTGAAACTTTTATTTTGCTGGTCTGTAATAATATCTAAAATCTAATTTTAATTTAGAAATAAATATAGCCTTAATTTGGGAGCCTTGATTTCTTGCACCAAAGATTGGGCTCGGCACGTCTAGTGTGTAGAATTAAATTGTGCCATGATATAAGTAATAAATTGTTTATTTCTTTTTTTATATACAAATATATGCAAGAGTTTACCTGTAGGTGTAGAAAAAATTAAAATTTTTGGAAAAATTTATTACTATTTTGGAAAATTTTAAGAAGTTAAAAAAGTAATTAACACTAGATTTACGGATGTTGATCATATACCTATTTTTATTGAAGTGAACCAATTTGACTCATACAAGAAAATTGAAGTTTTTTGGAAAGAAAATAATTCCAAATTAGTTTAAATAAAATGTTTACTGTAAAAAAATTCCTGAAGAACATTTTTTACATATAAAATCTGTTTTTGAAACACATTTTCCGCAAACATTTCTATTACATTTAGCACAATGGTTTCTGCATCTGTTTCTTTTGCATGATTGTTGAACTTGACAATTCTTCCGTGCGTCAGTAGCATGAATTTCTGTCAATCGAATGGAAGTGTTCTCAACTTCCTCTGTATATTTACTTCTTAGCTCTTCAGCCAATTGGAAAATAAATTCTTGACCAGGCCTGATATTATTAATAAATTTCATGTTATGCGATTAACTGTTAAACTATTCTATGAGTCAAATTGGCTCACAACCGGGAAAATAGGTATACCACATTTGATAATGCGAAATGAAGAGGTCTGCGGAGAAAATGAATGAAAGTTTACATATATTTTATTACTTAACTAAAAACCAACGTATGTTTTTGAAAACTGATATTAAAGTTTTATATATATAGTGATCAAATTTTTAATGAGTCAAATTGGCTCAGTCCGTAAATCTAGTGTTAAATGAACTGTTAAAATTGAATTTAATTTTCTGAATAAGCTATAAATTTAATTACATAAAACATTTGCAAAGTTGGTTGTAATGCTGATATGCAAAAATAGTACCATATCCCTATAATTTTATTCTCGAATAATAAAAAATTTTACTATAAAGCCAGCACAAAATTAATATTTATTCAATAGAAAACTTTAGAAGTTTTCTGAACAGGTCACTTTGGGTATAGTAAAACTTGTCTTTTAATTTGAAAGAATTGTAAAAATATTTCAAACTATTTTATTTTAATAAAAGCGAAATGAAGAAAAATTATTCTTAAGTATAACGCACGTGATTTGGATAGAACTCTTAATTCGCATGCATAAATTATATCGCATAATTTATGCATGCAGTACAGAAATCCATTTTAATAGCTTTCGTGAGTTAATTTCACTTGTCTTGTTTCCTTTGTACCATAAAACAGAAAACAAATTAATTTCACTTTGTTTAGTCTTCCAAAAGAAATCTCATTGCTTCAAAACAAATCATAAAACGATGCTCACTGCTTTCGAGTTCTGTTAAAAACGAAATGTGAAAAGTTCAATAATCAAAACATCGTGACATTCCCTATCAACTTTCGGATTTTACCTTTTCACCAGCATCGATCAATAGAGAGCACTTTAGTTAATTAGTTTTCACCTAATTACTGGTTAATGGCTCTCTCTATATTTATTCCTCACTCCCTACTGAATTAAAATAAAATCTTTATCCCTAATATATTTTCAATTACTGCTACCTAATTGAAAGGGACATCTCTCAAAGAGCAGACAATGAGTTCTTTCACCCACTTTACGTATTTTTAGCGAATACCATAATTAATGCAGGCAAACTAGGAAAATATTTGAAAGGTTCATTTAAAATAAAATAAAAATTTCCTCGCACATATATTTATAATTTATCTATCTACCGATATATCCATACACACACACACACACACACACACACACACATATATATATATATATATATATATATATATATATATATATATATATATATATATATATATATATAT
>CM063503.1:63848743-63906243 GCA_032207245.1 Pardosa pseudoannulata
CTTTTTGAAATATAATTGTAGCTTTCCTGGTTTTGGGTATTAGGAGGTGAGAGGCCGAATGAGAAAATTATATTTTTCTTTTTGTACTTTTTTGTACTTTCTTTTTCTTTTTTATATTGAATTGATTCTGCATTGTATATTAATGTTATATGTTAGTTCCTTTCTACCATTGGAAACAGAAAATAATCTTAAAAGAAAGAGCCCTTTAAAGCGTTCCTCTAAATTATCAATCTACAGTTATACAATTTTATGCACAAATAGTTTGAATTATAACTAATTTAATAAATACACCAAACATTATTTTAAAGCAGAATATATTTCAATTCAGTTTTTTGAAATTTATTCTTTCTACTTTTTGAAATATAATTGTAGCTTTCCTGGTTTTGGGTATTAGGAGATGAGAGGCCGAATAAGAAAATTATATTTTTCTTTTTATGCTTTTTTTCCTTTTTATATTTAATTGATTCTGCATTATATATTACTATTATATGTCAGTTCCTTTCTGCCATTGGAAACAAAAAATAAACTTAAAAGAAAGAGCCCTTCAAAGTGTTTTCTAAATTATTAATCTACAGTTATAAAATTTTATGCACAAATAGTTTGAATTATAACTAACTGAATAAATACAACAAACGTCATTTTATGATGGATTACATTTTGATTCAGTTTTTTTAAATTTCTTCTTTCTTCTTTTTGAAATATAATTGTAGCTTCCCTGGTTTGGAGTATTAGAAGGTGAGAGGCCGAATGAGAAAATTATATTTTTCTTTTTGTACTTTTTGGTATTTTCTTTTTTCTTTTTTATATTTAATTGATTCTGCATTACATATCAATATTATATGTCAGTTCCTTTCTGCCATTAAAAACAAAAAATAAACTTTAAAAAAATAGCCCATCAAAGCATTTCTCTAAATTATCAATCTACAGTTATAAAATTTATGCACAATAGTTTGAATTATAACTAATTTAATAAATACACCAAACGTCATTTTAAGGCGGAATATATTTTGATTCAGTTTTTTGAAATTTAATATTAATTTCTAAAATGCAACTCTCTGCTTTTCGTGACAGTTCATCCTACGAACATAAAAATATTTCCATAAATTAACTATTTAATCAAGAATTAAATTAATTCCTCTATACATTTAAATCATGTTTTTTAGTAAAAATAAAGAAACAGTGAGATAAAGTATTACAAATTAAAGCACAACCAATATTTAAAAAATTAGCAATTCATTTAGGAAAGGGATTTTTTAAAAATCTGATTTACAGTTTTTTAAACATGATTGTTTTAATTATAATTTAATTTATGTGTTCAATTTAACTACAGCCAAAGGGACCGCAGAGCTCAATCACATCTGGATTCTCCAGTATCAATAATACAGTTTGGAGAATACTGTCAATATACAGTAAGCAGGCACTTTCATAAATTGAACATTTTATGGCACAGCAATAATACCCAAGAGAATTGGGACAAATATTTAACCAAAATGTTTACAGCGATAAAACAACCACAACACTTTCTTTCGTAGTCAGGCATAATTTGCAATAAACAATTATACTGCCTGAAAATTTTTGTTGGTCTTTAACATTTTACGGCAGAGCAATAATGCCCAAGAAAATTGTCACAGATATTTACACGAAATGTTTGCAGAGATAAAACAACCACAATACTTTCTTTCGTAGTCAGGCATAATTTGCTATAAACAATTATACTGCCTGAAAATTTTTGTTGGTCTTTATCATTTTACGGCAGAGCAATTCCAAAACAATTGTCACAGATATTTATGTGAATTGTTTACAGCGATAAAACAACCACAATACTTTCTTTCGTAGTCAGGCATAATTTGCAATAAACAATTATACTGCCTGAAAATGTTTGTTGGTCTTTAACATTTCACGGCAGAGCAATAATGGCCAAGAAAATTGTCACAGATATTTACACGAAATGTTTGCAGAGATAAAACAACCACAATACTTTCTTTCGTAGCCAGGCATAATTTGCTATAAACAATTATACTGCTTGAAAATTTTTGTTGGTCTTTATCACTTTTATGGGATTATATATTTTTTTATAATTTTAATAATCATCATTGCTCTGGGGAAATTTTCAGAACTTGCTACTTACCAAGATATTATAGTCTATTGAGGGCAAAATTGACATTAAGACGGTTTTACACTTAAAATTTGCTTTCTAACAAACTTTAAAAATAATTGTTAAACAGCCTAAATTTTCCTCAAAAGGTTGAGGAATAATACATAATCACCCTAGCAAAACAGAGTTACCCAGAAAATTTATTATAAAATTCAATAAGTACTAAAAAATTACAAATTTTGAAAATTCAGCAACTACGAACGTAATGAATGAAGCTGTAATTGCATATCTCAAAGTTAAGCCATAATTCCGTTCCGTGGAAATTTTTGGTTTCAGTGCATAATCCCTAAATTTAGGAATCTGAGTTATAGAGCAGACAGGAAGCTCCGCAACTAGTTTGTTTAAAAACTGGAATTTTTTAGATGTAATCATAACCTATTTATTCATTTAATTGAGCAGTTTGCCGTACAATGTTTTCAACGAAGATTTCATTTTCAGCATTCGTATATTTTACCCTTCCGGAATCAAAATTGTTTTAAAATGCCTTTGTGAATAAAGTTTCCTTTATTTTTACAGGCCTTGCGGCATCATTTGTTTTAAAAGAAAACAGCACTCTGTTTTGCAGGCCATTGCACTGAGATTTGGAGGTTTTCGTATGATTCTAGGATTGAAATTACCTTTATTCATATTCGGTTACGAAAAGACACAAGCTTTAATTTCTTACTTGTTTTTGTATTTCATTATTGCCGTGAAATTATTGCTGTTCCACAAAATATGTACAAACACAGCTGAGGATGAATTTTCACATTAAAAGAAAATCGATATGAATTTCCTTACCATAAACTACAAATTTCCTTTACTCTTACTAATACTGTAAATGAAGTTTAGAGAACTATATTACAGGCCATTGCACTGAGGTCTAGAGGTTTTCGTATGATTCTAGAATTGAAATTACCTATATTCATATTCGGTTAGGAAAAGACGAAAGATTTAATTTCTTATTCCTTTTTGTATTTCATTACTGTAGTAAAATTATTGCTGTTCCATAAAGTATGTAATATGCCAAAAATTGCAAGAGAAAGATTCTGATTAATTTACAAAATATTTTGGAATAAATTCATTTATGCAACAAAACTTATTAGATATGTTCTTAGTCTACAGTATATTAGCCAAATGTTTTCAATTTTTAATTATACTTAACAGTCATATACAAACACAGGTGAGAATGAATTTTTACGTTAAAAGAAAACCGATATAAATTTCATTACCATGAACTACAAATTTCATTTACTCTTACTAATGCTGTAAATGAAATTTAGAAAACTATATTACAGCTCATTGGACTGAGATCTGAAAGTTTTCGTATGGTTCTAGAATTGAAATTACCTTTATTCATATTCGGTTAGGAAAAGACGAAAGCTGTAATTTCGTATTCCTTTTTGTATTTCATTATTGCCGTGAAATTATTGCTGTCCCATAAAATATGTAAGATGCAAAAAATTGCGAGAAAATAATTCTGATTAATTTACAAAATGTTTTTGTATAAATTCATTTATGCAGCAATACTTATTAGAGATGTTCTTAGTCTACAGTATATTAGCCAAATGTTTTCAGTTTTCAATGATACTTAACCATCATATACAAACACAGCTGAGAATGAATTTTCACGTTAAAAGAAAATAGATATAAATTCATTACCATGAACTACAAATTTCCTTTACTCTTACTAATACTGTAAATGAAATTTAGAGAACTATATTACGGGCAATTGCACTGAGATATGGAGGTTTTCGTATGATTCTAGAATTAAAATTACCTTTATTCATATTTGATTAGAAAAAGATACAAGCTTTGATTTCTTATTCCTTTTTGTATTTCATTATTGCCGTAAAATTATTGCTGTTCCATAAAATATATAAGATGCCAAAAACTGCAAGAAAATAATTCTGATTAATTTACAAAATATTTTTGTATAAATTCATTTATGCAGCAAAACTTATTAGAGATGTTCTTAGTCTACAGTATATTAGACAAATGTTTTCAATTTTCAATGATACTTAACCTTCATATACAAACACAGCTGAGAATGAATTTTCATGTTAAAAGAAAATCGATATAAATTTCATTACCCTAAATTACAAATTTCATTTAATCTTACTAATATTGTAAATGAAATTTAGAAAACTATATTACAGGCCATTGCACTAAGATCGTGAGGTTTTCGTATGGTTCTAGAATTCAAACTACCTTTATTAATATTCGGTTAGAAAAAGACGCAAGCTTTAATTTCTTATTCCTTTTGTAGTATTATTGCAGTAAAATTATTGCTGTTCCATAAAATATATAAGAGGTCATAAATTGCAAGAAAAAAATTCTGATTAATTTGCAAAATATTCTTGTATAAATTCATTTATGCAGCAAAAGATATTAGAGATGTTACAGTATATTAGGCAAATGTTTTCAATTTTTAATGATACTTAATAGTCATATACAAACACAGCTGAGAATTAATTTTTCACTTTCAAAGAAAATCGATATAAATTCATTACCATGAACTACAAATTTCATTTACTCTTACTATTACTGTAAATGAAATTTATAGAACTATATTACTTAATTTACATATTCACTTAACTATAACTGTCTTTTAACGTTTTTTTAAAAGAAATATTTAATCTTGTGCGATTGGTAAGCACTTTTATTAATTAGTTCATGCCATTATAACATCTCTAATTCAATTAAATACTGAACAGTTAAAGAAAACATACCCATTTTTTTTAAGAAATGTATTGATAAATAACGTCTAAAATTTGATAAAAATTGAAAAAAGTAATACACCTGGAGAATTTTGAAGTACAGTGGACTCCGCTTAATGTGATCGCGATTAATGTTATCAATCGATTATTGTTATCGAAATCACTTGGTCCCGATTTTCTCTATTCATTTGTATGTTAAAATTATCACTTTATGTGATCATTACATCGGTTAATGTTATTAGTTTTCGAACCTCATTTTAACTGGCAAAGGAATATTCACAATGTATTGAGACGGAACCCATTATTTTCCTTCCTTTCGCTGCTGTCTGAATTTCCTATAATTCTTCTCTTTCACCTACGGAAATGTTGAATGAACAAAGGAGTGGGACATTACATGTTCCTGGAATTTTTCAGACATACTCACGTTTTATTACTGTCTGTAGATAACTTAATTTATAATACAATAAAGATAATGTAGTTTAACCTACAACTTACACTACATCAACCAAAAAAAAAAAAATGTATTCTTCAGAATTAATGACATAGAAATCTTTTTGATATAAAAAGTTCAAAAACGCATGAAAATTAGAAAAAGTAGAAGTTGAGTGAAATTATATCTAATTAGTTATTGAAATAATCTAATTGTTTATTATTTGAATGATGTTCAGTCATTCTATTAATAACACAAACAAATGCAATCTTAAAAAATTTAAGCTTATCATTTAAGGATAATACAGTGGACTCAATTATCTCTCTGTTATCAATCCTTTATTGTTATCGAAATCACTTGGTCCCGATTTTCTCTATTCATTTGTATGTTAAAATTATCGCTACATCGGTTAATGGGATCAGTTTTCGAACCTCATTTTAACTGGCAAAGGAATATTCACAATATATTCAGAAGGAACCCATTCTTTTCTTTCCCTTCGCTGTTGTTTGAATTTTCGAGAATTCTCCTCTTCAACCTAGGGAAATGGGGAATGAACAAAGGAGTGGGGTCTTACACGTTCCTGGAATTTTTCAGAAATACGCACACCCTGCTGATGGTCAATGGTTGTGAGATAAGCAGAAGGCAACACATTCTTATCGGAACTGAGAAGGAGCGTATGAACATTTTATGCCTTGCTCGCTTATATGCAGCTTGTCGATATGGAAGCCAGAAAGAGAAATGATTTAACATTAAAACAAAATACGAAATTTTAAATCATTATGACAGGTTGATCATGATTGCCAATAATTTATCAACTAGCTTCTTAGAAAAAATTGTAGACTGTCAACAATTGATAATTTTTTTTTAAATCATGTATACAATTCTTATGTTCTAAAGGGTAATATAAAGTACATAAATATAAGGTGTGTTTTTTCATTTTGTTTCGAAATTTTGTATGTGTGAATTAAATGGGGGGTGAAATTAATCTAATTTGGCATATCGTTTACTGTTATCAATCGGTTACTGTTATCAAAATCACGTTGTCCCAAACTCATCATATTAAGCGGAGTCCACTATATTATTTTATTTTATAGTTAATTATATATAATTACTAAAAAGAAAAAAAAAGTTTTGAAATTAATCTAATTTGACATATTGTTTACTGTTATCAATCGGTTACTGTTATCAAAATCACGTTGTCCCAAACTCATCATATTAAGCGGAGTCCACTATATTATTTTATTTTATACTTAATTATATATAATTACTAAAAAGAAAAAAAAAGTTTTGAAATTAATCTAATTTGGCATATCGTTTACTGTTATCAATCGGTTACTGTTATCAAAATCACGTTGTCCCAAACTCATCATATTAAGCGGAGTCCACTATATTATTTTATTTTATAGTTAATTATATATAATTACTAAAAAGAAAAAAAAGTTTTGAAATTAATCTAATTTGGCATATCGTTTACTGTTATCAATCGGTTACTGTTATCAAAATCACGTTGTCCCAAACTCATCATATTAAGCGGAGTCCACTATATTATTTTATTTTATAGTTAATTATATATAATTACTAAAAAGAAAAAAAAAGTTTTGAAATTAATCTAATTTGGCATATTGTTTACTGTTATCAATCGGTTACTGTTATCAAAATCACGTTGTCCCAAACTCATCATATTAAGCGGAGTCCACTGTATTATTTTATTTTATAGTTAATTATATATAATTACTAAAAAAAAAAAAGTTTTGAAATTAATCTAATTTGGCATATCGTTTACTGTTATCAATCGGTTACTGTTATCAAAATCACGTTGTCCCAAACTCATCATATTAAGCGGAGTCCACTATATTATTTTATTTTATAGTTAATTATATATAATTACTAAAAAGAAAAAAAAGTTTTGAAATTAATCTAATTTGGCATATCGTTTACTGTTATCAATCGGTTACTGTTATCAAAATCACGTTGTCCCAAACTCATCATATTAAGCGGAGTCCACTATATTATTTTATTTTATAGTTAATTATATATAATTACTAAAAAGAAAAAAAAAGTTTTGAAATTAATCTAATTTGACATATTGTTTACTGTCATCAATCGGTTACTGTTATCAAAATCACGTTGTCCCAAACTCATCATATTAAGCGGAGTCCACTATATTATTTTATTTTATAGTTAATTATATATAATTACTAAAAAGAAAAAAAAAGTTTTGAAATTAATCTAATTTGACATATTGTTTACTGTCATCAATCGGTTACTGTTATCAAAATCACGTTGTCCCAAACTCATCATATTAAGCGGAGTCCACTATATTATTTTATTTTATAGTTAATTATATATAATTACTAAAAAGAAAAAAAAGTTTTGAAATTAATCTAATTTGGCATATCGTTTACTGTTATCAATCGGTTACTGTTATCAAAATCACGTTGTCCCAAACTCATCATATTAAGCGGAGTCCACTATATTATTTTATTTTATAGTTAATTAGATATAAATACTAAAAAGAAAAAAAATTTAGAAATTGTCCCCTCAAAAATTCACCTTTCTGAAAGATAAATATAAAATTTCTTCAGAGATTTGGGCTTTAATTCACCTTGATGAAAAAATATCTTTAACATTATTACTATCGCTGTTTTATGTGTACTTTAGTAAATAATGGTATGTCCTGGGGCTTTTAAAAGCATTCAATAATGAACAGTTCAGTGAAAATGAATCATTGAAAAACGTAATGCGGTCATAAATCTCTCCGGAATGTGACAAATTAATTCATCTTGTGTGTTAATACTTTAATGCGGGTGAAAGCGAAACATATTAAACTGTATAAATAACTGATAGGATTTATGGCTTAATCATCAAACGAGTGCTCTCCATAGATTTATTTTACGGCATACGGTCCAGATAATAACTGGAGAATAAAGCAAATTGTTCGTTTAAATCTTTTATTTGAAACTACTATTATGGACAGAGAGTAAGAACATGAATGAAAATAAATAGATTAGGGCATATTTAGTTTAACGCAGATTGATCAGGAAAGAGTTCTACAGGGTGTCCCAAAACGACTGCATAAACTCTGCACAGCTAGATTTCTCGTTGGGAGTAGATAAAAACTGCCCAAAGAAGAGTTCCTGTATACTCCATAGTTTACGAGAAAAATACGGAAAGCATATTATGACGTCTCTGCCTGTGTAAGAAAAAACATTTCATTGGACATATCAACAACAGTATTTGCATATCTTTCCAGACGATAATGTTTAAAACATTCGCCCCGCATATCGCGTCATGCCTGCGTGCGCGCCATGGAATGACGTTCAGCCGCCGTTGAACTGGTATTTAAAAAGCAGCATCTTGCAGTTACTGGTAGTCTTCTTATGGTAGCCATGTATTCCGTTCGTGACTACTGTGACATGTACCTGATGTATGGCCTATGTAATAGAAATACCTTACGAACTGCTAGGGATTATACCCGTCGATATTCGTCCCGCCGTCTTCCCGATGTCAACGTCATCCGTAGGCTGGACGACAGACTGCGAAATAAGGAAGCGTCTTGCCAACAGCCAATGTTCGCGATACTGGAAGACCACTTAGCGGCCTGACGGTAGAACAGGTGGACACTTTTAACATTTGCTTTAAATTGTGCATATACTGCTGTTGATATGTTCAATAAAGTGTTTTTTCTTGCACGGACAGTGACGCCATACTTTGTTTTTCGTATTTTTCTCGTAAACTATGGATCGTACAGGAACGCTTCTTTGGGCAGTTTTTATGTACTCAAAACGAAGAATCTAGCAGTGCAGAATTTATGCGGTTTTCTGAAACACTCTGTATATTTCGGATTTGGTTTGGTTTGGATCACTACAGTCTAATTTTTTTCTACTCAAAGGTTAATGAAACCAAAACCTAATGTTTAATGTGAATTCCGAGCAGTTATGAATGCCCATTCCAGCTGTAGGATTCGAACCCATGAACTCCTGCACGGAAAAGGAGCTCCCAACTCTTTCGGATGTCACTTACTATTTTACGGTGTGAAGTTATTCTATTTGTACATCAAATGTTAACAGCAATGATTTCCCTATAAAATTATTGAATGGTATTTAACAAGAAAATTTTGTTTTTCATGCATTATTCTGTATTTGTAATATTTCTTCATAGCAATTTGTTTAAATTGAGAACTAGGTACTTCATCCATACATCCTACCTACCTCCCAGAGAGAGGACTGAGATTTATACCTCACGCTTCTAGTACTTGCAAAGTACCAGCAAGTACGACGGACCATACAGTAATGCACATGCTTATGTACACAATTTTTAAGAAAAATTTGCAATTAATGACAACATGAAATGAAAGTTAATGTACAGTGTTCCCTCGCCACTTCACGCTTCATGTTTTGCGGCTTCAGTTCTTCACGGATTTTTCCAAATTATTCATCAAAAAATAAAAATGGAAAACATACAACCATGTCGGCAGCCACATTGCAGAAAGGAGCGTTATTTCATGTTGAGAAGGATCCCTGCATGCTTCAATCAAGAGTTGAGATGAGTTGAATCAGAATACATACCACGGGCTCTTGAGAGGACAAAGTCTGAAAATGAGGAGGAAAATGAAGAGGAAAACGAAGAACAAACTAAAAATCGTGGCCTTACCCTGAAGAATCTGCAACAATTGTGCAACATGGCAAAAATTTGCACAAGACATTGACGACAATACGGGTCGAGCTGTCGAGTTCAACAATCGCGTTGAAGGGGTTATATCCTTGTACAGGTTAATTTTGAAGGAAAAGGAAAAACAAAGACAACAACTACAAACCACCATGTTTCTCTCCAAGGTAAAGCCCCCGGCTCTACCGTCAGCGTCTCCAGCAGAAGAGTCTACGAGGAAGCCTAAAACTTTTACGGGTCAAATGAGAACTTCTCCTCCGCCACAAACAAGACTCTTCGCCTCTCTCAGAAAGCAATGTTGATTAATGTTTATTACTCTATAAGGTTTTGTAATTAACCTTATTAATTAGCACTGACACGTTTAAGTAAATACTGTTGTAATTTTTGTCTTAAATGTGTAAAGTATAAATACTGTTTACATACTTAAAACATTCGTGTACCCGCATACACGAAAATTCCTAAGGGCAAATCCTACTTCGCGGTTTTTCAGTTTTCATTTCGCGGAAGGTTCTGATCCCCATTAACCGCGAAAAATGAAGGATCACTGTATTACTGATTTATTACTTTTCGACCTAAGTTCCATTCGTATTGATGCATTTGTCCCTGTTCTGCTACAGTTTAAAATTCCTGTTTATATCAGTACTGGTATACAGTCAGTCATTTGACGGGATCAGTAAAATTTTTAATTTTTCAGAATTGTAAAGTACCCTATGAGGCAAATAAAAAAAGTTGCTGAGAATTATCTTGCAACAAAACATAATCGATGATTAATTTAAAATGATCACATATGTACCTAATCTATTATTTAAGCCAATTATAAAAAAAAAATAAATAATTAATAAAAATAAAATAATAATTAATAAAATTATTTACATAATATCTAAGTTCAGTCATAAAACGCATGAAAATAATGCAGACGATATTTAAATAATTTAAAATAAGAAATTATTAAATGAGATGGTTAAAAGAATGACATCATAATGTCATAAAGCTTGAAAAAATGTTATTTTTACCTATTTATTAGGTGATAAATTAATTAATTTAACCGACTATTCGTAACCGGGGAAAATAGGGCTTGAAATAATGGCATTAAAAGCTCGAAAAGGGGGGGGAAGGGGTAAATTTCAAACGCTTTAATGACGGCAGTATCTTTTGCTGTGATATGAAACATATTTATGCCAATTTATTTTAGAATCTTATCTAAAGTTTAAGAGAAAATAAACTTTACTCGTTTTGAATTTTGCTAACCCTAACACATCATGAATCCAATATGGAGGCCTTTATCCATTCCAGGTCCAACCACTTCATAAATTCGAGGACAGACAGACATATAACATAGGCTATTGTAGGGGATATTTTATACCCAGTCTGCTGTGAGTTGAGAACGACCTGTCTGAAGTCGGTGTCGGAGTCAAATTTTGAACCGCCGAGAGACTATTGTCGATTGTATCGACATTTCGCTAACCCTAACACATCGTGTCGCAATATGGAGGCCTCTATCCATTCCAGGTCCAACCGCTTCATAAATTCGAGGACAGACAGACATATAACATAGGCTATTGTAGGGGATATTTTATACCCAGTCTGCTGTGAGTTGAGAACGACCTGTCTGAAGTCGGTGTCGGAGTCAAATTTTGAACCGCCGAGAGACTATTGTCGATTGTATCGACATTTCACAGGTCGCAAATGACATTAGTCTTCCAAAACTGGATTCACTGACCAAAGTCGTTCTCCTGCCTTTAAATAGCTTTTACCAATGTTTCGTAAACTGGATCCTACGAACCACCAGGGGTCCGTATTACCTCTTAGGGGGTCCGTGGAGAGTAAAAATTTATTTAGAGTTGGGGACAATGTCTAGGAATCCTCGAAATGTTAAGTGTATAGTAAAATAATTGTAGCCTATTTCAATTTTTAAGATAATTAAAATAAATAATATCCACCAGTAATAACGCATTATTCACGATAGTCCATACAATCTCAGGCTATGCAGCTAGTATTTTTTATATTTTATTTTTATGCTACTATAAGAAACATCAAAGTTAAAATTGTAATTTTATCATAACATATTTGCAGGGTTTGGTTTGGAGCGCTACTTTTTGCATCACGGATAATGAGACAGGGACCTATTGCTTAAAGCCGATTCCGAACAGCTATGAACATCCATGCCATAGTGGGATTCGAACCTACACACTCTGGGTCCGGAGGCCAGCATCCTAATCAATCGGCCATCGCTCGGCTTATATTTACAGGGAGTTATTTCACTTGGGGTTTTATATGATAAAATTTTCGATATAAGGAGAGGATCATGGGCATGGCAAACGAAATTTTAATGAGTACTTGCACACTCTACCTGCACTTAGAAACACCAAATTCTCTCTATCACTGGGTGCCCTCTATTGACCATCCACATTTCTGCCACATAATATCGTACTGCATTGAAATTTTGCACGTGCGTTATTTGTTGACATCCCTCGTAGTAGAAAATATTTCAAGTACCTGTCAAACTTCAACTATATTGCTTTAACAATAATATTTTCATTGTTACTGAACACAGTCAATTATAGAAAAACTATTAAAACGCTATAGAAAGGAAATATTAAATTTTACAGTATTAATTATACAGCCATATAACTTTTAAACCAGCTGTCTCATTTCTAAAACTTAAAGGCAAGACTTTCTCAGAGATTTTTGTCTTCAATTCTACCACAATGAAAAAAAAAACTGTAAAGTAATTATCATTGATGTTTACTGTGTATTCTAATACTTAATTAACTTATGTTGGAAATTTCAAAATCATTTAGTAATATACAACTCTAAAATAAACTTTTGTAAAGCGCATCGTTACTATCCCAAATTGTCTCATTTTTGAAGTATGAAGGAAGAAATTTAATAGAGATTTTTGTCTACAATTCTACCTCAATAAAAATAAAGCTATGTTGCTTTTTATTGAGGATTACTATGTGTTCAAATACTTAATTTACTTCTGGCAGTTTCAAAAGCACTCAATAATAAAAAAAAACTCTGCATAAAATGAACTTTATAAAGCTTGCCGTTGCTATGGCAAACTGTCTCACTTCTAAAACATAAAGGCAAGAATTTAGCAGAGATTTTTAGCTGCAATTCTACCTCGATAAAAATAAAACTGTAATATTAGAATTATTGCTGCTATAGAATTATGCTAACTGCAAGTCTTAATATTTATTTCTGCTGTCAATTCCAAAAGCATTCAATAATAAACAACTGAGCATAAAATGAACTTTTGTGAAACATATCGTAGTTACAAATATGTCTGGAATGTAATAAATTAATTTACTTTATGTTATAATATTTTAATGCAGAGGGAAGCGGGATATATTGAACATGCATCAATATGTTTACAGCTTAATCATGAAATAAATACGTTCCGGAAATATCTTTTGTAGTATCAATTTCAGATAATATATGGATAAATAAAGCTGAGAATTCATTCAATACATCATTTTAAACCATTATTATGAACAAAGCGTAAAAACATATATGTAAAATAAAGAGCTTAGAATAGAAATGGCATTTACCTGGTACGCATGAGAAGTTTAACGTGTCAAAAAAATTGTTGACATGCCAAATATTTTTAAATAAAAATAAATATAAAAAACTGTAAACATATTCTTTTTACGTCAAGTAATGGCGTTAGTTGGTGTAAAACATCGGTTACAAAATTGGGAGTGTTATTTTTTAGCTGAGATCGCTACGGTTTACTGTTTTGCTCACGAGGGAAAATGAGACCGGGACCTACGGTTTAGACCTGATTCCGAACCATACGGACATCCATGCGAGCAGTGGGATTAGAACCCGCGAACTCCGATATTGAAGAGCAGAGCTCTACCATTCGGACATTGTTCAACAATAAATGAATAAATAAATAAATAAATTAGAGTATGAGTTCTTGATCCAACCATTATTATTAAAATTTAATCGTTTTTGAAACGTTTATTAAAAAATATTGTTTTTTATCACTATGTTCTGTGTATTGTTTATTACATGTAAAAAGTTATACGGGGGATTATATATACAAACATAAGATACTGGCCCTTAAAGTAAGTTTTTTTAAAAGTGCGTTTCAGTTTGGATTTCACTTTTGGCACTTTTATAAAATCGTATTTGTCCTTCCTAAATTAGGATATACAATTTACGGGGGAAATGTCAGAAAAATTACTATTATGTTAATGTTTTCTCGTCTATTTTTGCAACAAAAGAAAATAATAGATAAGATTTCCTATTTTACTGGTCTTTTCTCAAAACAACAAATGCAATCTCATAGAAAATACGACCAGTAAGACAATTTGGAAATTGTTCGTACTAGAAAATTACTCTTCTGACTATCAACACAAAAGTCTTAAAATATCTCCATAACTTTACAATGTAAAATATTAGATACTTTACTTTTATGACTACGTTAACTAAGTCGTATAAATCTAGACCGGAGCCCATAAATAAAAGGAATAGATATTCCACGATTTCGTAGGATATGCATATTTACAAACATACAGGAGCATTTCTGGATATATCCGGGATATTTTTCAGACTGGATGAAAATATTTCTAAATTTGTGGAAATGTTTCGCTGAGATCAGTTATTTTACTATTTTATGATATCGATCCACAATGCACAATTTTAAACGAGTGTTTTATTTTGATGTATTAGCCCATAAAATGTAAACGTTCTTATATCAGGACAGTTAAAAAATAGTCGGTAGAATATGTATATTCTCTTGGAACAGTATTTTCTGTTAAGGGATGGTAGATGATGCCCTTATAAAGAAACCCAGTGTTGTTATGTACTTATAACACATACACCAGGGTTCTTTCTCAAAGGGGAAACACAGTAAAATATACGCTATGGAATAAAAGGTAAATGCCTTTGTTGTAATGTACTTACAACACTAACACCAGTGTTCGTCTACAAAGGTTTGGTTTGGTTTGGAGCGCTACGGTCTGCTGTTTTGCACACGGGGGCTAATGAGACCGGGACCTACTGCTTAAAGCCGATTCCGAACGGCTACGAACATCCATGCCATAGTGGGATTCGAACCCACGAACTCCGGTACCGACGATCAGCGCCCTAACCAATCGGCCAGCGTTCGGCTGTCTACAAAGGGGAAACACGGTAAAAATATAAGACCTTATATTTGGATTAAGGCATTTATTCTGTACACTATTTACAAATTGATACCCTACTTGATCATCATATAACATAACCAGCAATTATTTATGTTTTATATTCATATTTACACAATAATTATTACAATTCTCTTTAGTTATGCGTTATTCCTTAATCAAAATATTGAATTACTAACTGAGGCCTAAATAACTGTCATAAATATGTTAAATCTGTTTTACCTCCAGTAAAGGCACAGGGGAGCAGGCAGGGGCTTTCCTCATGCGGTGTGTCGGTCCGGGCGTTCGGGCGCACGGGATGTCGGTGCTGGCGAGCAGGGCTTGGGATTTCGATGTCCAGCTACTCTTGAATCCCGACTTCGACTCCTTTTTCTTAACTCTCTTTCCCAACTCATCACCTCGGTTTTAACTCTCCTTTTTCTTCTTTGCCAATCGCCTGTTTGGTGAAATTTTAACACATCTGCACCCCCTTCGGAAGTGCAGGTGGGCTCATTAAAATAGCCCCTTTTGTGACACGTGCTGACCACCGTGGGAAAGTACCTCGGTACAGCCTGATGTTTAAACTAAAAGATTTATTATATACATTATTTGCAGATTAATGCAGGACTTGATTAATGTGTGACATCACCTGCATTCTGGGTCATAACAAGTATCCATGAATTTTGAAAAATAGAGAATCTCATTTTGGTAAGTTTTATCTTTGCAGGTCCATAATTACCGGAGATGTTGATTAAAAACTTAGTAACTGTAGGGTTGTGGGTTTGGAGTTACCGCAGTGAATATTAATGGTGAATAGGACACATAAAATAGATTTGTGTTCGCAATATCCTTCAAGTTCTGAAACAATACCTCTGGAGATTTCAGGTCAAGCCTTACTTTTAAATTATGCTGACCACTTTGAATGTTTCTGTTATCCCAAGGAGTTATATTTGTCACCTATATGGTGCTCTCATAATGAAATGGGCAACAAATTCCACATCATTGTATGTGCAAATGCTTAGCAAACAAGTGCTCCCGCGTTGTTAAATAAAAAAAAATCTATCTCAGGTCTATTTCATACCATGTTGTGGGAAAATTTAATAATTGAATAAAAACTAAATCACACAACACAGCACATAAGGACAATGATTCAGTACTGAGAAAATGTTTATACTCAAATAAAATTGACACAAGACTAAGAGATAAATAAGATTAGTTTTACCGTTAACGACAATTTATTTATTCATGAAAACTTAAACATCATTACAGATCTATTTGTACTATTTTGTAAATTTATTTAAGTCACCGACTGTTTGTTCTTGATTACATTATTCATGAAAATTCACTTTAATGATATCTGGATAGATGGAGTCGAGGAATCGCTAAAAAAATGGTACAATCAGCCTCGGAATACGCTGATTCTTCTTTATGTACTGTCTTTGCATTGATCTCCTGGTGATAGTAAGGAAGCAATTTAGATATGTTAAAAAATAATTACAATTTTTATTGAATTAAGAAATCTAAAATTTTGATATCTAAATCAGACCTAATTACATTCTAAGGTCATCTGAAATGAAATAAGTATGAATGGATTTTTTTTATTGAGGCAATTTCAATTTGAGATGTGATCCCAGACTGACAAGAAGAATGTCGCCGAGGTTGAAGTTAAAGAATAAAGTGTCTGTGTATTTATTTATGAGTAACTTGGGGAAAAGTTTGCTGTGACATAATGATGTAATCAACTTAGAGATACAATAAATATGGGGGGTGAAGGTGGTACCTCCTGAAGATCTTGATCAAATCAGAAATCAAGGGGTCTCAGTCAACGAATAAAATAATTGAAATGTCCTATTGGTCAAGTATAAGAAAGAGGTTTATCATGTAATAGGAAATAGACTTCTTTTTCTCAAATCACTTCTGCCTCCACATGCCCCCTCTGCCTTCGTAGAGTGAGAACGTTATCTTCTGAGCTTCCGGATTATCGGATTAAGTGATTTATCGGTAGCTACTGTGTTTTTCTCCGTTGCTGTGTGTGGTGGTGTGCCGCTCGGCTTGGGTTCACCTGCCGTTGCTGTTCGTTTTTTGTGATTGTGTGTGCTCTTCTGTTACGACGCGGACTGTACTATGGCTGACGTGGCTGATGCTGAGGCGATGGATGACGTTTCTGCTTGCTCGGATGTGAGCTTGTGTTCTAACTCTTACTGGTGTTCTATTAGGGAGGAATTGGTTTCCAAATGTGATGAGGCGATTTAGATCAGTAATATAATTCATTCATTCATACAAGAAGTAAAATGCTCGGGATCTAAATCTGACCTCATCACATCTTTGTAAAAAGACAGAGGACCATAAAATTATATTCTACGGATATTGTTGTCTTGTACGGTAGTCTCGGGAGGGGTTCTGATCCCAGTCCCAGATTAGAATCCCGTCTCCGTACTTGACACTAAATAAGAATGTACTTTTGTGGAGTTATTTATGAGTCCCTAAGGGACAGTGCCTAATTAGAAGGGATAGGGTTTTCCACGTTGGCGGTCTCAAGGCGAGGTTTAAGTAGACCAATTAGGTTTTTACAACGATCCCGATTGGACGATAAGAAGGAAGAGGGCACAAGGATGAAATTAATAAAATAAGAAAAATCTAAAAAAGAGAGGGTATTCGGGATTCCAGACGAGGAGACAGTCCGACGGAAGGTGTTCGAGAGTCCAGTCTAGGATACAAGTCCGACGGGAAGTGTTCGAGAGTCCTAAAATATTTTAGTAATAAAATATTTTTACACAGGGCAACCAAAATAAATGCCACTATACATTTGATCACAGGTTAATACCCAAATATAAACGAGGACTACACGACATCCAAACACCTTAAGTTTAACGATACTTTTGATTCTAACTGGGAATAGTACCCCCTGATCGATGATTTCTTGTCCTTCGTGGAGACCCTGATGGACGGAAGGATAAAAAAGTAAGATTCGGAGAACTTAGAGAGTGACAGCTTGAATAGAGTGAGGGGAGGCAGACACCGCCAGCCGTTTCCGAAAAATGTGCCTAGATGCCAGCTGCTTGTTAACATACTGTTGCTTGTTACATAGCTGTAGCCTTTGGTCTTAGACCTGTTTAATTATTATACTACTTCATGTAAAACTATGCGTTAAGTTTATCTTGTCTTTCTGTACTGTGTGAGTGTAACGTTCATTAAATGTTTAATATCTACGCTACCGACTATTTTATCTGAGGAAATTTTTTTTCATCTGGCGTTAGTTTTTATTCCAGAGTTATAGTCTGGAACTGACACTGACAGTTTCCTTCAGATACTAATTTTTCCATCACTCTTAAAAAATGTACGAATTATCATGAAAATACTACATCTCTATCTCCTGTATTTTATCCGAATGAAAGATAATACAAAACCAGTACAGAAAAATAAATTAAAAATAAATTATTTTTGTATATTCAGTTGAAATTGGTTAATTATAATTTTTTTCAAGAAACAAAATTCTCCAGCGCTTACAAAATTCTCATCAACCATTTCTCATTACCTTAAACTTGGTATAGTTCACTTTCTGAGTTTTCCTCTATCAGAAAGATTGCAAAATAATACTGAAAAATCAAAACATATTTTTCCTTTTTTCAATGGAAATGGGGTGAAATTTATAGTTTTCTTCAAAAATGCCTCACACGATCCTAAAGAACAAAACAAATTACCTTTATACTTCTATCGTTCAATTCCATATCACATTCTCTATCCCCCCCCCCTAAAAAACTTTCACTGAGAAGTCAAAATATATTTTTTACCGTTTTCAGTGGAACTGCAATGAATTTTCTTCGGAAAGGCTTCGCACGTTTCTCAAAACAGTACACATTACCTTTACATTTTATATTGCTATTATTCAATTTCATATCATATTCTCTATCCGAAAAAAATACAAAACTTTTTCTAAAAAATCAAAATATATTTTATTAATTAATTAAAAGTTAATGATTAAATGTAGGAAGGAGAATTCATTCTCTGGAGAATTCATATCTTTTAGAATCTCGGAAAGGAATGACACACGTGTAATTGAGATGAAGACATTGCACTCAATTTGCCCTATTCAAAAATTGGTCTTCGAAAAGAAGTAAATTTTATTTGTGTTGTAATATACTTACAACACAAACACCAGTGTTCTCAAAGGGGAAACACAGTAAAAATATAATTCCTTATATTTGAACTAAAATATTTATTATGTACACTAATTATTTACAGATATTATTTCTGGATTAATATATATAACATTTATTACTCGACATTCATCAATGTCCAACAATTCATTATAATTTTCTTTTTGTTTTTATACGTTATTCCTTAATCAAAAGAGTCTGAGACCTAAAGTAATAATTATGAATATTACCTTAAGTTTAGAAGTTAGTTTCATTAGTTATGAATAAGTTTACATCCTGTAATTACAGGGGAGCAGGCTGGGGCTGTCAACAGGCTCGACGTTGGTGAGGGCGTGCTGGCACGGGATTTCGATGTTCAGCAACTCTTGAATCCCGACTTCGACTCTTTTCCCAACTTTTTTTCACCTCGGTTCAACGCCACTTTTTTTTCTCTGTCCCAATCATTTGTTGGTGAAATTTTCCCACATCTGCATCTTCTTCAGGTGTGCAGGTGGGCTCATTAAAATGACCCCTTTTGTGAAAGTTAACATTAATACTTAGCCCCTGTCCCCATATATCACGGCTACATCCCTGTCTGGGCTTGACCGTTACACTTGTGCCTCTCCGTGATCTATAACTGCTCCGCAGGGGCCCCCACTAAAATTCGAAGTCAACAGCTGCACCTAAATTCTTCTTGGAAATTTATTCCACAGCTGTATATGCACGTGTTGATCATCGTGGGAAAATGCATCGATATAATTTGTATTTTTAATGTTGTTGTTTATTTTAAGTTAAAGTTATCTTCTTTAAGCTTCACATAAGGAAAACCCCACATTGTTATTTTTTACAATGCATGGTCACTTTCTTTTATTATTAGATATTCACCTTTCACAAAGTCACTTGTATTTGTTCACCGTTTTACTTTGAGAGAAATTTTACAGGGTAGGCTACTTTTCATCTCTATAAAACAAGTGACAATCAAGTCTTACACGGGATCTGAATGCCCACCCTTTTTTAAAGTTATGTTTTTTATGCGATGAAACACTCTGTAACTCTCCTACTGTTTTCAGTTTTGAAAATTTAAAAAACAAAATGATGGTCTAGAGCTGCTCTTTTCTGCAACATCACCCTATAATAACCAATTCATAGCAAATAATCTAGACATAAGTTATTCCCTTACCTCATCTTGGTGGAGTAAGTGTGTAAATAGAACTTAAATGAGTTTTTTCGCTAGAGTGAAAATATTTTTTCATGATATTCGAAAAAATATATTGTGTTGAAAACGATATGGTTTATGGCAAGAAGTGCATAAATGAATTAATCAAATATTTATACCTGTTATGTATGTTCGAAGTTCCACTTTGTATATTATGTCAAGCACTTGCCCCATTTTACACTAGAGTAATTATGTATTAATGATGATTACAGTAGAACACTGTGATTTTTAAAGTCAAGGGACCGTATCTTGTGTTCCTATCATTCATAGTTGTGGCTGACATCCAATTCACTGTAAAACCCATTTCTAGAAGGTGGGATCGGGGAAATTCAACATAATATGAATATTTTATCTTCCTACGAAGTAATTCCTCCAGCACACATGGTAATTTAGGGCCGGACTCACCAAAGTCGTTTAATGGTTAACCGCGATTAATCTTAAACTGGTTCCACCTGTGGCTCCCAGCTATGCAGCTCGGTTGGTGTTTTTTTTTAAACGACACCGAGGCTCCCAGCCGTATCAACATTTTTCTCTTTAAGTAGTAGGTATGCTTTTCACGTACTGTACATGAGTTAGAGCTTTATAGAAATCAAAAATTCTGAAGTTATCTCACTTAAATACCCATTCTGAAGGGCTTATTATTTATGTTTATGTTTCCCTTGGTAAAATTGAACTTTGAGTAATCCATGTGCAATAAATTGTCTGTTATTGTTACCCTGGAATTGAATTTAATCCCTTAATATAAACGAGCCTGCATTTCGGGTAGATTTGGGGCATCGTAACACAATAGACTCCATGTGTTAATCGCGGTTAGCTGTTAAATGACTTTGGTGAAACCGTTCCTTAGAGGATTTAATTTTTAATCGCGTTAATAAATATGTATGCTTTTCAGTGCTGTACATTGAGTTAAAATGCTTTTTAGAAATCAAAAAGTCTCACACTTAATGTTTATCTCACTTAAATAGCTTTTTCAAATTGAAAAGGGCTTATTATTCCTAAAAAAAAATGTAATTTTTTCTAATTACTTATTTCTATTTTCTAATAAACGTATAAAACCATATTTTGTATAACATATAATCTTTTAGAGAAAGACGAAGTGCATATATCAATTGTTCAATCTATATAGATTTAAATTATACAAAAAAATACACAATTTTGGAATAGATTTCAGTCTACAAATTGAGCAGTCAGAGGGTTAATGCAGACAAGAATGTTTAGGAAGTTATTAAAAAAATAACTAAGCTTTAAAATGCTTTTAAATATGTGATGGAATATTGAGTTTTTTTCAGTGAAATTTGTAAAGTGCAAATAATCTACTAGATCTGAATATTCATAAAAAGTAAAATTTCAAACAATGGATACAATATAGATATGTTTTTTTTTCATAAATCAAAGGAAAATTATTTAATCAAAACATTTTATTGTCTTTAAAAAACATACAAATACTCCATAGAATTTCATTAAGAAATTGTTTGCATGCCAAGTAATAATAAAAACTGACACATTAATAAAATGCAAGAGATAAGAACCTTCCCAAAAAATAGTCTTATAAACAAGTGTAATATAAATAAATTGTAAACATATTAAAATTAAAATATCATCTGCAAATATAATAAATCGGTGTAAGTAGACACCAATAATGTAAAAAGTTATGAACATTTAAAAAAAGGGGTAACAATACTTCTCAATTGGAAGCCGTATAATTAGATACTAATAAAACAAGACTATGTAAAGAATAAATCTTTCCAAACTCAAAAATAACATTTCTTTTATGAGTAGCATTGTAGAGTTAGTGTCTGTAAGGAATTTGGACCCCACGACCTGTGTTTCGCAGATGTACACTCTTGACTATATCTGCAAAATTCGCCTAAATTGACCCTTTCACCCAGCGTTCCTTGGGAAAATAAGAGCTGGCCGGTTAAGAGGGGGTGATATGGTTTTTTGGATGTGTCGCTTGTTTGTTCTGGCAGGGCATCTAAAAAGGAGGATTTTCTCTTTTCGGAAGGGATCAAAGTCGAGAAGCTGACCCCCCGAAGAAAGGAAGATGATCTGCAAGAGAACAGTTGGATTCAGATAGTCGACATTGAGCCTGCGACCGGAAGACCTCTCTCTCTGTGCTGATGTGACAAAACACTACACTCGGTTATCTAAATCTGTCTAAGACAGACTCCGAGACTCAAATATGATATTTTGATTTACTTTAATTTTTCATCAATGTTGTAAATAAATGTTTGTTGTTCTTAAAGTTTCGGAGGTAATTTAATGCATCCTCAGAGACGACCGAGCACATCTGTACCAGTTAAGTAGGCGGGCAGGTCCCACGCTAGTATAGAGGCTCCAGAACAGGGTGGCGTTACAGTATCTACGAAGTGATCATCTCTGTAAGCGCACCCTCTTTCTGGTGTGCTATGTTAGCGTGAGACCTGCCCTTCTATTGTACTGGGGCAGGAATGTTCGACCACGGTCGCTGGGATGCATGTAATTAAAATAATTCCTCCGGAAAGCTTGGACAGTCAAAGCAAATTTCATTTATTGACAAAACAAATATTTACGAAAAATTAAAGTGTAAAACAACATAAACATATTTGAGTCTCAGAGCCTGTCCACCATCAAAACTGCATGACCGAGCTTACATGTCCGAGGAGAAAAAAAAAAGTACTAAAGTTCTCTCCCTTTCAAAGGAGAGGGATGTGTGTCGGTCGCCAGCTCGAATGTAACTCTCCGCGCTGCACTCCAACTGTTCTCTTGCAGATATCTCCCTTCTTCAGAGGGGGTCAGGAAACTTGAGCCCTACCGAAAAGAGCAAATCCTCCTTCTCCGAGGCCCTGCGAAAACAAACAACGACACCAAAAATTCTTATCAGGCCAGGCCCCCTTTTTGCCGGCTGGCTTCTTACTTCTCCTAAGAAACGCCGGGTGGAAGGGGTCAAAGGCACACATGAGTCGTGGGTGCAAATTCCTTACAATCTCTAATGCATTTTTTTTACAAAATTTACTTACATTAAAAAATTATAATTCAACGCATTAACAAAAAATCCAAGAAAAGTAACAAAGGAAGAAAATAATGCACAATCATTGACAAACAAATAAATCTAAAATGAAAATGAGTAATTTTAATATAATTAAATTTAGTGATCACCAGTATGTAAAATTAGATCTGATTTTACTATTTAATTCTTTTTCAATTTACATAAAAACAATCCTGTTCGGGTACCCATAGGTTTTAGAACTAACTGGCTGACCAATAAAAAATATTTGTAAAACTAAAATAAATAGTTAAACACGCCTTAGCAAAAAAGAATATAAAAAAGAGAGCAACTTAAGCTATGGTCAGTGCCCACTATAGTGGTAGTGCTAGTCAGTAGTCCTTGGAAACCCGGATTTTCATCTCCATCTTACGTAATTTTAAAAGCTGATTTCAAATTTCTAAGTCCTGCTTTGATCGAAGTTCTCTAGGGTAATTTCTCTCATCTCTCTCTTTTCCTTCTTTCTTCTTTTCCTCTCTCTATATCTCACTCTCAGTCTATCTATACTTTTCTCTGAATCATTCCCTTTTCTCTATATATCCCCCTCTGTACTTCTCTATCTTTTTCTCTGTTTCTCTCTCTCTCCTTTTCCATTTCTCACTCTCTCCCGCTCCTTTTACAACTCACATTCTCTACGATCTTTTTCCATCACTCAATCTCTTACTTTTCACAAATACTCAAAATCTCTCTCTCCTTTTCCATCTCACAATCTCTCTCTCTTCTACGCCTCGTTATTCCTCGTTTGAGACTATCCTTTCAAAGTATACCCACAAAATGCATTTCGGATAGCAATTTTCTAAAACTTTACAAAACTATAAAATTTTCTTTTTTTTAATTTCAAAATAATCTACCGATTTAACGTAACAGGCCCTGACTCGTGATTTATTAAATGTGCCTTATATTAGTTAAAGGAAATGCACGTTTGTAATATGTAAAAAAGCACATTAGGGGATGTCAAAAATTGCACACAAACAATAATAAAATTTAAATTTATAGTTAAAAGTGTCCACAAACTGCTCCAAACAGCACACAATGGATATTCTTTCTTGATGTTCTTCACATCCCTACAAAGATATAGTTAAGTGAGGACAGGGTTCAAATATGTCAAAAGGCAGATATTATGATAAGTTAACAATTGCATATTAAGAATAATAAAAGATGGCTTTTTAGTCGATATTCTCTCAATAATAGTCTACAACAACACGATATTGATGTGCTTTAAATTGAACCCAACCAAAATATAGCTAAATGAATGGCAATGATATTCTTTCTTGATGTTCTTCACATCCCTACAAAGATATAGTTAAGTGAGGACAGGGTTCAAATATGTCAAAAGGCAGATGTTATGATAAGTTAACAATTGCATATTAAGAATAATAAAAGACAGCTTTATAGTTGATATTCTCTCAAAAATACTGTACAACAACACATTATTGATGTGCTTTAAATTGAACCCAACCAAAATGTAGTTAAGTAAGGGAATGACTATGATATTCTTTCTTGGTGTTGTTCACATCCCTACAAAGATATAGTTAAGTGAGGACATGGTTCAAATATGTCAAAAGGCAGCTATTATGATAAGTTAACAATTGCACATTACGAATAATAAAAGTCGGCTTTTTAGTCGATATTCTCTCAAAAATAGTCTATAACAACACGATATTGATGTGCTTAAAATTGAACCCAACCAAAATATAGCTAAGTAAGTCAATGACTATGATATTCTTTCTTGATGTTCTTCACATCCCTACAAAGATATAGTTAAGTGAAGACAGGGTTCAAATACGTCAAAAGGCAGATATTATGATAAGTTAACAATTGCACATTAACAATAATGAAAGACAGCTTTTTAATTGATATTCTCTAAAAAATACTCTACAGCAACACAATATGGATGTGCTTTTAATTGGATCCAACCAATATATAGCTAAGTAAGTGAATGGTTAAAATACTAATGTGATTTTTTTAAAAAAAAGTATCAAAATTGCTCCATTAAAATATATATACTATGAATTACTTGCAAACTTTTATCAAAAAATTTTGTTTTTTAAATAAATATGGCAGTACTGAGTATTTAATTTTTTTATTTTCTTTCGGAAATAAAATTGTTTTTCATGAGATAAAAATTTTCCTTTTGTTGATCTTCAAAAATTGCAAATGGGCAAAGAACATGCATTTAAATTTTCTCCCCACGTTAAAATGTTGGCTATAAAAACATTTTAAATTCTAAATAAAGTGTTTAGTAAAGACTGTTTATCAAAAATAGGAGTATTTGAGTAATGCAGAATGTTTTAAAAGGTGAGAGATAAACTCACTAGAAAATAGAGGTAATAATGACTATTTTCAAATAGCATATAGCCTATCATATGGCAGGATTAGCAAAATTTTTAATTTTTCAGAATTGTAAATTACCGTATGAGTCAGGTAAAAAAATGGTTTGTTTTTTGGCTGAGAATTATCTGGTACAAGCTCAATAATTTGTTTTTCTTCATACTCCTCTAAAGTCTCCAGATACTATGAATGCAGTTTAGAATCGCCTTGAATTCATTTAGTCAAACCGTGTGGTTATGTATAAAAAACAAACATACAAACGAACAAACTTCTTAATTTTCAAAGATATATAACTTTAATGCTAGATATTTATTAGTCCGTGATATAGACTCCTAGATTTTAATGAAAAGAATTTGTGGTTAATACAGGGGATAAAATTTTCCTTGCAACAAAAAATAATCGATGATTAAATTTAAATCACTGGGGCTACTGTTTACGCCCTCAGAGATGGGGGTGTAACCAACTATAAATCTACCCTAGCGGACAATTTAGGAAATTCCCAAACAGCCCAAGGGGTCAATTTAGGTAAGGGGTTAAAAAGGGGAAAAAAGGGACGCTGAAATTTTTGGCCTTCACTTAAGATTTGAAAACCCCTTAAAATTCTATCGCTCAAACCAAGCCAAGCATTAAAAATGTTAAGGCTTTTGATGTTTTCTAAATATGAGTATCAAATCTTTTATACCGATTTACTGTAACGTGTAAAATGAAACTGTACATGGAATTGGCGATGAGATTTATAGGTAAATTTTAAAAATATCTTAAAGCAAGAAGAGTTGTTATCGACTCAATTTTTTACTGTTCATTGATATGATTTTAAAGTTGTGAAAATTTTTTAACTGAAGTTGGATTTTGTGAAATACTTCCTGTAAGCTTTAGTTTTATAATGGTTATTAAAAATATACAAATATTGTACATTGTTTCATGTATAGATGCTTTTTTTAACAAATGAGAACTTTAAATGGCCTTTTTCCTTGTAGCAAAAACAAATCTTTATTTAAAAAAGTTATAAGAATTAAAAAGTAATTTTAACTTAATTTAAATTTTAATTAAATGAAATGTTCAAGCAGACATCACTTTAACGAATAGGCTTAAATCATTTTCTACAAGTTTAATTGCAATGTTTACAGCAATTGTTAAAATAAAAATATAAATGGTGCGATGTCCACTTAACATATTTTGGTTCCTCCCATGGCAATAGATTGTGCCTCTCAATAGAGGCACGCTTTCCAAGTGGAAATCGCTGTCTAGATAATACACAGGTTTAAATTAAATTCTAAGATAAAGGAATAATAAATAATTACCTTCATTTGCTGCACTTGAGGTCAACGGTGCTGAATCTGAATGGGCGATTTCCCATTCGGTAATGTTTCCCTGGCAGGTAGTGTTCGCCTGATGAATGATGCTTCCATAGTATGATGTGTTTCTGTGGTAGGTGATATTTCTGTGGTAAATGGTGTTCTGGTGATGCTGGCAATTTCCCTGGTATGTGGTCGTTCGTATGGTAATTCAATGTCATCGGATGTCTGGGTGGTATATTGTAGTTCGTGTGGTAGTTCAATATTGTCTGCCCTCCGGATGGTATATCCGTATGGAAGTCCATTATTAACTGATGTCTGGATGGTATATGGTAGACCGTATAAAAGTTCAATACCATCTAATGCCTGGATGGCACGTAATAGTCTGCCGTTTGAAAGTTCAGCGAAAAGTGGTGTGTATTCGCTATATGACAGATCATAATCAGCTGATGTAGTGGTGGTTTCGAGTGATTCATGAAGAATATTTCGCAAATCCACCCCAAGAAATCGATGAATTATTCCTATAAAAATAATTTCTATTTTAGCATACATTTTAAAAAAAAATTACAGTAAAATGTATATGTAAAATGTAAAATGTTTTTCACTCTAACCCTGTTTTCTACATAGCCCACTAAATGAGTACTGCATTGTTTAAATATTCCGTAAAGCTTAAAGTTATTTGTTTAATAATAATTGTTAATAGTTTTAGTTGTTATTTAAATGTGTTATGTTAGTTAATAGTTTTAGTTATTTAAAAAAAGTTATAAAAAGTTTAACTATTGTTACTAATGTCACTTGGGAGAGACAAACTTGTGAACCGAACGTTACTCGATTTAGGGGGATAATGGACCTTTAAATTAACAGAATTAGATCAGAAATACAAGATGGTTTTCTTGTTCTGAAAAAGTTGAGCTATGCGTATATTTCCTAATTTAATTATTTTTTTTCAAATGATTTGGTTTCGTGTAATTTATTTTCTCATATTCTCATTTTAAAACTTGAACAATTTTTTTTAACAGTTTGATAGTTTTCTTCTGTGTTCGTGGATTTCAAATATTTCAGATGCATTGAATTTTTCTTAATCTCTCCTAAATTTTTGGGCTTTCTTGTTAATCTGTATGTCAAAAACCTAGGTATGTTTTTTGAAATGTCCGTGAGTGTGCAAAACAGTAAAAGAAAGAAAACCTTCCTAAAATATTCAAAAGTATAAAGTGTAGGGTTTTATATAATTGTACTTAATGCAAAGGAAATTTCATACCCAATAAGTTTCTTTATAAATCCTGAATACATAGTAGAAATCTAGAATCAGTTCATTATTATGTAGTACTCTAGCAAGATTTTAATAACATATCTCGGTTTATTCAATTTTTATGAAAATGTTTTGCATTTTCACAAAAAAAAAACCTTTTTTGAAGATTTTAATGTGTTATGCATTTTTTCTGACATCAATCTTAATACTCCTAAAAATAATGCTGTTAAATTTTTTTTTCAAAAATAGAGATTTGAAGCTCCTTGTTCCCTTAAGGCGATGGGTTGCATCGTTCGTTTTGAAAAGCACGTCAAGGGCGAAAGTACGTCTTTGAGTTTAAGCTAGTTCATCGTGATTTAAAAGCAGGGAACAAGCAAAAGACCCCTAGGTTTGACAGTCTAATCCCAGAGGTATCATTGAACTTGGAGGACATGCGAGCACAAACCTAATTTATGTGCCCCAACAGCCGTCAGCGAACACAGGGATTTTGCGAGTCTTGAGCCTCGAATGCTTAAGCTTCGAGTTGACACCTTTGCCGAATGAGTTACCACATCTCAGTTTCAACTTTAAAATCTCAAATTGTTAAGAAAAGGCTTAGGGTATGATTTTTAATTTTATTTACTGTTGAGAAGTTAGAAAGGAAAAAAAATAATTATACTTAGCTAAATTTGAAAATAAAATAAAATAAAAATCACAGTGGATTTTGAGACTCTTGAGTCTCGAATGCTTAATCCCTCAGCTTTGAGTTGACACCTTTGCTAACTGAGTTACCACATCTCAGTTTCAATTTTAAAATCTCAAATTGATAAAAAATTGCTTAGGGTAGGATTTTTAATTTGATTTACTTACTGTTGAGATCTTAGAAAATAAAAAGAAAATAACTACACTTGGGAAAATTTGAAAATTAAATAAAATAAAAATCACAGTGGATTTTGAGAGTCTTCAGTCTCGAATGCTTAATCCCTGAGCTTTGAGCTGACACCTTTGCCGACTAAGTGACCACATCTCAATTTCAACTTTAAAATCTCAAGTTGATAAGAAAAGGCTTAGGGTATGATTTTTAATTTGATTTACAGTTGAGAAGTTAAAAAATAAAAAGAAAATAATTATACTTAGGTAAATTTGAAAATAAAATAAAATTAAAATCACAGTGGATTTTGAGTCTTGAGCCTCGAATGCTTAATCCCTCAGTTTTGAGTTGACACTTTTGCGACTGAGTTACCAAATCTCAGTTTCAATTGTAAAATCTCAAATTGATTAGAAAAGTCTTAGGATATGATTTTTAAATAGATTTACTGTTGAGAAATCAGAAAATAAAAAGAAAATAATTATACTTAGGTAAATTTGAAAATAAAACAAAATGCTGTGCAAAATGTGTGAAACATACTAAACTGAAAATATATATAATTGAGAAATTTGTATTGTGGCCGAGTTTAGCCTTGAACCAGTTTTTTCCATTTGCATCTAAACGAGTGCTACCATATATAAATGTTGTTTTAAGTTCCTTGAGTAAAAATATTTATAAATACTTTTATTTGTTATGTAAGAAAAAAGTGTCAAAAATTTTACTTTTTAAATCTCAAAATGATCAGAAAAACTTAGTGTACGATTTTTAATTTGACTGAGTGTAGAAAAATTAGAAAATAAAAAGAAAATAATTATACTTAGGTAAATTAGAAAATAAAATAATGTACAAGATTTATCAATCTTACTAAATAGAAAATACCATGTTTTTCAGCTTTCTAATCGTGAGAATTATATATTGTGTACGAGTTTTACTGTCTCCCTATTTTTTGACCATCCATTTAATGTGTGCTGCGATATATAAATGTTGTGTTACATTATTTGTGGAAAAATATTTATGAATAGTTTTATTTGATATTTAAGAAAAAATTGTGTCAAAAGTTTTACTTTTATAATTCTAAAATTGATCAGAAAACGCTTATTGTTCGATTTTCACTTTGACTGACTGTAGATAAATTAGGAAATAATTATACTTAGGTTAATTAGAAAGTAAAACAAAATAATGTGCAAAATTCATGAAACTTACTTCCAATATTACACAATATTCTTCCAAAAGATAGTAACCAATGAACCACTACCTCCAAGATGTCTGTTCCATACTGAAATCTGTCACCTATGGAATAATCTTTTATTAAATAACAGTGCCTGAAAAATAATCTCTGATGTAATAAAATCACATTACGAAATACAAAAATTTTACCTGTGTGTTCTCAAATGTATGTTGCCATCAGATGGCGCTTTTCTCCCTGCCCCCTGTATTATCTATATAGTAGAACCTCGATCATCCGAAGTAAATGGGACCGAACCTGCTTCGGATTATCAAAATTTTCGGATAATTGGGAATTCATCAGTAATCATCTAGTTTAATATGTAACATCGTCATTGGTGCAGTAACATTCGATTGTTCTGGGACTCGGCAGTATGACTTTCTAAATTTCGAAATGGGCTGTATTTTTGTTTAGAACGGCGATGTTTGAAAGTGGGGAAGAGTACACTCATACTGAGAATTGTACTAGTGAGAAGGAATTCTAAAAAAGGGAATTCGAAATTATTTATTTGCACTTAGTTTGGAAAGGACGGCTTGCATACTAAACGAATGCGGGAAAAAAGAAAACTTTAAAAATGCATGCTTGTAAAGAGAAAATTTTGGATAATAATAGAAAGTGAAAAAAAAGTAAAGAAACCGGCTTCGGTTAACGGAGAGTGTCGGTTGATCGAGGTTCGGATAATTAAGGTTCTACTGTATTTTCCCATAGGTGTACTCGTTGACGTTCTATAAAGTGTGAAACTCTAATAACTGTGCGATTTTGAGAAGGGTACTAGCCTTTTAATAATTAACATAGCAAACAAAATCACTGAACCAGCAATGTTTGAAATTGATGTATATGGGTTAGAGCCGCAATTCCATTTTCTTTTTTCATTTTACCGTCCGAAAATTCTATATAGAAACCGCACTTCCCGTTTCCCTCAAATTAATATGATAGGGAAGAATAATTGCAAGATATGCATATTTCTAATAAATATGATATAAATTTAGCTGTAAATTTACTTATAGAAAGTTAAATGAAAATTCTCCAAAATACATTTCATATTTAGAAGAAATATTAAATATTTGACAAAAAGAATTAAATTTGAATATTTCTATTCTTCTGACGCGTTATTGGTTAAGAGTATTTTATAGGAAATTTGAAAACGTATCTATACCTGAAAAAAATAATAACAGTTAAACAGTCTATTTTTCAAGAAATAAAATATGTACAATAATAATTTTAATTTCTAATAGAAGGGAATTGCCGTTCGACATATGTTAATTTTAAGATACTGTTATTTTATACTACACAATGTAAATCGTCGATAAATTTTGAAAGTGTGTGACGGTTAGAAATGCATATGAAGAGTTTCAAATACTTATGAAAAATTTGAAAACTGTTGTTTTAAAAACTGGTCGTAGTAATAATTACTGTAAAAAGTGCGTGGCAATAATTATATTAACTATGGTTTGGTTTGGAGCGCTATGGTCTACTTTTTGCAACACGAGGACTAATGAGTCCGGGACCTACAGCTTAAAGCCGATTCCGAACGGCTACGAACACCGATTCCACAGTGGGATTCGAACCCACGAACTCCGGTTTTCAGGCAAACTTGAAAATTCAGGTAATAATAAAAATGATAACAGACTAAATCGCTTAAATCTTAAAAGATATATATATATATATATATATATATATATATATATATATATATATATATATATATATATATATATATATATATATATATATAATTTACTTACTTGCTGTTGCTCTAGCGGTGAAACGAATCAGGCTGTTTCGATTTATAAGTAATAGAACATAAACACAAAGCCTCGATAGTCGCATTAAAACAATTCTAAAATAAATAAAAATGATTTTAAAATCTAATTTGATAAAAAGAAAAAATTATTTCAATACAATTTATACTATATAAAACTATATACTGTATACTGTATACTATATACTGTAGTTATAAAATTATTCCAATTTTCCAACAAGAAGTCGTTCACAAAGCCAAAGAAGGTTTTGTCAGCAAAGTTGGTGCTTTCTTCAGGTTGTCTCAAAAGGGTGTTAAATACTATGATCCATAGCAGTGGGACCTATCAGGAACCTTGTGGATACACCACAGTTGTAGTCTACCGAATGCTGAATTTGTGGCCTTGGTAGGTAGCCACAAGATTATTCAGTAAAACCCCTTACAGATGGAAAAGTTCAAGAGGTATACCCGTCCGGTACATCTCCTGGAGACACTTTGTCCTTCTAACAGACTCAAAAGCACTCTTAATGTCGGAAGGTAAAATAGCTGGGAAATGACCCTCGCTCCGATTGCAGACCAAAGCATAATTCGCTACCTTGAGAACGTCGCTCGCTTTCCTGTGCTTCCAACTGGTGTTCACGTAGAAGTCCTCTACTTTCAACAAAGTGCTGTAGCCACCAGCTTATCCTGGAGTTTTCCCCGGAAATAAACAAACTTATGGGTCGGTACGAGTCACAGTCCCTATACTCCTTGGCTATTAAGATGACTTTAGCGTTTTTTCATGAATAATGAAACCCATGTAGTTCCGCAATGATCCATAACCTTATGTGAACACCTCAAGATCGGTGGAGTAAACGAGCTTGAGGACTTCGATCGGAAGTTCGTCTGGGCCACTAGCTTTACGAATCCTGAATGCCTCAAGCGTTAGCATGACTTCATACTCTGTGAATGGAACTTTTTTCCATGATCATTAGAGAAGCCTTACTGAGCAAAGGTTTAGCAACGGTGTTAAAGTGTTGATTCATAATTGCTTTCACAGTATCTACGGCATCTAAAGTGGTTCCCTGATCAGTGGAAACCGACTGTAATATCCACTGAAATTTGTTCTCTTACATGCACGGTTGTATCCCTCAGAAAGTCTCTCAGAAATCCCCGGAAGGTCCGGGTCGTTGTATTATCTCACAATAGAAGGTCAGTTCATGTCGGTAACGGTTTAGGATTCTTTCTCTTCGACTTGGTTCTATGGTCTATGGTTCTATGGTTAGTTCTTTGGTCTATGCTCAAAAGTTCTGATCTTGGATCACTGCTCTGATAGGTCAGAGTTCCACCATGGCACGCCACTACGTACTGAGGCTTTTGTTCGTAATTGTTGTGTGGCCAGACCGAGGGCCACAGCCAGGCTGTCGTTCAACCCGTCGAGGAAGGAAGGCAAATGATCGATCGTAATGGGCTGGAAAAACTCCCTGAAGATGGCTCTCATCGGATTTTCTGAACAGATAATGTCGATATGTTTCCACTTAATATTCTTAGTTCCTTTTAGGCCACCCTTACTTACAGCCACATGGATGTTCAATGTAATGAAACAGTCATTAGACAGATTCTGCATATCCCATACCCTCCAGTCGTTGTAACAAGAAGTTCTGAGAAGTGTTAGATCTACCCAACCTCTTTCCCTGATATTAAAGAAGGTTAGAAGATGATCAGGTTCGTTAGCTACGTTGAGCGTGTGGGGCGCTATCTAGTCTTCGACTAGACATACCCTAGAATCAAGTTTGTCCTCACTAGAAAGGAGGGATTTGTAAATAGCCCATAATGTAATATCCGCCACTCTACTGCTTCCAAGAACCCCAGTAATTGCACAAAGCACTGGCTCGATATATTCTCTGGGGAAGCAGTACATTCTACTAGCGTGATATGACCAGTAATATGTTGATCGGGCTCCCTTGGATCATCACTGTCTTGACAATCCCAACTTTTATGTAAACATAAAAATTCATATCGAGATCTCACTACATGAGCAGTCCGCTGAGCCTCCTGGCAAGAAATGAAAGTGAACTTCTTTCCTGAAATTTTTTTTCGAATGGCTGCAACAACCTCAGGAACCGCTTCATTCATTGGTAAATTATGTGATATGACTCGCAGTTTTCGGTTTCTCGGACTGATGAGATACAGATTTTTGAGTTGTATTTGATGGCATTGTAGAGCTGAATGACATGCTCAGGCTTTGCACAAGTAACGGCGATCCCACCGCCCTTGATGGATCGTACTGTAGTTACTTCAATCTCTAGTTCTACGGGATGACCAACCTGAGCTATTAGCCTTTTAATATGCATGGAGGTTTTCAACTCCATCGCACAATAAGAGGATCTGCCTTTATTCTCAAAAGAATAAAATATATAAGACTGGATCCTTTATCTTTGGAGATTCGCGACTACTCGAGATAGTCCGATTAGCTAGAATTCTGATCACATCCGAGTAGGAACGAGTCGCTCGGTGGTTAGGTGCATACTGACCTCATTAAGATACTTTCTGCTTTCGTTAAGGGGATGGGGTGTCTTCGGGAAGGCAACTTTATCACGTCCACGGAGACACTATATCAGTGAGGCGGCCACTGGACATAGTTTTAATCAACTCGGTGTGTGTGGGGGGTCGTCTTGTTAGAAGTTTTCATCTATGTTGCTCGTAATAGTTGGTTCTCCCTGGTGAGGTCCGTCAATATCAAAAATATTGTAGGCACTTCTCCAGCTAAGAGCTTCGAATCTACCCTATTCAGCTTATTGCGCTTAGAGGTCAAGACCTCAAGTACATTCCCATAATTCGTCTCGGCCAGTGGTTATAGGCGTCAGTATTACACACTCTTCGCGGGTACCCAAAAGGGATGCTTGCAAAGAACCATAATTTAAAATCCGCTCGGGATGAGATTGATCGTTTTGACGCGGAACATCCTCTTGGTGGAACGTGAAACAGTCTAGTACAGTTCGTGTACAAATGTCCAGCCGGCGCAACTTAGGTGCTTCTCGATATCGACAAGTGAAAATGGTCAAACGTAGGAAGACCAAAAGAAAGTTCAGTGAGTAAGTGAGCTTTTTGTAGATAGCTTCTGGGACGATTTCCGCCGATCACTTGGAAAGTCACTGGGAAATGCGTTGGAAATCGTCTGACTTGCCATCCAAAACTGGGGTTCTAAGTATGGTTGACCACCTAACCATTACATAGGATTCCAACCCCAGTGACCTTGGTCTTGAAAATAAAGATTGGCATCTTCGCCATGGCTCCCATGTAGTATCGCAATATACATTACTTCGCTTGTCAATTGATGGAGTTGGATGTAAAAATTATTAAAATATATTTGAATAATATTATAATTATAATGCCCTTTATAATTATTTAGAAAAATTGAAAATCATAATTGATACTTTTAAGTATATTGAATGGAAACTTTTATAATTGTAAAATTCTTTGAGTATTACTGGTTTTGGTACTTCATGTTCCAAAAACTTTCTGTCGAGTACATTTCTAAACTCTTATAAAGAAGGTGTGAATAAAGTTAGAATACAATAAAGAAGTCCTAATTTGAATAAATTTTACGGTAACGATGTTTTAAAGATTTACACATACCTCATTAGGATTATATGATGCACATTCGCAAACTCTTCGTTATAATCATCGTCATCCTCATTCTCAACCGAGGCATCAGGAGTCACGCTTGGTGTATACTCACCATAATATCCTGACCAATCACTATCCGAAAACTCTACGTCTTCAATGTCAGTTGAATTTCTAGGGTCTATTTGACGAAATTTGTTTTTATTAAGTCAGGAATGATTAGTCTATTATCATTGTATTCAGTTAAATGCTATTCAGAGAAATAAAAATTTAAATAACAAAACTACAATTGTCCTTTTATCTGGAAAAATCTTCCTCATAGTAGTTCCTTATGAAAAAAATCATAAATTTAAAACTGTCTCTCTAATAAGGTTTAGAGCACTGCAGTCAGCTGTTTCTAACAAGAAGGCTTATTATAATAAGACCTATTGATTAAAGCCGAATCCGAACTACTAAGAACATTCATATTGACAGTGGGGTTCAAACCCACTGGTAATGAAACGCTGGTAACTAGAAACACTGGTAATGAAATGTAAATCCCTACCACTTTCGGCCGCCTGTCTAATAAGACGCCTAAGAAAATGTTTCTATGAAGATATACAGTTTTACAAGCCTAACATGGAAAGGTTTCAAAAAGTAATTTACTTCTTAAAAAATTGCTACTAAAAGCAATTGTACTGTAAATATTTTACATCCATATTGAATTTTTTGTATATCACAAAATATGAAAATGCGTATATACAGGGGATACAAGCTGTTTCAAAAATGACCGTTATATTAGAAAAATCAATAAAAACTAAACGGGTAGTGACAGAAATACACCGTTTGTTGCAATATACTTGGGACAACAATAAATTTTCATTCAGAAAAACTTTAGAAAATAGTTACAATTTTTAACAACAGATGGCGCTGCAGGTGATCTGAAAGTTATAGAAGAGTCGTCTGTAAGTCGTCTTTCTGCTGTAAGCTTATGCTGTTCACAGATTGCAAGTTTGCTGTGAAAAAAATGTTTATTCCTTAGAACAGATGATTGCCTAGTTGAGACGTTTACACGGGTTTCTGATAATTTCGTTCTGTGACTACGCCATATTATTGCTGGGCATGGTGGTTTGTGGAAAATATTAAATTTTTTTTCAGTTTGCTGCGCCATCTGTTGGGAAATATTGTTACTAATTTTGACAGTTTGTGTGCCTGAAAATTTTCTCTTGTCCCAAACGTATTGCAATAAACGGTTTATTTCTATCGCTGCCCGTTAAGTATTTGTTGATTATTCAAATATACCGGTCATTTTTGAAACATCATGTATGTGTTAAATGTTTACCTGCAGTGACGCAGAAGACTGCAAATTGTTTAAATATGTTTAAAAAAATGCGGAGTCTCATCGGTGTTCCCGGGGTCATTCATCGGCCTGAGTTATGCTAGATGAAATAGATTTTCTATCCCACCTTAGAAGTTTCAACCATAAACCTTTCTAGAGGAACTGGATGTGGGATGGAAGATAGTAAATAAATAGGTTTTCTTAAAACTCGAGCCCTATGCGTAGTTAAACAAAATAATGCCTAATAGAACAAATTTAGCAGATAAGTAATACTACTGAAAAATTCTAGTGTAACCCTTAAATGCACTGTGTTGCCTTTTGGCAACATACACAAATTATTTTTCTAAAATACTATCAGAATAATATTGAAGCTCTAGTACCTAATGTTTCCAATAAAAAGCATACTGAAAATAATATTTTAAAAAATTCAACTTATTGATTGCACCTGTACTTTTAGGAATATAGACAGATTTATTCGTTCATTTGCTTACAACATGTGCTTTTTTTTTAAAGTTTCAGTCAGAAACAATTAAATTATTACAATTATTACACTAATTTCTTCTGCAGTGATCAAGTAAAAATTATTACATGAAAAGGTAGTGTATGTAGCCCATATTTAAGACTTTATTTGGATGCTTTTAACTGTAAAATATTTGTTGTAACCATAGTTTTCTCTTTGTTGCAAGGCAACAACGGGCATAAAGTTCCACTAAAGTTACAGAAAAATAAGCAGTGTTCGTTTTGTTTTCTTCTATATGCGACAGGAGGAGTTTATTTTTGTAGTAGTTTATAATTGTAGTTTATTTTTTAGATGTAGATGTAAGACGAAAGCCCGAAATTCGGCCAATTTCCCAATTGGCCGCCCGGGGTTTGTGGCCAATGTCCGATGTACTGGAAATGAATAGCGTATATGTGACTTTGGCCAACCACTTCCCGAAGTACCCGGATCTCCCTGGACAATGTTCGATGTGCTGAAGCAAGACTGTTCGGTAGGGAGCGCAGCTGTCGATTCCGGTGGGATGACGGATGCAAAATGCTGCAGATGTAAAAATAACAAACTGTTGTGCAATTCGAAATGTCATAGAAGTTCATCTTCTAACAAGTGATGATACTGATCATTTTCTGTAATAAACTAATTCAGTAGATAATGTGATTATCTTTTTGTTTTTTTCTCCAATGGAGAGAAAATTTTCATAAGAGATCAAGAGGTTTCTGGTACTGTGATATCATTACTCACTAAACCTTCTAAGTTCAGACTCCAGCCCACATAGAGCCACCGTACCTCCCTGTCCGATGGATGATCCTAGGTGCCTAAGAGGGACGGATTCGTCGGAAAACTCCTCTGTGGCTGCTATAATATGATTATCATAGGCATTACTGTATACAGGCACCCAAAATTTGTTCATGACCTTTTTCTTTTGACTCTGGCCGATCGCTCTATGCCAGTTCCCGAATTGGCTGGCCAAACTCCGAAATCAAGGAAAGATCGGACATTGGCCAGTCATTGTGAGATGATATTGACTATTTCGTGATTTGCGTGGCCAATTCGGGAACTGGTCGAACTTCGGGCTTTGGCCGTAACATGTACACAGTCAAATTTATTACATCCTCTAAAGTTGTGGCAAAGTTGTGTACTCACATTATCAAGAAACATAAAATAAACAATTTTTTCTACATTGTTTTTGTAATATTTGGCAATAAAATTTATATTTTTAATAAAAATTAATTACTTTTAAAAATATCTCATGGAAATTCCTTATCATAGTTATTAAAATTCAAGTGTGTTTAATATTATAAAACTTTATCAAAAAATATTATTTTTTAATTAAAGCCCAGGCAACAAAAATATTTTTAAACCTTAAATTAACAGTTGGGCTGAAAAGTTCATAGGCTGACACATAGATAGTGCTACTAGTATTTAATCAGTAGAAATTTTTAGTTAGTCCTAATCTTCAAAAGACATTTGTATAAATTTGACAGCTGTAGGACTATTAATTTGTGAGATATAGTATTTTGAATGAAACATCTTTTATTAGTGTGAAAACAATGGATAAACAGGAACTTCGTGTCTTAGTAAAGCATTGATTTTTAGTGAAAAAAATACCGTTGAAGCCAAGACTTGGCTTGATAAACATTATTTGGACTCTGCACCAGAAAAACAAACCGTTGAAAAGTGGTTTGCTAAATTTAAACCAGGTGAAATGAGCACCCAGGACGATGCACGCAGTGGATGTCTCAGAGAGGCTGTTACCGACGAAAACATAAAAGAAACCCACAAAATAATTTTGGATGACCGTAAAGTGAAGTTGATCGAGATATCTGAGACTCTAAAGATATGAAAGGAATGTCTTTGACATATGGTGAAAGAATATTTGGGTATGCGAAAGCTTTGACCAAATTAAGTGCCGCGACTGCTCACAATCGACCAAAACCCACAAAGAATTAATGATTCTAAACTGTTTTTAAAGCTGTTTAATTGTAATAAACCCGAATTTATGATTCCATATGTAACAATGGATGAAATATGGTTCCATCATTTCACATTGAAGTCCAATCGACAGTCAACCGAGTGGACTGCACGTGATGAATCAACTCCAAAGAAGCAAAAGTCGGCTGGTAAGGTTATAGCATCAGTATTTTGGGATTCACATTTTATAATATTCGTCGACTATCTTGAAAAAGGAAAAATCATCAACAATGATTATTACATAGCGTTATTGGGAATGAAATCGAGGGAAAAGGTCTCATTTGAAGATGAAAGTGCTGTTTCAACAAGATATTGCACCGTGTCACAAGTCAATGAAATCGATGGTAAAGTTATATGAATTAGGCTTCGAATTGCTTCCGTATCCACCGTATTCTCCAGATCTGGCTCCCAGTCACTTTTTCCTGTGTTCAGACCTCAAGAGAATGCTCGCTGGAAACAAATTTAGCGCCGATGAAGAAGTAATCTCCGAAATTGAGGCCTACTTTGAGTCTAAAGACAATACGTACTATAAAAATGGTATCGAATTTGTGTACGACCGGTATAATCGTTGTATCGCTCTTGAAGGCAACAACATTGAATAATAAAATCAAATTTTATCCCAAAAAGTTTTTTTTTTCTATGTTAGCCTACGAACTTTTCAGCCCAACTGTTACATTTAAAACAAAATAGGATTCTTTAAAAGTATTTTTCTCGTTGTTTTTATAAGAAGAATGGAAAACCAAACAAATTTTAATTAGTTTTTAAAAAAAATCTGGCATTTAAAAGTAAAATATAGATCTGGGGATGAAACTTTGAAAAGTTATTATTTAAATATTTTCATATCAACTTGACTGGGAAGTTATATGGAATTTTGAAAATACCGAAAGAAAAGTAAAATAGCACTGAATAATTAGTTCTACGCAAAGTAATAATGTCTCATACCTACCATCCCAGTAGTTTGAATGATCCATCAGGACTAACAAGATGTAGTAGATTTAGTCGAATATCCACTAAAGAATTTACAGGAACAAACTTTGTAGACAAGTCTTCCTCGTCCTTGTTCTCAAGACCTGGTTTATCTGTTTTAAGTATTTATCCCATTTTAGTTTCTATGTTTAAGCATTTATACAGAAAAATTATATTTTTAACAATACAAGAATTCAGAAAAAAAGTTTAGTAACTACAGAAAATTATCAAGTAAATTAATTTATATTAGTGCATTGTAAAAATGTGTTCTTTTCTAACAGCTTCAGTTTTACAAAAGTTTAAAAAATTGAAATTAAAATTTTGCTCCAATTTGAAATACAGTGTTCCCTCGCCACTTCGCGCTTCATGTTTTGCGGTTTAAGTGCTTCACGGGTTTTCCCAAAATATACATCAAAAAATAAAAATGAAAAAATACAACCATGTCGGCAGCAACATTTCGGAAGAGAAGGATGTCAAACCTTCATGTTCAACCATCCTGCATGTCAAACAAAGAGATGATTTCATTCAGAGTGCATACCACGGGCTCTTGACATGACAAAGTCTGCACGGGAGAAAGAAAATGAAGAGGAAGACGAAGAACAAACTGAAAAGCGTGGCCTTACCCTGGAAAATCTGTAACAATTGTGCAACATGGCAAGAATCACCATGTTTCTCTCCAAGGTAAAGCCTCCTGGCTCTACCATCAGCGCCTCCAGTAGAAGAGTCTCCGAGTAATCCTAAAACTTTTACGAGTCAAGTGAGAACTTCTCCTCCGCCACAAACAAGACTCTTCGCCTCTCTCAGAAAGCAATGTTGATTAATGTTTATTACTCTATAAGGTTTTGTAATTGACCTTGAAATTAGCACTGACACGTTTAAATAAATACGTATACTGTTGTAATTTTGTCTTAAATGTGTACAGTATAAATACTGTTTACATATTTAAAACATTCGTGTACCCGCATACACGAAAATTCCTAGGGACAAATCCTACTTCACGGTTTTTCAGCTTTCGCGGAAGGTTTTGGTCCCCATTAACCACGAAAAACGAGGGATCACTGTATATTAAACTAGCATATTGCCCGTTATATGACGGGATCAGTGAAATTTTTAATTTTCCAGAATTGTAAAATACCCTCTAAGGCAGGTAAAAAATGGTTTGTTTTTTGGCTGAAAATTATCTGGTACAAGCTCAATAATTTGTTTATCTTCATACTCCTCTAAAGTCTCCTGATACTGTGAATGCAGTTTAGAATCACGTTGAATTCATTTAGAAAGATAATTCAAAGTTTTCTTAGCTAAGTCGAATTTATCGTTAAGTTCTTCCCAATTTTTTTCTTCCACAGTAATTAATGGAAGTAAAGGGATGAAACTATCATTTCCACTACACCCTGGAGGTAGATAGAATTTGTTGTTAATACCCGGTGACAAAATTTTCATTGCAACAAAAAATAATCGATGATTAAATTTAAAATTATCACATATGTACCTAATCTATTTTTTAAGCCAAATATAAAAGAAAATTATTTACGTAATAATGAATTCCATGTCCCTTTGATTTCTTTGAATTTCCCAAATCCTTTACAATATCCGTGAAACAGCGACAAACTGCCGAACTTTTCTCGGAAAAGTCTCTCTATCTATTGGGAAAACGGCCAATTAAATAATATGCTTTGGACGAATCGATTTCAGGATTCACGGAATTGAAATGCTGTTTTTTCTCTTGCCGGAACTCAGGTCGGGAATTCCAAAACTTGCCCATTTGCATTGTCCGAACCGAGTTCGGGAGTCACAAGCAAGGGGTTAAATCCTAATATTTTTATAGCACCTTTTATTTTCTAAACGACTATCCTTGATGTCTTAATTCAGTGATCACTCTAATGTGTGGATGTATAGGAAATATTGTCATTTTACGTTCCTATTAAATATTGTTCTTTAACGTTTCTCATCACTAAATTGTCATATTCTAAAAAAAAATTTAATTTTTAAAATTCTAAATTTTAAAAATTAAAATAATTTACGGAAAATTAAGGTTACTTTGGGTATTGAGATATAATAAATTATTACAAACATTTATTAGTAAATGAAATAAATACAGGGTGTCCCAAAACGATGGCATAATCTCTGCACAGCTAGATTCCTTTTTGGGAGTACATAAAAACTGTCCAAAGAAGTGTTCCTGTACAATCCAATGTTTACGAGAAAAATACGAAAAACAAAGTATGACGTCACTACCGGTGCAAGGAAAAAACCCTTTATTGAACATATCAACAGCAATATATGCACAATTTAAAGCAGATGCTCCCTAACAGTTCGTAAGGCATTTATATTACATTGGCTGTACATCAGGTACATGTCGCAGTCGTCACGAACGGAATACATGGCCATAATAATATTTTGTTAATCTTTTTAATTAAGTCACATACATATTTAACACATATATATATTAGTTAAAGAAATCAATACTTATTTAAATTTTCATACTTGACTTCAAACACTTAAAAAATTTCTTTTTGTCATACAAAAAAACATTAATATTTTTAGTGTTTTAAGCCATTTTGAATTACGTTAATACATAAAAATGAACAATGCTACTTTTTCATTGATCATAGATTGGAAAATGACACTCTAAATCTTTTTAAAGAAAAAATGTTGTTTCATAAGAACGAATATACATCAGAAAATGGGCGAAATGTGAGAAAAAATGCTCCTTTTATAATGGCTTCTTTAAAACAATTAATGAAGAAATTCAGAATTTGTGTTTAAGGTTGGGAAATTTGCTTTTCCTCTTTCAGAAAGCTGTGCGTGTATAGCTGTTTGCCTTTAGTAATGATTATAACCCTCAAATGAGAAAGAAATAAAAAATATTATAAACTGAGTTAAAATAATTACGTCAGTAGCAGACAGCAAGTAAAGTTCACTTTAAAAATCTATTCACTTTTGGGAGTAGAAAAGAATAGAAAAGAAAAATAAAGTAAAAACAAAAATACGCCCAAAAATATTTCTTTTTATTGTACAAAAAATATTAATATTTTTTAATCTTTTTAATTAAGTCACATACCTATTTAACACATATATATTAGTTAATGAAATAATACTTATTCAAACTTTCATATTGGACTTTAAACACTTAAAAAAATATTTCTTTTTATCATACAAAAAAAAGTTAATATTTTCAATGTTTTAAGTCATTTTAAATTACGTTAATTACATAAAGATGAACAATATTTCATTGTTCCATAACATAATTTTCCATTTTTTCATTGAACATAGATTGTAAAATGACACTGTGAATCTTTTTAAAGAAACAATATTGTTTAATAAGAACAAATATATATCAAAAAATGGCTGAAATATGAGAAAAAATGCACCTTTTAAAATGGCTTCTTTAAATTACGATGAAGAATGAATGACGATTACGATGAAATTACGTTGATTAATGAAGAAACTCGGAATTTGTGTTTAAGGTTGGGAAATTAGCTTTTCTTTTTTTTTTCAGAAAGCTGTTCGTGTATAGCTGTTTGCCTTTAATGATGATTATAACCCTCAAATGAGAAAGAAATAAAAAATATTACAAACAGAGTTAAAATAATAACATCAGTAGTAGACAGCAAGTAAAGTTCGCTTTTAATCTATTCACTTTTGGGAGTAATAAACAATAGAAAAGCAAAATAACGCAAAAACAAACATTAAATAGATCAAAATATTATCCACTGAGAAGTGTTTATATCGCTCATGCGTATAGTGTTCAATGAATACACGAGAAGTAAGGAGGAGAAATGAAGCACTTGATTCCAAGTAAATGACTTGGCTTTTTAAATAAACGTCATTAAAGGTTTTTTTTCTATAAGTAAGATTATAATGTTGGACGTTTGAGGTAGCATTTTGTTTAGATTAAACGAATTGTTTGAAATGAAATGGATATGCATGAAAAAAATTCCCGATATTTTTAAGAAAAATCATTACCATGCTTTACAAATTACGTAATTTAATTTAATTGGGACAGTTATGCATGCGTATGTTAACTAAAAACAGAAAACTAATCAACCTTTGAGAGACAAGAGAGCTTCTTTGAAATGCAATAATTAGATAAGATAAAGAAATTTTTAAGTAGCTTTGCAGATTTATTTTATTGCTAAAAAGAAGTTCATAATCGTAGAAAAAGTAAATAATGAAAGATGGAGTACAGCACAAGCAAATAAGTGGGATAATTTCTTATCTGACATGAAATTTCACCTGGTATCTAAATTAAACAAGAAAACACATTTCCAGTAAATTGTAAAATTAATTCCGTAGAGGCTATGAAAACCATTGTACGAAAGAAATTTTCTTTGGAACTTTTCAGAAACGTCCAGGTGCCTAGGGATCTTTAACTCTAGAACTACCGATGTTAAATATATACCTAGTTTTATATACCGCACCATCAAGTTGATGGATTTTTTATCATGGCTTTCATTGTAATTTTTGACTTAGTTAATGTAAATAAAAGAATATAATTTGACAAAAACATCATTCAATATAATAATTCATGAATTATTAATAAAACCAACCCAAAACAGTTTCTATTGCCTAGAATTTACAAACAAATTAAGTTAACAAAAACAACATTTAATGTAATAATTCATTAATTATTAATAAAAACAAACAAAACAGTTTCAACGGCCTAGAATTTAAAAAAAATAAAGTTAACAAAAAAACATTCAATATAATAATTCATGAATTATTAATAAAAAGAAACAAAAACAGTTTCTATTGCTTATAATTTACAAAAAATAAAATTAACAAAAATAACATTCAATATGATAATTCATGAATTATTAATAAAAACAAACATAAACAGTTTCTATTGCCTAGAATTTACAAAAAAATAAAGTTAACTAAAAAACATTCAATATAGTAATTTATGAATAATTAATAAAAACAAACAAAAAAGTTTCTATTGTCTAGAATTTACAAAAAGTAAAGTTAACAAAAACATCATTCAATATAATAATTCATGAATTATTAATAAAACCAACCCAAAACAGTTTCTATTGCCTAGAATTTACAAACAAATTAAGTTAACATAAACAATATTCAATATAATCCATGAATTATTAATAAAAACGACCAAAAACAGTTTTTCTATTACCTAGAATTTACAAAAAAATAAAGTTAACATAAACAAAATTCAATATAATAATTCATGAATTATTAATAAAACCAACCCAAAACAGTTTCTATTGCCTAGAATTTACAAACAAATTAAGTTAACATAAACAATATTCAATATAATAATCCATGAATTATTAATAAACTAACAAAAACAGTTTCCATTGCCTAGAATTTTCAAAAAATAAAGTTAACAAAAAACCTTCAATATAATAATTCAGGAATTATCAATAAACCAAAAAAAAAAACAGTTTCTATTTCCTAGAATTAAAAAAAAATGTTAACAAAAACAAGATTGAATATAATAATTCATGAATTATTAATAAAAACAAACAAAAACAGTTTTTATTGCCTATAATTAACAAAAAATAAAGTTAACAAAATAAACATTCAATATAATAATTCATGAATTATTAATAAAAACAAACAAAAACAGTTTTTATTGCCTATAATTAACAAAAAATAAAGTTAACAAAATAAACATTCAATATAATAATTCATGAATTATTATTAAACAAAAACAGTTTCTATTGCCTAGAATTTACAAAAAATAAAGTTAACATAAACAATATTCAATATAATAATCCATGAATTATTATTAAACAAAAACAGTTTGCATTGCCTAGAATTTTCAAAAAGTAAACAAAATAAACATTCAATATAATAATTCTTGAATTATTAATAAAAATAAACAAAAACAGTTTCTGTTGCCTAGAATTTAAAAAAAAATAAAGTTAACTAAAACAACATTCAATATGATAATTCATGAATTATTAATAAAAACAAACAAAAACAATTTCTATTGCCTAGAATTTACAAACAAATAAAGTTAGCATAAACAATATTCAATACAATAATCCATGAATTATTAATAAACAAACACAGTTCCCATTGCCTAGAATTTTCAAAAAATAAAGTTAACAAAATACCTTCAATATAATAACTCATGAATTATTAATAAAACAAGAAAAACAGTTTCTATTTCCTAGAATTTAAAAAAAAATGTTAAAAAAATACAACATTCAATATAATAATTCATGAATTATTAATAAAAACGAACAAAAACAGTTTCTATTACCTAGAATTTACAAAAAAATAAAGTTAACAAAATAAACATTCAATATAATAATTCATGAATTATTAATAAAAATAAACAAAAACAGTTTCTATTGAATAGAATTTATAAAAAGTTATGTTAACAAAAACAACATTTAATATCATAATTCATGAATTATTAATAAAAACCAACAAAAACAGTTTTTATGGCCTAGAATTTACAAAAAGTAAAGTTAACAAAAGCAACATTCAATATAATAATTCATGAATTATTAATAAAAACAACCTAAAACAGTTTCTATTGCCTAGAATTTACAAAAAAATAAAGTTAACATAAACAAAATTCAATATAATAATTCATGAATTATTGATAAAAACAACCAAAAACAGTTTCTATTGCCTAGAATTTACAAACAAATAAAGTTAACATAAACAATATTCAATATAATAATCCATGAATTATTATTAAACAAAAACAGTTTCCATTGCCTAGAATTTTCAAGAAATAAACAAAATAAACATTCAATATAATAATTCATGAATTGTTAATAAACATTAACAAAAACAGTTTCTGTTGCCTATAATAAAAAAAAAATAAAGTTAACAAAAACAACATTCAATATGATAATCCATGAGTTATTAATAAAAACAAACAAAAAATTTCTATTGATTAGAATTTATAAAAAAAAATGTTCATACTCTTTTTCGAGATTAGACTTTTCCCACATTGAACTTTTCACCAAGAACTTCATCACGTTACAAATACAACTGATAATGATGGCTTCCAGATTACATTACCAGTTAGACCGTTCAGATTTTCTAAACTGAATCGTAATTGGAGCAATCCCCTTATAACGGCTGCCGAACACTTTGGATCATTCAACTTTGGAATTGACAAATTTGTTATTTTGATGGGTCTTGGTATAAATAGATATAGGTCACACTGATTACGGAAATTAAAGTGAGTGGAAATAGAATAGAAATATTTAACTACTCTTATATTTCATTAAAAGTCGCGTCATAAAATTCTAGAACAATACATAAATTATATCAAAATTTAAGCATGAAATTTGAAAACCGTTAAAATGACAATCTTGGTAATTCTAGTGTTGAGCATATGGGAACGAAGATTTTATATACGTTACCGCAGATAGATATGTATGTTTATGTATATATGTATATGTAATACATCAAAATTATTTAACTTTAATATTGCCTTAAAAACCTCTTCTCTCAAATTCTAGCCGAACGCTGGCCGATTGGTTAGGGCGCTGATCGTCGGTACCGGAGTTCGTGGGTTCGTATCCCACTATGGCATGGATGTTCGTAGCCGTTCGGAATCGGCTTTAAGCAGTAAATCCCGGTCTCATTAGCCCTCGTGTGCAAAACAGTAGACCATAGCGCTCCAAAACCAAACCAAAACCAAACTTTCAAATTCTAATTCCTTAAAATCTTTTTCCCAGCCTCTAAATGTCTTAATCAAAGGAGCGTTCTCGATTTAAAATTCTTACGATACATTTCCCAAAGCTTTCTATTCTATAGATGTAAATTTTCTATTTATTCAACACGTTTCCTAGCTGTCCCCGGTAAATGGCTCCACGTTTTTCCTGATCTTACACTTAAATTCGCTGAGTAAGTGAGAAAATTCTTCCTGTCTTCGCTCTTGGGTGCACCTCTGTTCAAGCAGAGTGATATTTGTGTCTTTTCTATTTTCTGTCGTTGACTAGTAAAGACGTCCGTTTTAGCAGCTCTAAAATAAAGTTTTAATTAGACTTGTGCTGTTTTCTTTTAATGGCCCGACTGCATTGTTATTACTGCTAGCGGTTTAGTATTCTCCTTGCCCAGTAGCCCGGGCAAGTAAAAACAATATAGTCTATATAATTATTGTAACCGGCAGGTATTATTTTGATGGATTACATATATATATATATATATATATATATATATATATATATATACATTCATGCACAGCCCTATATATGTATAAGTGCACATATTTCTGTGTATATGTGTACATAAAATATTAAAAATTCAACCTATACTCATCTAAATTAGTTTTCTCAATTTTAATGTCACAGAAGCTCAAAGCAAGGGCTAACTCTTTTCCTTTTTACCATCAGTAGAATTTTAATTTGCAATTTTTCCCCCTTTTAAGTTTGCCGAACGATGGCCGAATGGTAGAGCGCTGCTCTTCGGAACCGGAGTTCGCGGGTTCGAATCCCGCTGCTGGCATGGATGTTTGTAGCCGTTCGGAATCGGCTTTAAACTGTAGGTCCCGGTCTCATTAGCCCTCGTGTGCAAAACAGTAGACCGTAGCGCTCCAAACCAAACCAAACCAAACCCCTTTTAAGTTTTTATGGGATTTAAATTTTATCATTTAAGTTTTTTATGGTATTCCGTTAAACAATTTAAACCCTTAGAACTGATTTTGCAGCTTTAAGTGGTCACCTTTTAGGAATCAAATTGACTTTCCATTAAGTTTTGTATTTTTTTCATATACGTATAGTTTTTTGCGATTTCGTCTTTAGTAAATCTTTAAAAAAATTAAATTACTAAAGCTTATTAATTATTCGTGTTTTATATAAAAAAGGTTGTTATTACATTTTCTAAATTTCATTCATTTAGTATTAAGTAAAGAGAGAACTCTTTTCCTTTTTACCATCAGTAGAATTTTAACTTGGAATTTTCCCCCTTTTAAGTTTTTATGGGATTTAAGTTTTGATTTAAGTTTTGTCATTTAAGTTTTTTATGGGATTGCGTTAAGCAATTTAGACCCTTAGAGCTGATTTTGCAGTTTTAAATGATCACCTTTTAGGGATTAAATTGACGTTTTCATAAAGTTTTGTATTTTTTTCTTATAAGTATAGTTTTTTGCGATTTTGTCTTTAGTAAATCTTTAAAAAAATTAAATTACTAAAGCTTATTAATTATTCGTGTTTTATGTAAAAAAAGGTTGTGTTATTAAATTTTCTAAATTTCATTCATTAAATCAAGAGCGAACTCTTTTCCGTTTTACCATCAGTAGAATTTTAACTTGGAATTTTTCCCCTTTTTAAATTTTTATGGGATTTAAGTTTTATCATTTAAGTTTTTTATGGGATTCCATTAAGCAATTTAGACCCTTAGACTGATTTTGCAGTTTTAAATGGTCACTTTTTAGGAATCAAATTGACGTTTTCATAAAGTTTTGTATTTTTTTCATATAAGTATAGTTTTTTGCGATTTCGTCTTTAGTAAATCTTTAAAAAAATTAAATTAAACAAGCTTATTAATTATTCGTGTTTTATATAAAAAAGGGTTATGTTATTACTTTTTCTAAATTTCATTCTTTTAGTATTAGTTCAAGAGCGAACTCTTTTCCGTTTTACCATCAGTAAAATATTAACTTGGAATTTTTCCCCTTTTTAAATTTTTATGGGATTTAAGTTTTGATTTAAGTTTTATCATTTAAGTTTTTTATGATATTCCGTTAAGCAATTTAGACCGTTATAACTGATTTTGTAGTTTTAAGTGGTCACTTTTTAGGAATCAAATTAACTTTTCATAAAGTTTTGTATTTTTTTCATATAAGTATAGTTTTTTTGCGATTTCTAGTAAATTTTAAAAAATATCAAATTACAAAAGCTTATTAATTATTCGTGTTTTATATAAAAAAGGTTGTTATTACATTTTCTAAATTTCATTCATTTAGTATTTATCCTATTATAATTAATATTGTTAATATTAATTATTATTAATATTGTTATTAAATATTATTAATATTGTTAAACATATTTTTCTGTATATTAATACCATATAATTCAGTTGGCTTTTTCAATTTTTCTCAAAACACCTTACTCATTTTTGCCAGAAATAGTGAAAATTCACAAAATACTCTCAATTGCCTAATGAATTGTACATTAACTATAAAAAAGTTTCAATATTGTAATTATTATCTTCTCCAAAAAAGGCACAAAGTCAAGAAACCAAAATATGAAACTCAAATTAACATTAAGTATTACTCAATATACTTAATGTTAATAGGATTAAAACTCATAAATATTACTCAAATTAACATTAGTATTAATCCTATTAATTAAAATAGTTAAACATATTTTTCTATATATTAATACCATATAATTCAGTTGCCTTTTTCAATTTTTCTCAAGACACCTCACTAAATTTTGCCAGAAATAGTGCAAATTCACAAAATACTCTCAATTGCCTAATGAATTGTACATTAACTATAAAAAAGTTTCAATATTGTAATTATTATCTTCTCCAAAAAAGGCACAAAGTCAAGAAACCAAAATATGAAATTCAAAATATTAGAACCCAAAAATATGAGCTATGCCTCAGTTTCTGCTATAACCCATTGATTTCTCATTTGACATTTCAGCTTGAAAAAACACTTTTAAATTATTTTAGTTGTGTGTTGAATTATTTTTAGTCATGTCTCAAGAACTAAAAAAGAAGAAATTGGATCAGTGGTTTCAATATTGTAATTATTATCTTCTCCAAAAAAGGCACAAAGTCAAGAAACCAAAATATGAAATTCAAAATATTAGAACCCAAAAATATGAGCTATGCCTCAGTTTCTGCTATAACCCATTGATTTCTCATTTGACATTTCAGCTTGAAAAAACACTTTTAAATTATTTTAGTTGTGTGTTGAATTATTTTTAGTCATGTCTCAAGAACTAAAAAAGAAGAAATTGGATCATTTTTACAGGAAAAAGAAAACTGGAAATTGGATCTCGGAAGAGGATATTCCATGATGCAATATCGAAATTGATTAAAATAGATCAAAAGCATAGAGGAATGCAACTAAATGAAAGTAATTCATCAAGATTCATGTGCAATGTCGTAATTTCCGAAGTTATACATTACGGTAATGGCCATTCATCATCAGAAGGCCAAGGTACCAAAAGTTTTTCTTGAAAGAACTTGTAATGAACAACTAGTACAATAACGTAAAGTAAACTAAAACTTCTATTAAAATGCATAATTTATCACGTTAGACAGCTGTAGTGAATCAAAGAATTGTATATTTTACTGTCTTTCAATTTCAAGAACACACACACAAAAAGTAAACATTCAAATTGTTTGTTTATAACAATAGACGATCATTTAATGCATCTCAGTATTATTGAACTTTGCAAAATAGAGAGGAAATCCAAAGAAATGGCTCGTTTGCTCTATTAAAACATAGGCAATTTATTGTTTCGATTGTAAAATATATGACTCAAACGAAACAAAACATACGAGACTAGTATATTATTAGGATTGGAGCCATGGATCTATGCCAACAGATTACATGGGGAATTAAAAAAAATAATCTAAACTCAAAACTCACGGGTTGTAAAACTGCCCAATCGAAGCATGTGGACAAAAATATTAGTAAATGAAACAAACTGGACAGCATTAATAGATCGCATCACGGCTATTACACAATAAGAACACAATGGTATTTCGTGGTGAAAATCATAAATTTTTGTAATGCAACAATGGCAATTTTTTTAAAAAGACGGAAATGGCTGCCAAATTGGACCCTATAATTTTAATTCCTCATTAATGAGGAATTCATTTTCAAAAAGAATTCACATTCATTTCAAGATCGCTTAACCGTTTGAATGCTGAAGAGTTTTCTTATATATATGCCAATAGTGCGGAATGAAATGCGTAGTAATTTTTTGGAGAACAATAGAAATGGTTATAATTAACACTAATTATTATGTAACAAGTAATTTTTAAAAACAAAAATATTCTTTATTCTCCCTTATTACAACAATGTTTTGCTGCACAAATTCCTTGCTTCTTACACTTCTAAAAAGCTTCTTACACATAGCGCAAATTAAGTTGGATCGTCTAATTTCATTACCATTTTTTTTTCTACTGCATACAACACATTGTCGCCCAGGCAATTTTTCTAAAGAAAACTTTGTACCTATTGGTAGTTTTCCTGTGGCATTTTTGCTTGCTAACCATTCCTCCTCTATAGCATCAATAATGATCAGTATAACACTTGTTGAGAAAGTGAAAACAGTTTCTAATTTCTATACAACAACGAAAAGTATTTTTTTTACTACAAATAAATAAATAAATAAAACACGCTCATTTTGTCTACCGTACCACAATCCATGGCTCTACTGCATTACTACTTACCCCTGTGTTTTATTTTAAATCTTAAATCACAATAAGAATCACAATTGAGTAAAATGAATACAAACTACGATTGATATGAATTCAACTGCTCTCAAGAAATGCGGAAATTATACTAACCAACAGCAGCGTCTCCGCATTTTCGGTACAAAACAAGAGAAGCGCGATGAGAAGCGCTATCGTGCTGCTCCGCATTTTTGGCACATAACAAGCGAAGCGAGATAGCGTTTCGCAGCACTCAAACGGTTAAAATAAAATATTTTCAAAGATTTCGATAGAGCATAAAATTTTTTCTCTTATTACACACTGCATGTTATTACACACTATAAATCATGGAGACAAAATTACAATTATAGTTCTCTTTGTAAATTGTGATATAGAAAACATCTAAGCTCTTAAGCATTTCTAGAATTCTGTCCAGCGTATGACAGTACTGAGTAGATTACTCATTTATCTTCAAAACTTACTAGAAAAACACGATACCAACATTACTTATATAAGAAAAAAAGCACTTTATAATAGATACAAAATGCGCAGAATTCACCAAGAGTTACAACAAAGGATTAAAAGCATCAGATCTTCTTTAAGCATATGGTACAATAATTTAAAGGAAATAAGCATATCTTGAATATGACATAGTACTGTAACTGAATTTTATGCCAGTATTGCACTTTCATCTAAAACCTGTTATTGTTAGCATAAATAAGTGATAGAAAAGCAACAGAAATTTCCATTCAATACGCACTAATCAAAGTTTAAGTATATTTTGGTTTGTGGAAAGAATAACTCCCTAACGAAAAAGGACAATAACACAATAGTTTACTCATCAACATGTTTTTTATAATCGTTTAAGATTAATAGTAAAACTACTATTAGCATATTTAAGCTTATTTATTAAGGAGACTGCCCCTAATATTTGGCCATTTGGCCGTTTGCGTGTACCCACACACTGCAAGCCTCCCGGCCCTGCATATATATACAGTGGACTCCACTTAATGTGATCGCGGTTATTGATATCTGTCATAACGTTCCATTTAGTTAATTTTAATTACTTTCCATTTAATTCCCATTTAACTCTATAAGCTTCCTTTAAAAATTCCTTATGTTTAACTTTCCTGCCGTGCTCCCAATTATCACGTTGGTGAGGCGAAAAACCCTTTTTTTAACGCATAAGCCGCCCTGGACATTCAATCAGGTGACATCACACATACCAGGAGCGTCACGTGGTGTTTTCCTTGGCGAGCGCCGAGTTGCAATAGCTTTATAATTTTCGCCCTTTTTGATTATATGACATACCCCTCTCCACACATTGGCATGTTTTTAGTCCTGCACTTGGCGGTTTTCCCCCGTGCCACCAGGCCATTGGAATGTTAATGCCAATACCAGCCATCAGTGGTTGCCAGCCGTTGCAGTCCTGCAGACTCAAGATACCCAGTTAGTTAGTTAGGAAGACTTAAACTTGCACTTAAGTTTTACCAGACTGGCTGTTCTCATCCGGTGGACATGATGGAGAAGAAAAGAAGGCTCTCTACATCCCGCATGCTGAAGATGCTCTCCAAAAGCCGTCCTCCATAATCATCTTACTTTTTAGTCTATTTTTGTTGCTTCTTTTTATTATTTTTTTATCAATTTGCTTCTATTAAATTTTCATTTTAATTTTATATTAACTAATAAATATTCAATAAACAGTATTAAATCAATAACTTCTCTCTTTTAATTTAATGCCTATTGTGTTCCTTTTTTTTAAATTTAAAATTTAAACTTAAGTTGGCGAAAAGCCAAATTCAATTTATATTAAATATTGGGTTAAGGCCATAACGTGTATTGCCTCTATGCGTCACCCACTTAATTATTTTTTTATTGTCTTTTCTATGGGTTTCTCTTTCAGGTGCAAACAGTCCTAGTTCCCCATAGAAAATCACTTAATCCCACAGTCAACCCATTACCAGTAAAAACTATTATAACAATATCAATCGCTTATTGTTATTTAAATCACTTGGTCCCGAATTTCTGTATTCATTTGTATGTTAAATTTATCGCTTTATGCGATTGTTACACCGGTTAACCCTTTGAAGTTCACCAACATAAATTTTTTGGGATTTAATGAAATTAGTTTATAAATGTTATCTATGAACCTTAAGAATGTAAAATATATGAACATTTTTCTTAACATTTCTTAGAGGGGTATACCTTTAGGAGGTTTTGAGGGGTAGTTAAACTGATAAACCCCTACCCTTGTACAGCGTGAATATAATACTTTTTAAAATTTTAATTATATTGTAAGAACAATAAATAATTATCCTTAAAATAGCACATTAAATAAAAAGTTTAACAAATAGTACAATAAATAAATAGCTTAACAAATAGTATAATAAATAAATAGCTTAATAGATTGTATATAAACAAATAACTTAAAAATAGTACAATAAATAAATAGCTTAACAAACAGCGTAATAAATAAATAGTTTAATAAACAACATAATAAATAAATAGCCTAATAAACAGCATAATAAATAAATAGCTTAAGAAACAGCATAATAAATAAACAGCTAAACAAATAGTATAATAAATAAATAGCTTAACAAATAGCATAATAAATAGCTTAAAAATAGTTTAATAAATAAATAACTTAACAATTTATAAGTGTTGTTTGGTAGATACTTTTATTTGAAGTTATAAGTCAGAAAAATATATTAAATACATAGTACAAAACCTTTTTTTATTAAATTATATTTAGTTTTTCCGTTATTTCATTTATTTAATGCCAAATAGATAAAATTTTGTGATTGTTTCTAGCAACAATTTGTCAATAGCAATAATATATGAAGTAGTAATGGCGAAAATGAATTTAAATATCAGAACAATACAGATTTAATAAAATCTGTAGGGTTCTGATATTTAAATTCATTTTCGCCATTACTACTTCATATATTATTGCTTGAGTTATTAAGATTACAAATTTTTAGTATTGATTGAATTTTGTAATTTTTTTAGTATCTATATCTTTTGTTTTGTATCTTAGATTCTTCAAGAGTAACTAAAAATTTCGAAACGCGTGAAGAGCCAACACTTCCCTGCGTGTAGTACCTGCTGGAAAAACCGCTAAAGAATGTTTCCCTACTTTTTCCAAGGCTTATTAATACTGTTGGTAGTAGTGCCGTGCTAATAATGCAAAAGTCTTGGATTTGATTTCTTAATAGGTCAAGTCCATTGAGAAATCAAACCCATGACTTGTACAGCGTGAATATAATACTTTTTAAAATTTTAATTATATTGTAAGAACAATAAATAATTATCCTTAAAATAGCACATTAAATAAAAAGTTTAACAAATAGTACAATAAATAAATAGCTTAACATATAGTATAATAAATAAATAGCTTAATAGATTGCATATAAACAAATAACTTAAAAATAGTACAATAAATAAATAGCTTAACAAACAGAGTAATAAATAAATAGTTTAATAAACAGCATAATAAATAAATAGCTTAATAAACAGCATAATGAATAAATAGCTTAACAAACAGTATAATAAATAAACAGCTAAACAAATAGTATAATAAATAAATAGCTTAACAAATAGCATAATAAATAGCTTAAAAATAGTTTAATAAATAAATAACTTAACAATTTATAAGTGTTGTTTGGTAGATACTTTTATTTGAAGTTATAAGTCAGAAAAATCGAATTACTGACTGACTTTCCAGGTACTGAAAGTTTAATTACATATATTTCAAAGGAAAAACTAAATAAATTAAATGTAGTGCTGTCATATATTAAGATTTAAATTGTCAAAACATAAAAAATTGAAAAAAACCATTCATATGTCTACAAAAAGTAAAGAAAAAATTAAGATATTTAAATGTGGTCTCATTGCGAAACCACTGTCCGCTAAAGGGTTAATGTTATCAGTTTTCAAACCTCATTTTAATTGGCAAAGGAAAATTCCCAATGTATTCAGAAGGATCCCAATAAATTAAATGTAATGCTGTCATATATTAAGGTTTAAAATTGTCAAAACATAAAAAATTGAAAAAACCATTCATATGTCTACAAAAAGTAAAGAAAAAATTAAGATATTTAAATGTGGTCTCATTGCGAAACCACTGTCCGCTAAAGGGTTAATGTTATCAGTTTTCAAACCTCATTTTAACTGGCAAAGGAAAATTCCCAATGTATTCAGAAGGATCCCATTAAATTAAATGTAGTGCTGTCATATATTAAGGTTTAAATTGTCAAAACATAAAAAATTGAAAAAAACCATTCATATGTCTACAAAAAGTAAAGAAAAAATTAAGATATTTAAATGTGGTCTCATTGCGAAACCACTGTCCGCTAAAGGGTTAATGTTATCAGTTTTCAAACCTCATTTTAATTGGCAAAGGAAAATTCCCAATGTATTCAGAAGGATCCCAATCTTTACTTTCCCTTCGCTGCTGTTTTAATTTAACGAGAATTCTCCCTCTTCCACCTAGGTAAATGGAGAATGATCAAAGGAGTGGGGTTACATATTCCTGGAATTTTTCAGAAATACACACACCCTGCAGGTGGTCAAGGGTTGTCAGATAAGCAAAAGGAAAAACATTCTTATAAGAACTCAGAAGGAGCGTCTTCACAATTTATACCTTGACCGTTTACATGCAG